>OY744532.1:71721805-72201805 GCA_963556195.1 Sepiola atlantica | reverse complement strand
CCAATCAGAGCTTAGAAAATGCACTTGCCCATCTTAGAATCATGAAATATTCCAGCCTAAATATAACCCGGCTTTCTCATGTACACTCTAGTTTATTTTTCTGTAGCTCAACATATCATACAGTTGAACACTGACTATCAAATTAAATATGGCGCTGCGAGCAGTATGTATGTAACCTCAAAATAAAAAAAAAATGTTGCTCGTTTTAAACATGAGCTGTGATCTTGTTTGGAAGGAAAATTGTCTTGTTACAGCAATGACCGAGACCCCATGATTGACACTACGGCCAGTATCGAAACCAAGCACCGAATTCGGACGAAGACAATCAGCGGTCGATCACGACCTGTGCGATTAACGCAGGCAGACGCAAGTTTACATTGTTTCGAACTCGTACGGTATGTTCCCGAATTAGACGACATTGCACGTTCTTATACAACTGTTTCAAATCGTAAACGGGGTGAAGCCATAATGCACAGCGCGCTAGCACACAAACTGCCACGATACTACGAATCACATCGGCTGCCTTGCACGGTTCAAACTGTCTGAGGCAGGGTATATACGTACTGCAAGCTACCGCGTATGCAAATATTGCAAGAATGTTGACTCACCCTTTCATTATCAGTTCAATTACTATTTAATTACTGTTGATTTAGAATAAAACTCTGCGTCACTATTTGATGGTATTATTCCATCTTTCGTCTGATACTCACTCTTTTATCAAGACAAGCAAATGCATGACGCACGGCAATAGTTAATAGGCTTTGCATAAAATAGTTATGCGAAAATATAACTTTGCGAGCGTATAAATTTCACGTAATAAAACAAATTATAATGATCTACTTAAAAAAAAAGAAAAAATTTATTGCATGTATATCTCTCTCTTCACAAAGTTAGTTATGTTTATATAGTTGTATGTACAGGATTCACTGCTAAATTAATTAACCGATCATTATGAAATTTAGAATGCAGGTGCTAGGCGTAGAGGACCCAAATATGGGATATATTAAGTTTGATTCAGTTTTATGGAAAGGAGGTAAAAAGCGAGGCGGAAGCTTTTCCTGCAGATTCAGATAGCTCCGATTTTTGTCAAATTTTTACAATCGTTATTTAGACATCAATTAATAAATATTCCCCAAATTTCAGTCACTTCTAGTTACATATAAATCCTATCTTTGCAATAATGATACAAATACCGATATAATACTAAAACTGAAGGAAGGGCGAATGAGACGAGAAGGGGTAGGAACTAGAGAATAGAGAGGATATTAGTAGACGCAGAAGCATACGAGGGGATTAAAAGAGTGACGTAAATACATAAATGACATAAATAAAGAAGAAAAAAGCAATGACTAGATAAAATAAATCCGTATGAATCAACTTGATGCGACATTTTCGACCCGCTCGATGGCATTGGTTTTTTTCCAATCCGTTTTACAATCAGGTACTTAAATAGGAACCACGTTCTAGTTCCCTAGTGAAAGAGGTACTACGGAACAGACTGGATTCGAACTTGGTACACCCAGGTCGCCACTCCACGTCGATATCCACTTTACCACAGCCACCTTCCAAAGACTAAGTGTAAACACCAATGTACAATGTACCAACGTTGATCCATTATTCGTGAAATCTCGCAAATTTCTGTTTAATTAAAAGACGGAATATAATTTTAAAATATCTATTTGGCTTCCCAATTGGTTAAGGACACTTAATGTATACATTAATGTACAATGTAGCAATGTTGACCCAACGGGTCACGTGTCCTTTAGTATACAATAACAACCTATGCAATACTTAATCTATATACCATTCGTTGCTATTTAATTTTCTTTAAACTACAAGATCGATATATAATTGACTATTTCTGTAATCATGCAATGTTAACACGGCCCGAGGAAATTCCATGGATAACTAAAGAAAATCGGTTTTTATTTAATTATTTTATCTCGTAAAAACAAAAAAAAACAACAGAACGTTCACTTAATTTCATATTTCAGAATTTTTTAGATGAGGATTGATAATCTGTATTATTTTGATTATTCGGACTACTGCTCTCATCTTGGATGTTATTCTCACAACATTTCGTCCGCTGCAAGGATTCGTGGCGCAAAAGATAAAAGTGCTAGCTAATAATCAGTTCTAAATGACAGTCTTCTTAAGGTTGAAGGTTCAATCGTCATTAAGGGCGATACTAAGAATACAATTATGAATTACTTAAGACTTCTACTCGGTCATGGCTGACGGAATAAGAGCAAGTTACCCCCGTGAATTAAATAAAGAGTTCCGTTCGAAATTCTGTACAGAGTTCGACATAAAGATTCCCGAGTTCGACCAGACCCACCTGAAGAGGCTGAGAGGTTACATCGGACTAAACGTGAAAATAACATCCAAGATGAGAACAGTAGTTCGAATAATACAAAAAATACTAATTTTTCAGCCTATCTCAGTCGAAACGTCAGGTGTCCGTGATCCCGATACTGCACGTTTAATCACTTGCAGGAACGACCCCCGAGAGATCGCTTGGATATACCAACGCATCTCCCTACCTGTCATCCGAGGCAATACCATGCCCATTACGTCCTAGTCTTGATGAAAGAAAAAAATAAACATCTTTTTCTTCTTTTGTACACTGTGATTCAAAATATTAGGTCAGTTGAGGTTTTGAAAAGTCAGCGCACTAGAAGTGCATTTTGGCCTTAAAAAATGCCTGAGCAGCCCTGTCCGCATTCTCCGGTATATGCGCCTCGCGCAATTATCAATAAACTAACTACTTCTCAAAGAGAGAAGGTAAATCCTGGGAGAGTTGACCTCCTAGGACTGAACAGAACCATACCTCAGCCCGACAGAAGTAAGGCCACTGTCGGACTGGTTGTCACCGTTTGGCCGTTTTGATGATTTGGTAAAACAACGCGAAAGAATGTCAGAAAAGAACTAATGTTTTTATAACAGATTTTGTTTTCTTTTTAGGGTTTCAATTTAATTGGTAAATAAAGGGAAATAAACATTTGATTAATTCATCTATTGTTTATATACTAATGAGTCACCACTTATTGAGGCTAAAAGCCACTCGAAGATAAGGGTTAATGAGGGTTATAGATAGTTGAATGATGAAAAATATTATGAGAAGATTGAAAATGATAAATGGAATGAACAAAATTTGGATACTTATGATGACGGTTTATAACAAGTATTTGTTGACATCAGATTTTAAAACGACTATGTTGTAGTCTGCAGGTTGTGATGTGTGACACAGATTGAAAGTTCTTGGAAAGAAACTCTGTCCATGGAAATTCCATTTGATACTAGGCACGTGGACGAAGGATGTACATAAAAGGCATTATGTTACCATCGCCGTAGAATTGTAAATATATGCAGTGCTGCATGTTTAGTGGGGTGCATAGTTGCATGTTTAGTGGGGTGCATAGTTGCATGCTTAGTGGGGTGCATAGTTGCATGCTTAGTGGGGTGCATAGTTGCATGTTTAGTGGGGTGCATAGTTGCATGTTTAGTGGAGTGCATAGCTGCATGTTTAGTGGGGTGCATAGTTGCATGTTTAGTGGGGTGCATAGTTGCATGTTTAGTGGGGTGCATAGTTGCATGTTTAGTGGGGTGCATAGTTGCATGCTTAGTGGGGTGCATAGTTGCATGCTTAGTGGGGTGCATAGTTGCATGTTTAGTGGGGTGCATAGTTGCATGTTTAGTGGAGTGCATAGCTGCATGTTTAGTGGGGTGCATAGTTGCATGTTTAGTGGAGTGCATAGCTGCATGTTTAGTGGGGTGCATAGTTGCATGTTTAGTGGGGTGCATAGTTGCATGTTTAGTGGGGTGCATAGTTGCATGTTTAGTGGGGTGCATAGTTGCATATTTAGTGGGGTGCATAGTTGCATGTTTAGTGGGGTGCATAGTTGCATGTTTAGTGGGGTGCATAGCTGCATGTTTAGTGGGGTGCATAGTTGCATGTTTAGTGGGGTGCATAGTTGCATGTTTAGTGGAGTGCATAGTTGCATGTTTAGTGGGGTGCATAGTTGCATGTTTAGTGGGGTGCATAGTTGCATGTTTAGTGGGGTGCATAGTTGCATGTTTAGTGGGGTGCATAGTTGCATGCTTAGTGGGGTGCATAGTTGCATGCTTAGTGGGGTGCATAGTTGCATGTTTAGTGGGGTGCATAGTTGCATGCTTAGTGGGGTGCATAGTTGCATGCTTAGTGGGGTGCATAGTTGCATGTTTAGTGGGGTGCATAGCTGCATGTTTAGTGGGGTGCATAGCTGCATGCTTAGTGGGGTGCATAGTTCCATGTTTAGTGGGGTGCATAGCTGCATGTTTAGTGGGGTGCATAGTTGCATGCTTAGTGGGGTGCATAGTTGCATGTTTAGTGGGGTGCATAGTTGCATGTTTAGTGGAGTGCATAGCTGCATGTTTAGTGGGGTGCATAGTTGCATGTTTAGTGGGGTGCATAGTTGCATGTTTAGGTGGGTGCATAGTTGCATGTTTAGTTGAGTGCATAGCTGCATGTTTAGTGGGGTGCATAGTTGCATGTTTAGTGGGGTGCATAGTTGCATATTTAGTGGGGTGCATAGTTGCATGTTTAGTGGGTGCATAGTTGCATATTTAGTGGGGTGCATGGTTGCATGTTTAGTGGGGTGCATAGTTGCATATTTAGTGGAGTGCATAGTTGCATGTTTAGTGGGGTGCATAGTTGCATGTTTAGTGGGGTGCATAGTTGCATGTTTAGTGGGGTCCATAGTTGCATATTTAGTGGGGTGCATAGTTGCATGTTGCAGACGACGACAGGCCAGTGATGGGAAAAATATCTGGGTCAGGGTTAGATCACCCAAACAATTGGCTAGCTCTTTGAAATAATAATGTCTTCTTAGATACGAGACTCTATGCTGTGATTTCGAGCCACTTTAGACTTTTCAAAAGTTATGTTCATGCCAGAAGGTGGGCCCTCAATGTCAGTCAGTTTTTATGTCCATAGATATCCCGGATAATTGATAAATATCGAGTGGTATCTCGGTGTGGTCCAAGTGATATATATATATATGTTTTTAGTTTTACCGTCCTTCTTTGAAAAGTTACATTTATGATACGTTCTCCCTTAAACTTGATTTCTCCCCTGCCATGAACTTGCCATTTTCTTCCCAACTTTTTCCAAGTGTGTAGATTTATGATTGTCAAATCTGACCCCAAATCCAACTATAATTTTATATTATTATTTAGGATTTGTACTTGCACGTATTTCTTAATGTTTTGCCCGTCTTGTTCATCCGATTTTTTATGCAACTATTACCCTTTATCTCGCTCGAGGGTGTCAGCTCTTGTGCCCGACATGGCTACAAGTTAGGTACTTCTTATTCCAGCAATAGAAATTCCTATGCCAACACAAACACGGGTTAGGGTGCAAGTTGTCTTGTTTCTTTATGGATTCGTTTGATTTAGACGGAGAATTAGATTGGGTTTGCTACTATTGCACAGCATTTGCAAATCTTCACATGATCTTTGATTTCTGTATCCATGACGGGCTAATGAACATAACTCTTCATAAGGTTTTTCATGCTGATTATTCCAGGATATCCCGCATGAAAATCCTACAATATGTTTTTTTCACCACACGCTCACCATATAACAAAATAGCACCATAAGAAAAAAAATGAGCTCATAATTTGATTTTTTTCATCATGATTTATTTTTATCAAATTTGACTTTAAATTGATTCTCCTCGAGAATTACTGTCGATTCCATAACCACACTGTAAAGAATGTTTTGACTCCATTTCTGTACTTAGTGCAGCATCCACGGGTTCTTCTAGGGATTCACGTAGTTTCAGAAGTAGCCTTGTCAATCTGTCAGCGTGTCCTATTTTTTTTCAACAGAAGAAATTTAATTGTAAATTCATAGTTTAGAAGAATGGTTACCTATCTTTGCAGGCGATTCGCAGTACGAGCCGGCATACCATTTCTCCGGTACAAATATTGATAGTAATTAACGGTGGCCATTTGAAAAATAAATCTTCCGTGTGAAAATTTATGATTTCTCTTACTGTAAATATCATACCTCATGCACCTTTTTTCTTTTTTGGCTGTAATTTTATGTCGGCAATAGCATTCTTGATGCGGTGGGCTATTGCTTTCAGCTGTCTGTTATTGTGCAATAAATCGGGGTCTAATCCCAAGTTGCTAACATCAGTCGTAACGTATATAGTACTTCAATGGATTGTGCTCTGATGAGCTTGCTGCTCTGGTACCCCCACAACGTAAATTCACTAGACCAACCCAACAATCTGCCAAATCCCATCCATTCACTGTGGAGGTCCCCAGATGCCGAAGAGCTTTCTACTCCAAAAGCTTCTTTCCTCGTGCTGCTGGACTCTGGAACTCCCTCCCTGCTCCTTGTTTTCCTGACGGTACTGACATAACTAATGTAAACAGACATCTCGCTGCACAGCTCCCAATTTAGGTTGACCCCCCCCCCTCCACAAAAAAAAACTTTTACCCTTTTTTTCAGTAGCCCCTTACGTCTACAGTGGCGGCCTGTTTTGTTTGGGGTGAACTTTGTTAAAAAATATATATATATATATATATATAACCTATAATTAGGGTTATAATGCGTAAAAGATAAGTCAGATGTTCAAACTTTTATAATTTCTTCGAATGCATTTAATATTTTGAAGACTAATTCCATTTTGTATCTGTTTTAAGTAATTTATTTAATGTAACAATTATTGTGTGCATTCTAAGAATAATATTTCGGAAATAATTTGGAAGTCCTCAAAAAGCTTGCAATCTTGACACACTTGTTAACGAGGCATATATTTTTTTATTGCTATCGTTCTGCTTGCGTCTGGCGTTCGACCCTTTTCATCAATTATGTGTCCCAAGTCTTTAATTGCTGTTGGAAAAAAATCGCAATCATCAATAATGCTTAGCTTAAAGCCGTATTGTTTTATTTTTGAAATACCATTTTCATATGTTTAGCATGTTGTTCTCAATTTACACTTCTTATCAAAATATCATCACGATATGCTAGTGCAAAATCTAGCCTACTCACCCTTATTTCATCTTGGCCTTTTGGTCAAGATCAAAGTGTAGTATCTGTTCCGATGGATACTGCACCCCATAGACTGGTATTGTCTTGGCCTTCAGGGCTTGATTTACGCCGATCTATGGGTCTGTCCTGTGCAGTTCTAAGAGGTCCACCCTCTCAGGCTTCGCCTCCCCTCTTTGGGGAGGAGTAAGTTTATTGCTTACTGCCTGAGGCGCCCCTACCGAGGAATGCCGACGGGGCTGCCCAGGCAATTTTTAAACCCCACTTTCCCGACCAGACCTTGGGTCACATCTTACTTGTGGGAGTAAGATAAAAACTGGCCTTGTGCCTAACTCCTGGAGAGGAGTAAATCAATACTCACCCTTATTTCATGGAATAGTATACCAAAAGGCAGTTTATTGAATTTCTATAAAGTTTTCTGCGTGTTTAATTTTACTAATCTTGTACATTCGTCTTCCAGTGGTATTTGTTGGTGTGTGTCATATAAATCGAGTTTTGAGAATATTTCCCTCCATTTAATTTTGATAATATATCTTCATTACTGAGTAATTATAAGTTGTTTTCAAAATCGTTTAGTCTAGCTGAGTAATCGGCACGAACCTGAATTGTTTTTCCATGAACTGAGCGACTCGCCCATGCACTATAACTGGATTTAATTAAAACTCATTTTTTCTAAACGGGTTCTTTTTCAAATAATTTTCGAGCTGTTAATAGCACTTGTCTTTTTTGTGTTAAAATCGGATGGTCATTACTTTTTAATTCGAATGTTCCTTTTGCCTTGAGAAAATACCGAACCCTTCAAAGAAAATGTTGGGAAAACTTGATTTAATTCCTTTTTTAAATTTTGTCCTATTGAAAACTGCCTTGACGCTATTACAAAACGTATTTGTTAACAAAGTCCATAAATCAAACCTCTCCATCCAGCCCGTTCCGAATCGGTTTCGAGATCGATTCATGACAAATGCTTTCAGTTTAAATGTTTGTTCATAAATGATACATTCGCATAGCATTTACCTAAAAAATACTTTTACCGATCATTCCGCTAACAATTTATATAATAACTGAAATTTAACATTTGCACATTAACGAATTTTGTTTCTATTGCAGTAAATGCATTTTCTTTTTCTGTGGAGTTAACTGTATTTTTCAATTTCGGATGATATGAGAACGTATGCTCTATTACCGTAATTATGACACTCTTTATGTTTAAATGGACAATTTTTGTATAATGTATTTTACCGCATCCATAACAAGTATTAGTTTCGAAAGAAAAAAACATTTTTACCGCTTTTCTTTTTTAATTTTTGCAGTATTATGGCGTAGAGTTATTATTCATTGACATTCTTCAGCGATATTTAGCAATTTCAGCGTCAAATCTTGTTCAAGTTTTGATAATAGACGTGATCTTATTTGTGTCTCTTGGAGATATTAAACCTTGTGCAAATATGAGACATTGTTTTTTATCCTCTAATAAGATAAGTAATATACCCAACCTTTTCCAAGTGTATGAACTAGTCAGTTAGTTAAGAGACATCTACTCTCTCTCTCTCTCTCTCTCTCTCTCTCTCTGAGTTAAAGTATTTCTCTCCAAGAAAATAAAACCAGCAAAAAACTCCAAGTGAAAGTCGTCGAGTCTTCTTTTTGTACGAGGAAAAATGTTATTATCTAGCTCCACTGATGACGATCAATACCCATGCAGAGAAAGAAGGGACGGAGAAATTAATGCAGCGACGAAGAGTCCAGGCGACGGCGGCAGGAGAAAAAAACAACGTAGCGAATCTGTGTAGCTTAATTGCCATAAATATATTTTCATAACTTACTAATATATATATATATATATATATATATATATATATATATATTTATTTGAAATGTTCATATGAAGTGATTTTGATAGAAAAGCAATTTAAGAATCATCATCATCATCAACCGGTTTATTTGTTGAATCAGGCCACAATGATGAGGATGGGGCCTGATTGTCTAGTCTTTATTAATCTTTATTAAAAATTGATATGAAATATCGAGAAATGCTCCTTTGAAGTGAAAAACATTTAAGAACGTTTTTCTTTTGCATTCAGCAATTAAGATAGAAAGATTTAAATTAATCTCTCATTGAAGAATATGTCGATTTTTCCGTGAGGTCTTTGGATTTTTTTGTAGAAAATAATGCTTCAATATCTTCCAAAGGTTTGTTTTTAGTCTCGGGTTGAAAGAGGAAACAAAATACCGACCCTATCAGAGCAACGGACGCCATCACGTAGAAAACACCTAGAAAAAAAGGGAGAAAAGAAGATAAAATCTGTAAATTTCAAATCCTCGCTATAATAAAGATTTTGTGTCTGTATGACTGCAACGAAAACTCAGAATATTATTGAAAAGCAACATTAAATAACACTGGCCATTAGATTTAACTGCACTTGTTCTCACATAAAACGTTACTCTATCAAATGAGATCTGAATTAAAGTATAATAAAGTCCATGTCAGACAAAAATTCAATTGTTGTGTTTCTTTTTTGTTCACCCCCAAACAAGGCAGATTGCCACTGAGCATCAGGGGCTACTTTGATAGGGGCTAGATTTATAGAGGGCAACCTGGGTGGGGAGTTGTGCAGCAAGATGTTTGGTCATGTTACATTTAAATTTCTGTATTTTGATACGCTTCGGGAAACAGGGAGCAGGGTGGAATTCAAAAGGCTAGTGGTTTATGGCGTAATATTAGGTTTGAAAAGAAAAAGAAGATCGCTAGTGACATTAGAAAAAATTTTCTTTGCATTTGGGCGAATCCATTATTTTACATAGGAAGAAACAGGTAATAACAGTCGCTATATATTTTATGGAAGAGAGAGTAGATATTTTTCTCTTAATATTCTAAATATTTCCTCAGTATATTAAATCATATGGTGTAAGCTAACGATTAAGAAAACAGTTTAAGAATATAAAAAATAATTTACTAAAATAAGTTAGATTTAGAAAATAAAATTATAAAAACAATTTTAGTGAAATCAGTATTGTTTTCAGCCATAAGTCGAGGGGGTATTTTTATGGTTAGAAGGAAGGATTTTGCATAGACTCGTCCATAAGTCGACTTTATGTTTTACTTATATTCACCTCAAACAAGGGGGCACATTGCCATTGAGACGTAAGGGCTACTATGAATTAGGGGTCAAATTTATAAGGGTATCCTAAGTGGGAAGCAAGATATTTGTTCACATTACATTGAAATGTTTCCAGAAAAGAGAGAGAAATGCCCTGAGCTGAAAGCACATGGTTTCA
Source organism: Sepiola atlantica (assembly GCA_963556195.1). Lineage (NCBI taxonomy): Eukaryota > Metazoa > Mollusca > Cephalopoda > Sepiida > Sepiolidae > Sepiola > Sepiola atlantica. The sequence goes on along the minus strand of OY744532.1, from coordinate 72,191,491 downwards.
GCGACTTCCAACTTCTGACCTTTAAACTTTTCCAGTCAAACACGGCCCTTGCTACGTAAACAAGGGAGATGATAAAAAACTGAGGCCCTTGGCATATGTTCGCTTAATCAACGGCTACCTATACGCTATCTTCCTGTCTCTTGGATCGACTATTTCAAAAGTACCCTCTCTCTAACTTAATTTGATCTTGTTTGAGCAAACACGGTCTCGTATCTCCTCTCCTTTACTACCTAATGCAACAACTAGGCTGGATCAAACAACATACAACCAATGATAATTCTTCGTTTTCTCAGTGTGGAAGAAATGTGAAAATCGAGAAAAGAATTATTTCCAAACGAAAAACCTTTGTTTTAAGGAAAACAGTATTAGAAGAAAGAAAACGCTGCACAATCTTACCGTAACTCTGGATGATTTTCATAAAAGGTAAAAACGAGGCTGCAATGATCAGGTTACAAAACCAACAGGTCATTGATCCGATTCCATTACCAGTGCTGCGTGCCCACAGTGGGTAAATCTCAGCATTGACCGTCCAAGGAAGAGGGCCCATACCTGTTGCAAACAAAAGTGATTCTCTTAGATTAGATATGAGAAATAAGAAGAATATGTTCAAGAAATTCCACTCTGTACAATTTTGTCTGATCGTTTGCTTCCAAGTTTTCCTTGGCCGGCCAACCTTCCTGTGATTCAAGACATCCATGCTTCTGTAACGATTTATTCAGGATTTGTCCTTAGGAAAACCTCTTTTCTGGGCAAATGTAGTGCTTTCAGCAAATCCTCTGACCTGATGTGTTGGGTTTGGTCAGATTTCACATTACAGATCCATCTAATCATAGATTTGTCATTGTGCTGCAGTTAGGCAAGAGATGGCTTGGTGAGGGCCCAGCATTCATTGCCATATAACATGACATTCCTGACACAACTGCTATACAACTTACCCAGAATGTAGAGAGGTATAGCTCGCAATGCTATCAGAGACAACAGCTCACAAAATTTTGCCCAGGCTACCTTCATTCTTGTGACTATATCACCCGCACTCACCATATCTCCTAGATAGCAGAAACAGTTAACTACCTCCAAGGTATAGCCATCTCTTTTCAAGATTTAAAACCCACATTAGATAACACACTTGTTTTTAATTATACATTTAATGAAACTAATAATTACTGAAAAATCAAAATTAACTTTTGTAAAAAAAAAAACCTTCTTGCAATTTTAAACATCCATGCTTCATAACGGATTCGTCCTTAGAATAACCTTTATGCTGGGCAAATGTAGTGCTTTCAGCAAATCCTCTGACCTAATGTGTTGGGTTTGGTCAGATTTCACATTACAGATCCATCTAATCATGGATCGGTCGTTGCGCTGCAGTCAGGCAAGAGAGGACTGGATGAGCGACCAGCATTCACTGCCATATAACATGACACAGCTGTTATACAACTTTTAGGTTTTTTGATGGAGAGGTTATGTGGTTAGAAAGAAAGTGAGGATGAGGAATGTAACTTGGTAGAGTTAGTTGTATATATCTGGCCGCATCTGACTGAAATAGAATATTGAACAAGAAAAACGGTCACCATCTTCCATAAATAAGACCAACATCTCCACAACTAAATAGGCATCAACTTTTAATTAAAGGGAAAACTGGAACACAACAAGAATTGTTCAGTAGATTGGCTTTTGCCGATGAATGAATGCTGTATCCTGGGAGTTCTATTCTAGCCGGCCACTCATAGTGAAACGTTGAGCACAGGATATCATCCTATCTAGAGGTGATTACAACAGGAACTGATTTGAATTGTCCTTTTCGCGTCCAGACATGTCTATGCATATTAATCTTGCTTTTGTGCAGATGTATCATAATACCCACGTAGGTAACAGTTCAGGTTCGAGCGTGCGAGCCGAAGCCAAACGATGACTCAATCTAATGCATGATACTGCACATACATTTAAACAAAATAGGTCCCTCATGTAACTGCTACAAAGTTACCCAAGAAAGAAATGGAACAAATTAACTTACCTGTAGCAAAGAATATGAGGAAAAGAGCCAGTCCAACCACCGCTACCCATGAGAAAGATATAGGACAATAATTGGAGGCCCATTTAGTTGAATATTTAGCAAGAGCTAGTGAGGAGTTACATGCCCCTACTTCAGATAACAGAGGGGATGTAGCACTGACAGGTAGACAAAAACTGTCCATGATGTCTGTATTATCTGCATAACAAAAGCCACAGACTTCATCTCTGATACACTCGTTACATTGACTGAAACAAAAGAAAATTTATTATCATGTAAAAAAACAAAGAAAACAAGTAAGATTTTCAATCGTAAAAAAACTTTAACTAAAACTCTGCCGGATGTATACAACACATCCTTCCACCACTCTCCCTCTCTCTCTCTCTTTTTATCTCTCTTCTTTAAAAATATTTTACTGAATTTCTATTTAATTCTTTACATTTCTCATCTTGAGTGTTATCATCACAACGTTTCGTCCGCTGTAACCTCCGGCCTTCTTCGGGTTTATCTCTTCAAACTCAGGAATATTACTGTCGAACTCGGGAATCTGGACGGAATTTCGAATGGAACCCTTTATTTAATCCACGGGGATAGCATGCTCATGGCTGATTTAACAAGAGCATGCTATCCCCGTGGATTAAATAAAGGGTTCCATTCGAAATTCCGTCCAGATTCCCGAGTTCGACAGTAATATTCCCGAGTTCGAAGAGATAAACCCGAAGAAGGCCGCAGGTTACAGCGACCGAAATGTTGTGACGATAACACTCAAGATGAGAAATATAGTCCGAATAACCAAAATTATGCAAAGAATCCGACTGACTTTATTTTATATATTAGATGTGTTGCCTTTATTTTTATCTCTTAAAACATATAAAAAGGGATTATTTTGTTTTGATAAACATTTTCTAACAGTGGGGATTGTTCCCTGTTTCTAAAAAGCATGAACAGAGAAAACGAAAATGAACCTGTCGATTTTACGCAAAGTGAAATCTGTTGGCAGCTAGAGAGATCTTATTAATGTCATGGATAACTTATATAAAAAAGTTTGAAACTTTTACCTGTAAGTTGAACAGGTGCTGTTAATTAAGTTTCCTGTGGCGTTAACCTTGGGGGAATATTTATCTGCCATAAGAAATGTTGTTCCTAAACATAAGCTGCTGAAGGCAAGACCTGAAAAATAGAACAAAAACATATTTTAAACAATCATCTTATGCGACTTGTGCATGTCTATTTGTTTGATAAAACATTTATTAAATTCTTCTTAAAAAAAGTTTTAAAGTTTTTATTTTATTTTACCAGACTTCATGGAGCCTAACACCCTCCCCCACCAAGAAAGGATTTATAAAATAATACATAGAAGACATTGCCAAGGCTGCTGCAAAGAAAGTGGGATCCTTCTACCGTGCTAGAAAACTTCTCACACTTGACAGTATCCTATGTCTCTACAAAGCCACCATGCGCCCATGCATGGAGTATTGTTGTCACATCTGGGCTGGTGCATCATCCAGTCTCTTCCTCTTAGGCAAGGTCCAAAAAAGAGTATCTAATCTAATAGGTCCCTCACTATCCAAGCTCCATTCCTTGTCCCATTGCCACAATGTTGCATCCTTGTGCTTGTTTTACAAGTAATTAAATGGAATGTGTTCCGATGAACTTGCTGCTCCTTCCATGTAAATACACTCGATCAACCCACCAATCAGCTAAATCCCATCCATTTACTGTGGAGGTCCCCAGATGCCGGAGAGCCTTCTACTCTAATAGCTTCTTTCCTTAAGCCTTTGGAACTCCCTCCCTGTTCCCTGTTTCCCTGACTGTACCGACATGCAGAAATTTAAAACTAATGTGAACAAGCATCTCGCTGCACAGCGCCCAATTTAGGATGTCACCCTAAACTTTCACCCTGATTCTCAGTAGCCTCTTACGTCTACAGTTGCAACTTGCCTTGTTTGGGGTGAACCAAGTTTTTTTTTTTTTAAAAGTCTTTTTTTTGGAAAAGGGAGATAATCTCTTTTCTTTAGCCCACATGATCTTCAATGGTCCAAGGGAGATAATTCCGTATTTTTTCTCTTTCCAAAGGTTAGGGAAAGTTTTTGTTGGGGTTCCTATTTACTTGCCTCCCCACGAGGAGAGTTAGACACAAGGTCTGGTTTTAATGCGTGGAAAATCGAGCTCCCCAAAAATGGGCACTCTGGATTGAAACAACAATTTAAATTCTCTCAGTCTGGAAAGACTTCTCCTTCATTGACCGAGAACAAAATAGTCAAAGTGTGGCATCAGAACAGATACTACACTTTGTTCCAAGCCAAAAGGCCAACAGAACTCTGATTCATTGTTGGGAATATCCAAGTCAGCCCTGGGAAAGGATTCACATAGACTATGCTGGTCCAGTCTTTGGACACATGTTCTTAATAGTGGTTGATGCCTACTCCAAATGGATGGAGGTTTGCATAATGAAGACATCCACTGCTGCAGCTACCATTGAGAAGTTGAGGGGAATCTTTGCGACTCATGGTTTGCCTCTGCTGGTTGTGAGTGACAACGGCCCTTGTTTCTCCAGTGATGAATTCAGGAGGTTTTTTAGAGGCAAATGGGGTTAAACATATATTCACGGCTCCTTACCATCCCTCCTCCAACGGCCAGGCTGAACGCGGTGTGCGTACATTCAAGGAAACAATGAAGAGGATGTACAAAGACACAAAAACATCTCTTGAAACAAAAGTCAACAGATTCCTTTTTAACTACAGGACAGCTCCACACACAGTAACTGGGCTTCCTCCAGCTGAATTGCTGTTCAAGCCACAATTAAGAACAGCCTTTCATCTGTTACAGCCAAACAAGTTTAAGAGCATGGTGTACAACTACAAAATGGAGAAGGGTACTAAGATCATGACACCGTGCCGAAATCATGGGGTTAATGATCCAGTCCTTGTGAGGAATTTTGGCCCTGGTCAACGGTGGTTGGAGGGCATCATTACGGGGCAGTTGGGTAATGTCAATTTTGAGGTAGAGACCGAGAGAGGAGTGACACGGAGACATTCAGACCAGATCATTAAAAGGACAATCCTGGTCCCAGAGGAGGATGTGACTGATATGAATGATGCCGCAGAGGACATGGTGACAACCAGTACAAGGGAGGCTACCAAGGAAGAAGGAGTACCCGAATTGATAAGACAGGCTGAAGCTGAGGTGGAACCTATAGACTTTGGACAGAAAGCATCGCCTATTCCTCGGAGATCTGAGCGTGTAAGGAGAGCTCCATTTAAGTTAAGAGACTATGTTTATTGAGCCATCTAAGAATGGAGGAATGTAATGTATCAAGTTACAGCCATTGGGTGAAGTTTTTGATTGGCCGAGAGGGCGCCTTTATTGTAATTGTTGTTTTGAATATAAAAAGAAGAGACTTTAACAAGTGGGTGCTTGTGTCTTGACACTTAGTTGACGGTACAGATTGAACAGACATGAACAGAAGAAATAGAATTATTTTGTGAAGCTCTCAATTTTTAATCTCTCCAACTCAATTTTCTCTTGCTCAATTTGTCATTTTTCAAGTTTAATTTGTAGTCAAATATCACTTTGATGAGAATTTATGTTAAACTTATAAGAATCCAGGACTTTTTCCTAGACTAATTATTTTCGCTACAATCTCCCTAATATCATGTTTTTTTTTTTTATCATAAGCCTATTTGATAATTAAATGAAAATTCTAATAATTTCTCTTTTGTCAAAATTTAAAATTCATTTTTGGTATCAATTAAGGAAAAGAATTCTTTGACAGAGAAAAAATTTTTTTTAACAAAATAGAATCTCGGAAACAACAAAAATGATTTAATAATCCATCTTTTATGTACATATATTTTTTGTGAAGCCCCTATTTTAGTTAGGGGGGGGGGATGTAAAAATGTATAGAGGTAGAGTGCTTTTAAGCATTGTTTATATAGGAAATTTGAATTATTAAAAATAATAAACTGTCAGGAAAGCCATAGAATGCAATTTTTAAAAATTGATTTTCAACGATATACATCCTCCTCAGAATTTATTCTGAGGACGTATATCGGCTAAAATTAATTTTTTTAAATTAATTTTAGAAATTGCATTGTATCAAACCTTACCTCCGAGTCCAATGATTGCCAATTTCCTTCTGCCGACTGTGTCTACCAACCAAACTCCAACGATGGAAAATACGAGGCTCACACAGTTGACCATGACAGAGTCCCAGATAGCATTTGTCACGTTTCCAACTCCGGCCATTTGGATGATAGTTCCACTGAAATAGCTGAGGAAAGAAAGAAAAAACGGTGCTTATATAGATGAGGGCACATATAAAAAACGCGTTTTCAAATAAGAACTATTCTTTATACTTAGGTATAAGGCAGAAATAAGAATCCTCACCAAAAATTAGGAAAAATTATTGAGTAGAATTTTAATAAAAGATAAAATTCAGTTTTATCGTATTTTGCTAATGGCCATTGATTTATTACTTGCTGATATGACAGACTGAGTTACGTCCCCTTGATGTACGTGTTTTTCGTTCGAATCGAAATACAATAAAACCGATTTTTACTTTTAATTAAAATTCTACTCGATAATTTTTGCTAATTTTTTTGTGTAGATACCTATGTTTATCTGAGACATAAGTATATAAAAGAGTATTCCGGTTAATTTATTTGGAGCTGTGATTTTCACCTGTGTAACTGCGTTTTTCATATGTGACCTCATCTATATAAGCACCGAAAAAACTTTTAGAATTAGGAAACACAGGATTGTAAAAAAAAGCCCTAAGGATTCTTTTGTCCCTTTGTTCACCCCAAACTATTCAAATTGCCATTGAAACATAAGGGCCTACTGTGATAGGGGCCAGATTTATAGGGGACAACCTAAACAATTAACTGTAAGTGTCGTTTATTTAAAACATTTTAAACATAAAATGAACACATGAGATCTTACATAATTGTATTCACACCTGAGAACTGGGCAAAGAGTTGTAATCCACAGCCCAACATGAGAGCCCGTCTTACAGAGCCAGTTTTAAGCATTCTCAGAAATAGATTTCCTCCCCCTGAAAAGAGAGAAAATAAATGAGAACAGAGTGTTTACCAAAAAATTGAATAACACCAAGCATTTATATAATAAAATTGTCAAACAAGTTATCGTCTGTTTGTGACAATTCATGTTCATAACATTTTTAATTTATTTTTTAGTTATAATTTTAAACAATTTTATTCAATTAATTCAATGAGCAAATGACACTGTAAGTAATTCAATTAACTTCACAAAAATCAAATTTTTTTAAAGACAAAGGGAAAAAAGACCAGCATGCCACAGACGTTTAAAAACATTCTTTTAATGACATATATACTCCTTCATTGAATTATCTTTCCAAAATTATAAATATTTTTTACAAGAAATTAATTAAGAGAAAAAGCAAGGGGGAAGAGATGGGTCAATGAGTGGAACAAAAATGAAAGTAAAAACACTCCCGAGCAACTTCGGCTATATACAGCTATTTTTTTTATAAACCCAGGTAAAAAAAAAAGAAATAAAAGTATTTCTTTATTATTTGTTTTTGCACGTTTATGAAGTAAAGTTCTTTCTATGTTGGAACACTGTTGATAACAAAAGCAACACAGCTTTAGAAGAAACTAATAAAAAATGACTCGATATGCTTGAAATCTTGGTTACTCAGAAATTGATTTCCATGGTGCATAGGATTTGTTCTTATTTATTCTTTTTGCAGATTAACAACGAATATGTTAAAAGCACGGATGACGTTGTCTCGACTCTAAGCCACGTAATGAAAATAAGAAGAAAGAAAAAAACTCAAAAGTATTATGTTTGAGAGAGATTGGAAATCAGAACATTCCTTTAACCGTAACATCAATAAAACTAACATTGGACAAAGGAGACATACGGATTCATCAAAATGTTTTAAACAGAATGCGATTTAAAATTCTGACTAAACTACATAGATAATCTGGAGAAAATCTGACATGGTATGGCATAGGAGTAGTATTATGTAAACAGAGATATAAACAACAGCAGAGAGTATGCATGGGGAGATGAAGTCTAACAGACAAAGCAAGGGTGCACAGGGTCAGAGGTTAGGCAAAAGTCCGGGTACAGTTCAGTCATCTTGCAGCTGAAATAAACGAAAAATAAAGCCATCATTCTGTTGTACAAATTGCTGCCTTGGTTTCATTGCTTCAAGGGAAAGAACTTTGCAACGAAAGTACGAATCGGATTATCGCCCTTACACCCTAAATTCGGATGTATAATTCAGGACAATTGAAATTCCACCCCCATCGTGTAATTTGATACGTCTTAGCTGAGATCATGATCATACATCAAAGATCAGTTCATTCGGAGGAGAGTCAATGATATACTACAAGTAGACATACTCGATAAGACGGTCACGAAAAACGTTTGAGCATAATGTGAGCCATGCAGAGGCATTTGAAACGAGTTGAGAATAGAGAAGACACAAAAACAGTCCCTAACCCTAACCACTACTATTCTGATTCATAATAACAACGTTGCTAGAACACCATCCAACCACAACGCATGCAAAGGCTGTGGTAGCTACAATGCACTTGCACCCCCTTATGATGGATGTGTTGGCTGACACAAGTCTCTGGAGAACGATATCGGTTCTTTTTATCACTCCTTATAATTTCCTCTATGGTGTTTCTAAGGTCTTCCTCTAGAGCCGACTGTTCATCGTTTGGCTCTGGCAGTGCCTGAGCTGATGGTGGTGGTGGTCCAGGTGATGAACGTGCTAGTAGTGGTCCCGGTGATGGGGGTGAGGATAAAGGACTAGATTTCAGTGGGTAGCTAACAAGTGATTTTAAATAGTTGGTCAGGGTTTACTTCATAGGGGAGTATCCTTCTGTCAGCATGTCCTGAAAAACCCTTGTACAGAGAGACCGAAGACACCTGAACATGGTGCCTTTCAATTTCTCTCTAGTAGTTCAGCCAGTATGAATATAAATATTTTACCTGAATTTTCAATAGATTCTTTCTCTTCTTTGAAACTATCTTCAATTTCTTTCAGTTCTTCATTGACATTTTCTGTTTTTCGAATTCGTATAAGTGATTTCTTAGCTTCTTCAATCTGAGCCTGTTGAATAAGCCAGCGTGGGGATTCAGGAAGAAATAGAAAAGCCACAAACTGGATACTACTGAAGACACCCAGGATACCCCATATATACCTGACAAAAAGAGCAAAGTAGATAAATTCTTAGGATACAACTGAATGGCATATAATGTGTGTATATATATATATATATATATATATATATATATATATATATATGTGTTATAATGGAATAATTCCAGGAAGAAATCCGGGTAAGAGAGCTCAATGTGGTAAACAGAGCAAGAATAACGTAAAATATAATAACACGAAATTACATGATTGTCGATGCAATAATTTATTTCAACCTTTCGGTTTTATTCAAGCATCAAATTAGACAATTACATTTTTGAGACTGACAGAAAACTGAATTCACCCTCGACAATTCAAATACAACATATATATATATTAGTAGTAAGTTTTTGAAAGGCTGTGGGCAATGCAATTCCGGGTAATATGCAAGTTGAAAGGAAAGGAACAAAAACAATAAAAATAAATCGAATACGATATAAGACTTACTATTTATTTTTCCTTTTTTTTCCTTTTTTTTTTTTTTCCTTACATAACAGCTGTTATGTAAGGAAAAAAAAAAAAAAGGAAAAAAAAGGAAAAATAAATAGTAAGTCTTATATCGTATTCGATTTATTTTTATTGTTTTTGTTCCTTTCCTTTCAACTTGCATATTACCCGGAATTGCATTGCCCACAGCCTTTCAAAAACTTACTACTACTATACCCAGCAATGCTTCAAGCAAACTACCATTCTCTACTATATATATATATATATATATAAAGTGTTTTTAGGTTCATATTTTTTTTTTACAAAGCATCTATTGTTAAATTTAATAAGGAATAGGTAAAATAAATACCTTTTGAAGCATTAAAGATGCGATATCAATTTTTTAAAAAATAAAAATAAATCGAAACCGATTTTTTTTTCTTCTTTTTTTTATTATAAACTTCCATTTTTTTTTTGTTAGTTTAAAGTGATACAGATATTTCGCCAAAAACTTGGCCTCATCGGTGTGTCATATATCCTGATGTCATTGGATTTGTTTTTTTTGTTTTTTTTTCTTCCCGGCTTCTGTTGTTGCAGCCAGGTCAAAGGGGTTTGTTGTTGTTTCCCACTTACAAATATGAGATTGTGAATGCGCACGTGATCGGTATAAAGTGTGTTTAGGTTCATTTTTTTTTTTTAAGAAGCATCTGTTGTTAAATTTAATAAGGAATAGGTAAAATAAATACCTTTTGAAGCATTAAAGATGCGATATCAATTTTTTTTTAAATAGAAATAAATCGAAACCGATTTTTTTTTCTTCTTTTTTTATTATAAACTTCCATATTTTTTTTTTGTTAGTTTAAAGTGATACAGATATTTATCTTCAATTCAAAACCACAAACCAAAGTCAACATTTTAACTTCTGTCTGAATGCCTAGGACCATGCGTCCCACTCAATGTATGAGGTAGAATGTAAGGATGAAAGTCTGACAGAATGTTTAAGCAATTTAAAATAGTAAATATATTGAACACAAAAAATCACAAACATGAGAACATGAGAAAAGGTTCAATATTTCGTCTCATATTTATTAAGGCTTCATCAGGAAAAACAAGCATGGAACAAGTAAAAACATAAATACCCCCAACCAACAACAAAATCCCACCCCTTCACTGCCGGAAAACTTTCTACTCTTATAGCTTCTTTCCTCGAACTGCTAGCCTTTGGAATTCCCTCCCTGCTCCCCTGACTGTACCGACATGCAGAAATTTAAATGTAATGCAAACAACCATCTCACTGCTCAACTCCTCACTTAAATCACTATAAATCTGGCCCCTAATCCACAGTAACCTCTTAGGTCTTTGGAATTCCCTCCCTATTTCTGCAACTGTACCAACATGCAGAAATTTAAATGTAATGTGAACAAATATCTTCCTGCACAACTCCCCACTTAGGATACCCCCTATAAATCTGGCCCCTAATCACATCAACTCCTTATGTTTCACTGGCAATTTGCCTTGTTTGAGGCGAATAAAAGTGTTTTTTGTTTTTTTTTAAGTTAAAAAAAAATTTCAAAAATAAAAAATTAGAGCTACGTGTTCAGGATGTTGAGTGATGGTAGCGGATGACATGTATCATAGGAGCTGATCGAATTATTCGCTTGTTTCTAAACCTCATAGGAGAGTGGACGTGTTTGGAACAGCGATCCCTTCCCCTATGGAAGATAGGTTGGGGAAAGATCTGCCAGGTATTATGTAATCTTAAGATATACAGGTATACTGTGAATGAGAAGAAAAAACCCCAAAGAATTGTTAAACCCGAAATAATTGTGTACTGTTATTATTAATAACTTTTAAAACTGCTGTTATTAAAAAGATGATGAAAATCAAGCCGCATCACAACAAATGGGCGATGGCTGTTAACAACAACGAAAAAGAGAGAAAACGGACTACTGCTACATGTCATCAACACAACAAGATTCCATCTGTTTATGGGATGATCTGCTGGCCAGATAATCTTCTGGAAACAAGAATTGGTCCATTCTAATAAGTTCTAAGTGACAGTCGAAAGTTCAATCCTCAGTGCGGACGATACAAAGAATACAATTACAAATTACTTAAGACTTCCACCTGGCTCTTTTTTTTTCTTCATCTTCATAGCCCTGTTGGGATTCTAGTGTTAGTGGTCGCTAAGTACTTAGCATAGTTCACAATTTACATACATAATAAGAAAAACAACTCCAACACAGGCATTATATACACTGGACTTGTTGAACACGAGTGTGTGTATTTGTGTCGTTGGTGTCCCGTCACTAGTGTTTACATTTGAGCTGAACCTCCCATCTCTCAAGTTCAGGATTTCAGCTAAGACTCTCGTTGTGACACTACTCTATCATTTCCCTTCCCGTCATGATTATTCACTGTCGAGCTCCATCGCTGATCTGCTTCGACAGCCAATGTCCCTCAAATCTTATCTGATGATGATGATGATGATGATGCAACTCATCTTCTTATTTATCTCTATTTCCACATATTTACCTCCATCCATGCTTCTTGTCATAGCTGAAAAGTGCAGCGATGATCGTGCCAAGTAAAATTCCCATGGTCAAAAATGGTTGGCACATGCTGACCAGACAACCTCGTATGTGGCTTGGAGCACATTCTGCGATATACACAGCTGATGTAGCACAAGCAAAGCCTGTAAGAAAAATTTTAAAAATGTTACGAAAACATGAGTCTAATCTGAATGAATAAATGCGAAAGTGTTTTTCGTTTATCACACCAATTCCCATCAAAACAGCTGACAGTTACTTAAATCAACAATACAACATGGTCCATTGAAATACTGTATATATAGTAGAGAGCAACAACCCAAACACAACTATTTATACGCCTAATTTGCATAACTATTTTTTAAACAGTTTATAATAAATTAATGTTTGGTATTATTCATTTGTAATGTTATTGTCCTATTTTCCTATATATAAACAGTTTATGTATTTTTTAATGAAATCAAAGTGGAATAAACAGTGGTAGCGATTTCTCCACTCTAACAGGTTTCTTAGCCAGAATAAGTATTTTCAGAAAAAAAACTAAAGCGAAAAAAAATGATTTGTGCTTATAACATAGTGGAAGGAAAAAACGAGAAAATAGGCTAGTTTGAATCAAATATCGATATGTCAGACGGATTGCTATTTGTGTCTGATTTTGAAATCCAACAAGATAACTTTATATGTTAGAAGTTTAATGAAATATTGAATATCTATGTATCTCATATAGAAGTCAAGTGTAAGCCCCAGGAAGGAGCCCCTTGATTTCTGAGAACTTCGACCGAAGTAAAATGAAACAGAAAAACACACAACTAAACATGTTGTTATACTTTATACTTACCAATTCCAGATCCAATCAGAAGACGTCCCACCAAGAGTACCTCCTTGTTGTTAGCTGAGGCGGTGATTATCGCTCCCGAACTAAAGCATAGGCTTGAAAACATCACACATTTTTTACGCCCAAATCGGTCACAAAACCAACCAGCAATCAAGCAGCAAATGGCAGCACTCGGCATTGCTCCCGTTATAATCACTTCCTGCCAAATCGAATTCACATCCATGTTCTTATCATGCTCCACCAGAAGAATGGCACCGGATGTTGAACCCATTTCATAACCTTCACAGAAGACTGAAACTTGCGCGACCAATGTCAGAAAATATACAATCGGAGCTGTCGGACGTGGACTAACGGATTTTGTCCAGGTATTATCGATACTATTCTCATTGGTCATCATTCATTCGATGTGATAATGAAAATATATTCCAGGCAGATGGAAGCGCGGTTAGAGTTTAAAATCATTAAAAAAAATCATCTGGCTCACAGCAGAATAGTCGAAGAATTAGATAAGTTGATCAACTCAAGGGGAAAATGGGGCCAGAATCACCTAAATAAAACAGAAAAAAAAAGAAAAATATTTTAGATATTTTAACAAGTAATTATAACTTTACCTGGATTTGGGTGGGGTAGCATCTTGTGCAACATTATAGGAAAGACTGAAGACTAACTTTTATGGGTGCATTTCATTTCACTAGAGGGGGGTGGGGTGTTCGTCCCCTTTTTTCTTTCATAAAAAATAAATAAAACATAGCTCATTACACTCCCAATAACGTCTACTATCTATGTTCCTAATTTCATAAAAATCTGTCCAATATTTTTTTTTTAATCCATGAGTACATTTACTTTTAACAGAGCGTTTTGCTCCCGTTACATAAAAATTAAATGAAACTAAATATAGCCCATATTACCAACCATTACACCTTGACTCTATCTTCAGAAATTCATAGTTTCAGAGTTTACCCCACACAAACATTTGAAAGAAAGAAAATCATTTTCAAATGGGGCTTGTGTCTCTTATGGCCCCTACCAACCCTTTAGAATAATCAGATGGTCATGAAAGTTTAGGAATCTTTCTCCGTGTGCCGATCATCCCAAAATTAAAGCAGGCCATTTTCGCTGCTGTGCATCTCTTCCAATCCGTCAGGGTGTGGATTATTTCCACATCCTCTGCAGGACTTGGAATATTGTGGAATTTAGGAGGTCTTGGCTTCCTGAAACCGTCCTTCATGGTTTGACCTCTACACATTCGATAATGTGATAGAGTCCATGGTGTTATAGAGATGGGGTGTTAATCTGTCGTTTTTTAGACTGATTAGACTGTCAAACTTCTGCCATAGAGTTCTGAGAGTCATGGCCCCTGCCAATATCTTGCTTTGGTGTTTCAACATTATCCAGTTTTGCCACCACTAGAATACTTTACTTGCAACTGCAGTTTATTTCGTCTAAACTAGTACTGAAAACTTGCAAAGTTTTGCTGGGGATAATAAATCAGCAAGAAACTGTGCGATTGATTCTCAGAGAGTAGAAATTCTGCCAATGTACTTCTTTATATAGCCCTCTGAGTCTTATTTGTTATAATGGCAGAATTGAAGGTCTCAGCTCCTATTAGGTTAATGTCTAACCAGGGCCGGCGGGACAGTTATAAAAGTGGGGGAGTTCTCCTAAAAAGTGTGTGTGTGTGGGGGGTGGGGGCACATTGTGCCCAGAATGCCAAATATGGCAATAAATTCAATATCTTGACTAAAAATGATCATCCGATAATGGTTGAGAGCTTGTTAGAAGCAGAATGGAATTCTCTTGGTGATAGAAAAAGAAAAATTCAAAATATTTCAATTTTTTGGTGTCTGGGCTCAAATTACCTTATTTGGGCATATTGGGGGAAAATCACTGTTTGGGACATATTTTGGTTTAAAATGATCGTCTGGTAGTGGTTGATGGCTCATTAGAAGCGGAATGGAATACTCTTGGTGATAGATAAAGAAACATTAAAATACAATCAATTAATAGATAAGCTAATTAGATAAAATTAAACACATGCATATCAACTTAATTATTGATGACCGTAAAGTGTGTGTGTGTGAGGGGGGGGGGGGGCAAGTCAAAAAGTGAGGGGGCTTGAATTTCGAACGTTGGTAACTTTTTGTAGTCTTATATACAAAAATTCCTTTCGGTGATGTCACGTGAAGTATCAGAGTGACGGGTGTAAAGTGCTCTGGTATTAGACCATTAGTAGATACTATTCTACAGTGGCCAGCTTATATTGGGTCACTTACCTACTATGTAAATTGCTGCATATTGCCATGGAGATGTAAGGTGACACTGTGATTATGGGTCAGATTAATAGGGGCATCCTAAGTGGGGAGTTGTGCAGCAATATGTTTGTTCACATTACATTTAAATTTCTGCATGTTGGTACAGTCGGGGAAACAGGGAGCAGAGAGGAAATTCCAAAGGCAGGCAGTCCGAGGAAAGAAGCTATTAGAGTAGAAAGTTTTCCGGCATCTGGGGATCTCTACAGTGAATGGGCGGGACTGTGCTGCCAGTCAGTTTAGCCAAAGGGGGGGGGGGGGTCGATTACATTGAGACATTGAGGGGATACAAGTGTAGTAAGTTCATTGGAGCACAAATTCAGTGACTAGCCGAATATGCTTAACCAGGGCTTATAGTGACAGTCATCAAGGGTCAAATGTCAAGAGTGTAATGTGTGAGATATTGGATAATAAAAAGTTTATTGCTTACTGCCTGAGGCGCCCCTGCCGGGGAATGCCGACAGGACTGCCCAGGCAATTTTTAAACCCCACTTTCCCGACCCAATCTTGGGTCACATCTTACTTGTGGGAGTAAGATAAAAACTGGCCTTGTGCCTAACTCCTGGAAAGGAGTAAATCAATACTCATGGGAAATTATTGACACCGTTGTCGGTATACAAACAAATTATATCTAGGGACTTCCTTTACTTTTGTCTTAGTCGTGACAGCGAACATATTATACACACAACATCACTACAGCTACATTAACACATAATAGGAACATAAAGATAAGATTTTCTGTAATATTTCATCAAAATGCCCTTATAAAGATGTCATGAGCCAGCTTCTTTTTCATTTAACATGTTTCTTCCATATCAGATGTGGGTTACACATTGGTCATAGCAGCACAAAGTGGTTTTCTCCATGAAACTATCGATCTGCCATTGCTTGAGGTTATCTTTGAAGGAGTTATTCCAAGTCACTCTCGTCCTGCTTTTCGTCGCTTACCCTTAATTGTGATGTGTGTACATCTGTTTCTCCAACCAGGGCTTTGTTCAACATGTCGTATAAACCACAAAATATATTTTTATCTTAGTTACCTACACTGTTGAGTGTTGGTTAGAGAAAGTTAGACAGAGTTCGAGTGCAGAATATAATAAAGTATTGTCAGCTGCTGCTTTTCTTGGAGGAATATAACTTCGGTGAAGATAGCTTTACTTGGCGTCGCTGAGAGGAGACGATCTTTCTTGACTGATGCCAGGGAACAATCTGTTGACCCCCTGAAATTCCAAAAGAGGCTAAAGTATTCCTTTCAGGGATGGATGAAATTAATGCGCCCTGCAAGCTGATCGGCTATTGTGTAACCTCACCACCTCACAGGGGCTACTCTCCACATGAAGAAATAAATATGAATGTTCATGACTGCACCATACCCCCCTGCTGAGGCTGAAAACCGACAGAGAAAAAAGTAGTGTAGCAAAAATACAAAATAAAAAATAATGTGAATTCAGTTTAGAGAAACCTTTTTTTATATGACGGAAAAAATGTTCTTGCTTTTCAATGAAAAAGTATTTTTTTGGAAAAATGTTTTTTGGCTTTTCTGTGAAAAATAATTTTTAGAAAAACCTTAACCCTAACCCGCAACCTCCATGCACCAGTATTTGATAATCATTTCACCAGTAAAATGAAGCCATACTGTATATCACCTTCGGGGCAGATTCAATTACACCCAAACTTGATGCAGACTCAATTGCATCCAAACAACACGCAGACTCATTTGCGCTCAATCAGTCAACCACAGACTCACTTGCACTCAATAATTCAATGCAAAAAAATTCGAATCACCTATTCAAAAACGTCGCCAGATGGAAAAGCTACAGAAATAAGTATCGTACACACGACTTTTTCTAATTTTCAACAGCAAAACAGACATACACGCAAAGAATGTTATCATTTACAATGTTACATATTGATAAATATTTTCAATATTTTTCAATCTGAGGTGAATTTGATTGGATTGACATCCTAATATTTTGTCATATCTGCGTAAACAGGAAAACAGAAACCAACCCGAATTCACTTCAACAACAAAAGCTAAAACCGGGGCCATAAACACCAGCTCCCAGAGACAGTGTAACAAAAAGATGCAAAAAAGTTTTTAAAAATATGTCTTATGAAAGAACAAAACCCTTCTGAAACTAAACAGTATAAAAATAATTACAAAAACAAAGAACTCTTGTCCAAAACACACACACACACATTACAATTGCCACCAAGACACACACGAAACTTTTCATGAAACAAAAAAAACAAAACAATCCTCTTTCACAAAACGAAAAAGAAATCCTCTTTCACAAAACGAAAAAGAAATCCTCTTTCACAAAACGAAAAATAAATAATTCTACAAAAAACAAAAAATCCCTTTTCACAAAAATGAGCAACAAAACAAAACAAACAAAAAAGTGTATCCTTTTAAATCGTGAGCAAAAGAAAATGCTTAACGCAAAACAAGAACAATATAAAATAGTTGTACCCACATGGCATGAAAATCAATTAAAAAAACGCTGAACAACACTCCATGACGAGAAAAGCCATACAAAATATGGAGCTACGAAATCACATCATGTAGATGAAAGAGAGGAAAAATAAACGACGTCAGCCTGACAAACCAAAAAAAAAAAATCTTACTCAGACGAAGGACAAAGGAAACTACAAAAAGGCGCCAAGCATTGAATCCTCCCAGTTAAAATCCAGTACTGTGCAGGACATATCTATTACCTGACAAAATTTTTACTCAGCTCAAGAGTCCTTGCACAGACACAAAAATTTCAACTGAGCGTCAAAAGTTGAATCTTTAACAGTCAATACCCGACTTCATACGAGAGACATTTCTTTAACCTGACAATTTTTATTTAGCCCAAGAATCTCTTGTATGAACGCTAAGTTCCAGTGAAAAAAAAATTAGATGCACAAAAGTCAGCACTACCAATAATTACCCGCTTCACGTGACAGGAAAACCCAATGAAATCAAAATTAAAATTTCGCCTGCGAACGCTAATTCTTTGTTTACTTTATTATTGACGCTCAGTCACATTTAAATCTATAGTTTATATTCTATGTTGTGTTGGGACGATTAATCGGGATCAAAATCGGAAAATCGGAACTTTTTGTGGTATCGGAATCGGAAAAATGTGTGCCTATTTTCCGACGACAAAAACAATTCTTTTAATCGTTTTCTTTTGGTTTTAAGCTTAATTTTCCATTGCTGGTATTAATGATAAAATAATGAATATTTATTGATTTTAAACTACCAGTAAAACTAAAATCTATAGATCACGTGTATTTTTACGTTTGCAAAAAAATAGGCACATATTACATGGGTTTTTACGGTAATCCAAAAAAAAACCAAAAAAAAAACCCCAAAAAATCCAAAAAAAACAACAAAAAAAACAACTACTCTATAGCTAAATATTTAGAGATTTAAAAAGAATCAGAATCGGTAATTGTATCGGAATCGGGAATTTAGAAAAGAATTGGTTATTGTATCGAAATCGGGAAAAATATTGGAGTCATCCCATCTCTAATTCTATGCTTTTACCAATATTGTCACTGCTGGCTTAACATTTTGTGCTATAAAGAAAAAATTATTATTATAATAATAATAATAATAATAATAATAATAAATGATATAATAAATAATAATAATAAATTTAACAATGTTTGCATAAATATATATATAGTGAAAGCTCGAAACGCTAGCATATGTAGGTAAAAATAATTTAATATTATTTATTTAAAATTAATATTATAAGCCCTTTTAATAAGATTAAAGTTGAGCCCTGTTCAGGGAAGTTAAAAATAGACTGACACGTAGCTATAAGGCATATTCCGACAACGTTCGTAGAATCTCTAGTCAGTCTTTCTTGATATGCCGCCCTTCGCATGAATAGAACTTAAATTCCCTTCTTAAATGTGGTAATGTCTCATGGCCTAATGGTTACAGCGCTTGTTGACTCTGTCGCAGGGGTTCGAACCGTGTGACCGTCCGAGATTATAATCCCTGCACTGATGACAACGAAAGCTCGAAACGCTAGCGTATGTAGGTAAAAATAATTTAATATTATTTATTCAAAATTAAAATATATATATCCATCACAACTTCAGATGCAAGATTATCCTAAAATATGGCTGGATTTTTTAACCTGTTGCTACGAACTTTCATGACGCTTTCAACGGTGAACTTTTACATATATTTTCATCGTTTTCTTTTTACATTGTATGTTTTTATTTTATTTTATATTATCTTTATTTTTATATCTTTTCAAATTATGACTTTTGGTAATTTCACTTGACCGACTTATCTGTTTGTACTCCTCTGACGATAGGATATCATTCTTTGAAAAGCCATGGCTTAAAGAAGGAATAATAAAATTTCTTTCATTTGAAACCCCTTGTTTTGAACAACTGATGACTTAATAAATATTGTATTTTATACAATTTTTATTTTCATCCTTTACTTTATATATATATATATATATATATATATATATTTAGGTGATAAAACTCGCACATATTTCTACACAGAGCGTCTTTGTACAGTGGTAGAACGCTGGACTACAGACATCAACATTGAGGGTTCGATCTCTGCTGACGACGGCTGTGAGCCAAAAACACGTGTCCATGGATTACTTTTATGTGCGTCTTAAATAAAATTATATATATTAACGTCCTATACGTGCATCTTAATCACTTAGGAAGTAAAACAATTGAAAGAATAAGTAAGCAAATAACATCTAACGCTACAATCACCTAGAAAAATAAATACATAGAAATACATATATATATATATATATATATATAAGCAACGTTGAGCCTGGCCAGTACTAAATGGATGACAATATTTTTGATTTAAGAGGGGGATCAGTTTCCTATATAAATTTAACGTCGCTAGAGAATTTCAGCCGTATTTTTTTTGGTCTTTTTATTCAACATAATTTTGATTTTAGAATTTCCTATATAAATTTAACGTAAACTGATCACCCACTTTATGACCATCACAAAATCTTTTTTTTATGTGTACAATGATCGATCATGTCGCTAGAGAATTTCAGCCGAATTTTTTTGGTCTTTTTATTCAACATAATTTTGAGTTTAGAATTTCCTATATAAATTTAACGTAAACTGATCACCCACTTTATGACCATCACGAAATCTTTTTTTTATGTGTACAATGATCGATCATGTCGCTAGAGAATTTCAGCCGTATTTTTTTTGGTCTTTTTATTCAACATAATTTTGATTTTAGAATTTCCTATATAAATTTAACGTAAACTGATCACCCACTTTATGACCATCACAAAATCTTTTTTTTTATGTGTACAATAATCGATCATGTCGCTAGAGAATTTCAGCCGTATTTTTTTTGGTCTTTTTATTCAACATAATTTTGATTTTAGAATTTCCTATATAAATTTAACGCAAACTGATCACCCACTTCATGACCATCACAAAATCTTTTTTTTTATGTGTACAATGATCGATCATGTCGCTAGAGAATTTCAGCCGTATTTTTTTTGGTCTTTTTAGTCAACATAATTTTGATTTTAGAATTTCCTATATAAATTTAACGTAAACTGATCACCCACTTTATGACCATCACAAAATCTTTTTTTTATGTGTACAATGATCGATCATGTCGCTAGAGAATTTCAGCCGTATTTTTTTTGGTCTTTTTAGTCAACATAATTTTGATTTTAGAATTTCCTATATAAATTTAACGTAAACTGATCACCCACTTTATGACCATCACGAAATTTTTTTTATGTGTACAATGATCGATCATGTCGCTAGAGAATTTCAGCCGTATTTTTTGGGTCTTTTTAGTCAACATAATTTTGATTTTAGAATTTCCTATATAAATTTAACGTAAACTGATCACCCACTTCATGACCATCACAAAATCTTTTTTTTTATGTGTACAATGATCGATCATGTCGCTAGAGAATTTCAGCCGTATCTTTTTTGGTCTTTTTATTCAACATAATTTTGATTTTAGAATTTCCTATATAAATTAAACGTAAACTGATCACCCACTTTATGACCATCACGAAATCTTTTTTTTTTATGTGTACAATGATCGATCATGTCGCTAGAGAATTTCAGCCGTATTTTTTTTGGTCTTTTTATTCAACATAATTTTGATTTTAGAATTTCCTATATAAATTTAACGTAAACTGATCACCCACTTTATGACCATCACAAAATCTTTTTTTTATGTGTACAATGATCGATCATGTCGCTAGAGAATTTCAGCCGTATTTTTTTTGGTCTTTTTAGTCAACATAATTTTGATTTTAGAATTTCCTATATAAATTTAACGTAAACTGATCACCCACTTTATGACCATCACAAAATCTTTTTTTTATGTGTACAATGATCGATCATGTCGCTAGAGAATTTCAGCCGTATCTTTTTTGGTCTTTTTATTCAACATAATTTTGATTTTAGAATTTCCTATATAAATTTAACGTAAACTGATCACCCACTTTATGACCATCACAAAATCTTTTTTTTATGTGTACAATGATCGATCATGTCGCTAGAGAATTTCAGCCGTATTTTTTTTGGTCTTTTTAGTCAACATAATTTTGATTTTAGAATTTCCTATATAAATTTAACGTAAACTGATCACCCACTTTATGACCATCACGAAATTTTTTTTATGTGTACAATGATCGATCATGTCGCTAGAGAATTTCAGCCGTATTTTTTGGGTCTTTTTAGTCAACATAATTTTGATTTTAGAATTTCCTATATAAATTTAACGTAAACTGATCACCCACTTCATGACCATCACAAAATCTTTTTTTTTATGTGTACAATGATCGATCATGTCGCTAGAGAATTTCAGCCGTATCTTTTTTGGTCTTTTTATTCAACATAATTTTGATTTTAGAATTTCCTATATAAATTAAACGTAAACTGATCACCCACTTTATGACCATCACGAAATCTTTTTTTTTTATGTGTACAATGATCGATCATGTCGCTAGAGAATTTCAGCCGTATTTTTTTTGGTCTTTTTATTCAACATAATTTTGATTTTAGAATTTCCTATATAAATTTAACGTAAACTGATCACCCACTTTATGACCATCACAAAATCTTTTTTTTTTATGTGTACAATGATCGATCATGTCGCTAGAGAATTTCAGCCGTATTTTTTTTGGTCTTTTTATTCAACATAATTTTGATTTTAGAATTTCCTATATAAATTTAACGTAAACTGATCACCCACTTTATGACCATCACAAAATCTTTTTTTTATGTGTACAATGATCGATCATGTCGCTAGAGAATTTCAGCCGTATTTTTTTTGGTCTTTTTATTCAACATAATTTTGATTTTAGAATTTCCTATATAAATTTAACGTAAACTGATCACCCACTTTATGACCATCACGAAATCTTTTTTTTTATGTGTACAATGATCGATCATGCCGCTAGAGAATTTCAGCCGTATTTTTTTTGGTCTTTTTATTCAACATAATTTTGATTTTAGAATTTCCTATATAAATTAAACGTAAACTGATCACCCACTTTATGACCATCACAAAATCTTTTTTTTATGTGTACAATGATCGATCATGTTGCTAGAGAATTTCAGCCGTATCTTTTTTGGTCTTTTTAGTCAACATAATTTTGATTTTAGAATTTCCTATATAAATTTAACGAAAACTGATCACCCACTTTATGACAATCACGAAATCTTTTTTTTTTATGTGTACAATGATCGATCATGTCGCTAGAGAATTTCAGCCGTATTCTTTTGGGTCTTTTTAGTCAACATAATTTTGATTTTAGAATTTACTATATAAATTTAACGTAAACTGATCACCCACTTTATGACCATCACAAAATCTTTGTTTTATGTGTACAATGATCGATCATGTCGCTAGAGAATTTCAGCCGTATTTTTTTTGGTCTTTTTATTCAACATAATTTTGATTTTAGAATTTCCTATATAAATTTAACGTAAACTGATCACCCACTTTATGACCATCACAAAATCTTTTTTTTATGTGTACAATGATCGATCATGTCGCTAGAGAATTTCAGCCGAATTTTTTTGGTCTTTTTATTCAACATAATTTTGAGTTTAGAATTTCCTATATAAATTTAACGTAAACTGATCACCCACTTTATGACCATCACGAAATCTTTTTTTTATGTGTACAATGATCGATCATGTCGCTAGAGAATTTCAGCCGTATTTTTTTTGGTCTTTTTATTCAACATAATTTTGATTTTAGAATTTCCTATATAAATTTAACGTAAACTGATCACCCACTTTATGACCATCACAAAATCTTTTTTTTTATGTGTACAATAATCGATCATGTCGCTAGAGAATTTCAGCCGTATTTTTTTTGGTCTTTTTATTCAACATAATTTTGATTTTAGAATTTCCTATATAAATTTAACGCAAACTGATCACCCACTTCATGACCATCACAAAATCTTTTTTTTATGTGTACAATGATCGATCATGTCGCTAGAGAATTTCAGCCGTATTTTTTTTGGTCTTTTTAGTCAACATAATTTTGATTTTAGAATTTCCTATATAAATTTAACGTAAACTGATCACCCACTTTATGACCATCACAAAATCTTTTTTTTATGTGTACAATGATCGATCATGTCGCTAGAGAATTTCAGCCGTATTTTTTTTGGTCTTTTTAGTCAACATAATTTTGATTTTAGAATTTCCTATATAAATTTAACGTAAACTGATCACCCACTTTATGACCATCACGAAATTTTTTTTATGTGTACAATGATCGATCATGTCGCTAGAGAATTTCAGCCGTATTTTTTGGGTCTTTTTAGTCAACATAATTTTGATTTTAGAATTTCCTATATAAATTTAACGTAAACTGATCACCCACTTCATGACCATCACAAAATCTTTTTTTTTATGTGTACAATGATCGATCATGTCGCTAGAGAATTTCAGCCGTATCTTTTTTGGTCTTTTTATTCAACATAATTTTGATTTTAGAATTTCCTATATAAATTAAACGTAAACTGATCACCCACTTTATGACCATCACGAAATCTTTTTTTTTTATGTGTACAATGATCGATCATGTCGCTAGAGAATTTCAGCCGTATTTTTTTTGGTCTTTTTATTCAACATAATTTTGATTTTAGAATTTCCTATATAAATTTAACGTAAACTGATCACCCACTTTATGACCATCACAAAATCTTTTTTTTATGTGTACAATGATCGATCATGTCGCTAGAGAATTTCAGCCGTATTTTTTTTGGTCTTTTTAGTCAACATAATTTTGATTTTAGAATTTCCTATATAAATTTAACGTAAACTGATCACCCACTTTATGACCATCACAAAATCTTTTTTTTATGTGTACAATGATCGATCATGTCGCTAGAGAATTTCAGCCGTATCTTTTTTGGTCTTTTTATTCAACATAATTTTGATTTTAGAATTTCCTATATAAATTTAACGTAAACTGATCACCCACTTTATGACCATCACAAAATCTTTTTTTTATGTGTACAATGATCGATCATGTCGCTAGAGAATTTCAGCCGTATTTTTTTTGGTCTTTTTAGTCAACATAATTTTGATTATTGAATTTCCTATATAAATTTAACGTAAACTGATCACCCACTTTATGACCATCACGAAATTTTTTTTATGTGTACAATGATCGATCATGTCGCTAGAGAATTTCAGCCGTATTTTTTGGGTCTTTTTAGTCAACATAATTTTGATTTTAGAATTTCCTATATAAATTTAACGTAAACTGATCACCCACTTCATGACCATCACAAAATCTTTTTTTTTATGTGTACAATGATCGATCATGTCGCTAGAGAATTTCAGCCGTATCTTTTTTGGTCTTTTTATTCAACATAATTTTGATTTTAGAATTTCCTATATAAATTAAACGTAAACTGATCACCCACTTTATGACCATCACGAAATCTTTTTTTTTTATGTGTACAATGATCGATCATGTCGCTAGAGAATTTCAGCCGTATTTTTTTTGGTCTTTTTATTCAACATAATTTTGATTTTAGAATTTCCTATATAAATTTAACGTAAACTGATCACCCACTTTATGACCATCACAAAATCTTTTTTTTTTATGTGTACAATGATCGATCATGTCGCTAGAGAATTTCAGCCGTATTTTTTTTGGTCTTTTTATTCAACATAATTTTGATTTTAGAATTTCCTATATAAATTTAACGTAAACTGATCACCCACTTTATGACCATCACAAAATCTTTTTTTTATGTGTACAATGATCGATCATGTCGCTAGAGAATTTCAGCCGTATTTTTTTTGGTCTTTTTATTCAACATAATTTTGATTTTAGAATTTCCTATATAAATTTAACGTAAACTGATCACCCACTTTATGACCATCACGAAATCTTTTTTTTTATGTGTACAATGATCGATCATGCCGCTAGAGAATTTCAGCCGTATTTTTTTTGGTCTTTTTATTCAACATAATTTTGATTTTAGAATTTCCTATATAAATTAAACGTAAACTGATCACCCACTTTATGACCATCACAAAATCTTTTTTTTATGTGTACAATGATCGATCATGTCGCTAGAGAATTTCAGCTGTATTCTTTTGGGTCTTTTTAGTCAACATAATTTTGATTTTAGAATTTCTTATATAAATTTAACGTAAACTGATCACCCACTTTATGACCATCACAAAATCTTTGTTTTATGTGTACAATGATCGATCATGTCGCTAGAGAATTTCAGCCGTATTTTTTTTGGTCTTTTTATTCAACATAATTTTGATTTTAGAATTTCCTATATAAATTTAACGTAAACTGATCACCCACTTCATGACCATCACAAAATCTTTTTTTTAATGTGTACAATGATCGATCATGTCGCTAGAGAATTTCAGCCGTATTTTTTTTGGTCTTTTTATTCAACATAATTTTGATTTTAGAATTTCCTATATAAATTTAACGTAAACTGATCACCCACTTCATGACCATCACAAAATCTTTTTTTTTATGTGTACAATGATCGATGATGTCGCTAGAGAATTTCAGCCGTATCTTTTTTGGTCTTTTTATTCAACATAATTTTGATTTTAGAATTTCCTATATAAATTTAACGTAAACTGATCACCCACTTTATGACCATCACGAAATCTTTTTTTTTTATGTGTACAATGATCGATCATGTCGCTAGAGAATTTCAGCCGTATTCTTTTGGGTCTTTTTATTCAACATAATTTTGATTTTAGAATTTCCTATATAAATTTCACGTAAACTGATCACCCACTTTATGACCATCACAAAATCTTTTTTTTATGGGTACAATGATCGATCATGTCGCTAGAGAATTTCAGCCGTATTTTTTTTGGTCTTTTTATTCAACATAATTTTGATTTTAGAATTTCCTATATAAATTTAACGTAAACTGATCACCCACTTTATGACCATCACGAAATTTTTTTTATGTGTACAATGATCGATCATGTCGCTAGATAATTTCAGCCGTATTTTTTGGTCTTTTTATTCAACATAATTTTGATTTTAGAATTTCCTATATAAATTTAACGTAAACTGATCACCCACTTTATGACCATCACAAAATCTTTTTTTTATGTGTACAATGATCGATCATGTCGCTAGAGAATTTCAGCCGTATTTTTTTTGGTCTTTTTATTCAACATAATTTTGATTTTAGAATTTCCTATATAAATTAAACGTAAACTGATCACCCACTTTATGACCATCACAAAATCTTTTTTTTTATGTGTACAATGATCGATCATGTCGCTAGAGAATTTCAGCCGTATTTTTTTTGGTCTTTTTATTCAACATAATTTTGATTTTAGAATTTCCTATATAAATTTAACGTAAACTGATCACCCACTTTATGACCATCACAAAATCTTTTTTTTATGTGTACAATGATCGATCATGTCGCTAGAGAATTTCAGCCGTATTTTTTTTGGTCTTTTTATTCAACATAATTTTGATTTTAGAATTTCCTATATAAATTTAACGTAAACTGATCACCCACTTTATGACCATCACAAAATCTTTTTTTTATGTGTACAATGATCGATCATGTCGCTAGAGAATTTCAGCCGTATTTTTTTTGGTCTTTTTAGTCAACATAATTTTGATTTTAGAATTTCCTATATAAATTTAACGTAAACTGATCACCCACTTTATGACCATCACGAAATTTTTTTTATGTGTACAATGATCGATCATGTCGCTAGAGAATTTCAGCCGTATTTTTTGGGTCTATTTAGTCAACATAATTTTGATTTTAGAATTTCCTATATAAATTTAACGTAAACTGATCACCCACTTCATGACCATCACAAAATCTTTTTTTTTATGTGTACAATGATCGATCATGT
Source organism: Sepiola atlantica (assembly GCA_963556195.1). Taxonomy (NCBI): domain Eukaryota; kingdom Metazoa; phylum Mollusca; class Cephalopoda; order Sepiida; family Sepiolidae; genus Sepiola; species Sepiola atlantica. The sequence goes on along the minus strand of OY744532.1, from coordinate 72,163,767 downwards.
CGCTAGAGAATTTCAGCGTATCTTTTTTGGTCTTTTTATTCAACATAATTTTGATTTTAGAATTTCCTATATAAATTAAACGTAAACTGATCACCCACTTTATGACCATCACGAAATCTTTTTTTTTTATGTGTACAATGATCGATCATGTCGCTAGAGAATTTCAGCCGTATTTTTTTTTGGTCTTTTTATTCAACATAATTTTGATTTTAGAATTTCCTATATAAATTTAACGTAAACTGATCACCCACTTTATGACCATCACAAAATCTTTTTTTTATGTGTACAATGATCGATCATGTCGCTAGAGAATTTCAGCCGTATTTTTTTTGGTCTTTTTAGTCAACATAATTTTGATTTTAGAATTTCCTATATAAATTTAACGTAAACTGATCACCCACTTTATGACCATCACAAAATCTTTTTTTTATGTGTACAATGATCGATCATGTCGCTAGAGAATTTCAGCCGTATTTTTTTTGGTCTTTTTAGTCAACATAATTTTGATTTTAGAATTTCCTATATAAATTTAACGTAAACTGATCACCCACTTTATGACCATCACAAAATCTTTTTTTTATGTGTACAATGATCGATCATGTCGCTAGAGAATTTCAGCCGTATTTTTTTTGGTCTTTTTAGTCAACATAATTTTGATTTTAGAATTTCCTATATAAATTTAACGTAAACTGATCACCCACTTTATGACCATCACGAAATTTTTTTTATGTGTACAATGATCGATCATGTCGCTAGAGAATTTCAGCCGTATTTTTTGGGTCTTTTTAGTCAACATAATTTTGATTTTAGAATTTCCTATATAAATTTAACGTAAACTGATCACCCACTTCATGACCATCACAAAATCTTTTTTTTTATGTGTACAATGATCGATCATGTCGCTAGAGAATTTCAGCCGTATCTTTTTTGGTCTTTTTATTCAACATAATTTTGATTTTAGAATTTCCTATATAAATTAAACGTAAACTGATCACCCACTTTATGACCATCACAAAATCTTTTTTTATGTGTACAATGATCGATCATGTCGCTAGAGAATTTCAGCCGTATTTTTTTTGGTCTTTTTATTCAACATAATTTTGATTTTAGAATTTCCTATATAAATTTAACGTAAACTGATCACCCACTTTATGACCATCACGAAATCTTTTTTTTTATGTGTACAATGATCGATCATGCCGCTAGAGAATTTCAGCCGTATTTTTTTTGGTCTTTTTATTCAACATAATTTTGATTTTAGAATTTCCTATATAAATTAAACGTAAACTGATCACCCACTTTATGACCATCACAAAATCTTTTTTTTATGTGTACAATGATCGATCATGTCGCTAGAGAATTTCAGCCGTATCTTTTTTGGTCTTTTTATTCAACATAATTTTGATTTTAGAATTTCCTATATAAATTTAACGTAAACTGATCACCCACTTCATGACCATCACAAAATCTTTTTTTTATGTGTACAATGATCGATCATGTCGCTAGAGAATTTCAGCCGTATTTTTTTTGGTCTTTTTATTCAACATAATTTTGATTTTAGAATTTCCTATATAAATTTACCGTAAACTGATCACCCACTTCATGACCATCACAAAATCTTTTTTTTTATGTGTACAATGATCGATGATGTCGCTAGAGAATTTCAGCCGTATCTTTTTTGGTCTTTTTATTCAACATAATTTTGATTTTAGAATTTCCTATATAAATTTAACGTAAACTGATCACCCACTTTATGACCATCACGAAATTTTTTTTTATGTGTACAATGATCGATCATGTCGCTAGAGAATTTCAGCCGTATTTTTTTTGGTCTTTTTATTCAACACAATTTTGATTTTAGAATTTCCTATATAAATTTAACGTAAACTGATCACCCACTTTATGACCATCACGAAATCTTTTTTTTTATGTGTACAATGATCGATCATGTCGCTAGAGAATTTCAGCTGTATTCTTTTGGGTCTTTTTATTCAACATAATTTTGATTTTAGAATTTCCTATATAAATTTCACGTAAACTGATCACCCACTTTATGACCATCACAAAATCTTTTTTTTATGTGTACAATGATCGATCATGTCGCTAGAGAATTTCAGCCGTATTTTTTTTGGTCTTTTTATTCAACATAATTTTGATTTTAGAATTTCCTATATAAATTTAACGTAAACTGATCACCCACTTTATGACCATCACGAAATTTTTTTTATGTGTACAATGATCGATCATGTCGCTAGATAATTTCAGCCGTATTTTTTGGTCTTTTTATTCAACATAATTTTGATTTTAGAATTTCCTATATAAATTTAACGTAAACTGATCACCCACTTTATGACCATCACAAAATCTTTTTTTTATGTGTACAATGATCGATCATGTCGCTAGAGAATTTCAGCCGTATTTTTTTTGGTCTTTTTATTCAACATAATTTTGATTTTAGAATTTCCTATATAAATTAAACGTAAACTGATCACCCACTTTATGACCATCACGAAATTTTTTTTATGTGTACAATGATCGATCATGTCGCTAGAGAATTTCAGCCGTATTTTTTGGTCTTTTTATTCAACATAATTTTGATTTTAGAATTTCCTATATAAATTTAACGTAAACTGATCACCCACTTTATGACCATCACAAAATCTTTTTTTTTATGTGTACAATGATCGATCATGTCGCTAGAGAATTTCAGCCGTATTTTTTTTGGTCTTTTTATTCAACATAATTTTGATTTTAGAATTTCCTATATAAATTAAACGTAAACTGATCACCCACTTTATGACCATCACGAAATTTTTTTTTATGTGTACAATGATCGATCATGTCGCTAGAGAATTTCAGCCGTATTTTTTTTTTGTCTTTTTATTCAACATAATTTTGATTTTAGAATTTCCTATATAAATTTAACGAAACTGATCACCCACTTTATGACCATCACAAAATCTTTTTTTTTATGTGTACAATGATCGATCATGTCGCTAGAGAATTTCAGCCGTATTTTTTTTGGTCTTTTTATTCAACATAATTTTGATTTTAGAATTTCCTATATAAATTTAACGTAAACTGATCACCCACTTTATGACCATCACAAAATCTTTTTTTTATGTGTACAATGATCGATCATGTCGCTAGAGAATTTCAGCCGTATTTTTTTTGGTCTTTTTATTCAACATAATTTTTATTTTAGAATTTCCTATATAAATTTAACGTAAACTGATCACCCACTTTATGACCATCACAAAATCTTTTTTTTATGTGTACAATGATCGATCATGTCGCTAGAGAATTTTAGCCGTATTTTTTTTGGTCTTTTTATTCAACATAATTTTTATTTTAGAATTTCCTATATAAATTTAACGTAAACTGATCACCCACTTTATGACCGTCACGAAATCTTTTTTTTTATGTGTACAATGATCGATCATGTCGCTAGAGAATTTCAGCCGTATCTTTTTTGGTCTTTTTATTCAACATAATTTTGATTTTAGAATTTCCTATATAAATTAAACGTAAACTGATCACCCACTTTATGACCATCACAAAATCTTTTTTTATGTGTACAATGATCGATCATGTCGCTAGAGAATTTCAGCCGTATTTTTTTTGGTCTTTTTATTCAACATAATTTTGATTTTAGAATTTCCTATATAAATTTAACGTAAACTGATCACCCACTTTATGACCATCACGAAATCTTTTTTTTTATGTGTACAATGATCGATCATGCCGCTAGAGAATTTCAGCCGTATTTTTTTTGGTCTTTTTATTCAACATAATTTTGATTTTAGAATTTCCTATATAAATTAAACGTAAACTGATCACCCACTTTATGACCATCACAAAATCTTTTTTTTATGTGTACAATGATCGATCATGTCGCTAGAGAATTTCAGCCGTATCTTTTTTGGTCTTTTTATTCAACATAATTTTGATTTTAGAATTTCCTATATAAATTTAACGTAAACTGATCACCCACTTCATGACCATCACAAAATCTTTTTTTTATGTGTACAATGATCGATCATGTCGCTAGAGAATTTCAGCCGTATTTTTTTTGGTCTTTTTATTCAACATAATTTTGATTTTAGAATTTCCTATATAAATTTACCGTAAACTGATCACCCACTTCATGACCATCACAAAATCTTTTTTTTTATGTGTACAATGATCGATGATGTCGCTAGAGAATTTCAGCCGTATCTTTTTTGGTCTTTTTATTCAACATAATTTTGATTTTAGAATTTCCTATATAAATTTAACGTAAACTGATCACCCACTTTATGACCATCACGAAATTTTTTTTTATGTGTACAATGATCGATCATGTCGCTAGAGAATTTCAGCCGTATTTTTTTTGGTCTTTTTATTCAACACAATTTTGATTTTAGAATTTCCTATATAAATTTAACGTAAACTGATCACCCACTTTATGACCATCACGAAATCTTTTTTTTTATGTGTACAATGATCGATCATGTCGCTAGAGAATTTCAGCTGTATTCTTTTGGGTCTTTTTATTCAACATAATTTTGATTTTAGAATTTCCTATATAAATTTCACGTAAACTGATCACCCACTTTATGACCATCACAAAATCTTTTTTTTATGTGTACAATGATCGATCATGTCGCTAGAGAATTTCAGCCGTATTTTTTTTGGTCTTTTTATTCAACATAATTTTGATTTTAGAATTTCCTATATAAATTTAACGTAAACTGATCACCCACTTTATGACCATCACGAAATTTTTTTTATGTGTACAATGATCGATCATGTCGCTAGATAATTTCAGCCGTATTTTTTGGTCTTTTTATTCAACATAATTTTGATTTTAGAATTTCCTATATAAATTTAACGTAAACTGATCACCCACTTTATGACCATCACAAAATCTTTTTTTTATGTGTACAATGATCGATCATGTCGCTAGAGAATTTCAGCCGTATTTTTTTTGGTCTTTTTATTCAACATAATTTTGATTTTAGAATTTCCTATATAAATTAAACGTAAACTGATCACCCACTTTATGACCATCACGAAATTTTTTTTATGTGTACAATGATCGATCATGTCGCTAGAGAATTTCAGCCGTATTTTTTGGTCTTTTTATTCAACATAATTTTGATTTTAGAATTTCCTATATAAATTTAACGTAAACTGATCACCCACTTTATGACCATCACAAAATCTTTTTTTTTATGTGTACAATGATCGATCATGTCGCTAGAGAATTTCAGCCGTATTTTTTTTGGTCTTTTTATTCAACATAATTTTGATTTTAGAATTTCCTATATAAATTAAACGTAAACTGATCACCCACTTTATGACCATCACGAAATTTTTTTTTATGTGTACAATGATCGATCATGTCGCTAGAGAATTTCAGCCGTATTTTTTTTTTGTCTTTTTATTCAACATAATTTTGATTTTAGAATTTCCTATATAAATTTAACGAAACTGATCACCCACTTTATGACCATCACAAAATCTTTTTTTTTATGTGTACAATGATCGATCATGTCGCTAGAGAATTTCAGCCGTATTTTTTTTGGTCTTTTTATTCAACATAATTTTGATTTTAGAATTTCCTATATAAATTTAACGTAAACTGATCACCCACTTTATGACCATCACAAAATCTTTTTTTTATGTGTACAATGATCGATCATGTCGCTAGAGAATTTCAGCCGTATTTTTTTTGGTCTTTTTATTCAACATAATTTTTATTTTAGAATTTCCTATATAAATTTAACGTAAACTGATCACCCACTTTATGACCATCACAAAATCTTTTTTTTATGTGTACAATGATCGATCATGTCGCTAGAGAATTTCAGCCGTATTTTTTTTGGTCTTTTTATTCAACATAATTTTTATTTTAGAATTTCCTATATAAATTTAACGTAAACTGATCACCCACTTTATGACCGTCACGAAATCTTTTTTTTTATGTGTACAATGATCGATCATGTCGCTAGAGAATTTCAGCCGTATTCTTTTGGGTCTTTTTATTCAACATAATTTTGATTTTAGAATTTCCTATATAAATTTAACGTAAACTGATCACCCACTTTATGACCATCACGAAATCTTTTTTTTTATGTGTACAATGATCGATCATGTCGCTAGAGAATTTCAGCCGTATTCTTTTGGGTCTTTTTAGTCAACATAATTTTATTTTAGAATTTCCTATATAAATTTAACGTAAACTGATCACCCACTTTATGACCATCACAAAATCTTTTTTTTATGTGTACAATAATCGATCATGTCGCTAGAGAATTTCAGCCGTATTTTTTTTGTCTTTTTAGTCAACATAATGTTGATTTTAGAATTTCCTATATAAATTTAACGTAAACTGATCACCCACTTTATGACCATCACAAAATCTTTTTTTATGTGTACAATGATCGATCATGTCGCCAGAGAATTTCAGCCGTATTTTTTTTTGGTCTTTTTATTCAACATAATTTTGATTTTAGAATTTCCTATATAAATTTAACGTAAACTGATCACCCACTTTATGACTATCACGAAAATTTTTTTTATGTGTACAATGATCGATCATGTCGCTAGAGAATTTCAGCCGTATTCTTTTGGGTCTTTTTAGTCAACATAATTTTGATTTTAGAATTTCCTATATAAATTTAACGTAAACTGATCACCCACTTTATGACCATCACAAAATCTTTTTTTTATGTGTACAATGATCGATCATGTCGCTAGAGAATTTCAGCCGTATTTTTTTTTGTCTTTTTAGTCAACATAATGTTGATTTTAGAATTTCCTATATAAATTTAACGTAAACTGATCACCCACTTTATGACCATCACGAAATCTTTTTTTAAATGTGTACAATGATCGATCATGTCGCGAGAGAATTTCAGCCGTATTTTTTTTTGGTCTTTTTATTCAACATAATTTTGATTTTAGAATTTTCGTATATAAATTTAACGTAAACTAATCACCCACTTTATGACTATCACGAAAATTTTTTTTATGTGTACAATGATCGATCATGTCGCTAGAGAATTTCAGCCGTATTCTTTTGGGTCTTTTTAGTCAACATAATTTTGATTTTAGAATTTCCTATATAAATTTAACGTAAACTAATCACCCACTTTATGACTATCACGAAAATTTTTTTTATGTGTACAATGATCGATCATGTCGCTAGAGAATTTCAGCCGTATTCTTTTGGGTCTTTTTAGTCAACATAATTTTGATTTTAGAATTTCCTATATAAATTTAACGTAAACTGATCACCCACTTTATGACCATCACGAAATCTTTTTTTTTATGTGTACAATGATCGATCATGTCGCTAGAGAATTTCAGCCGTATTTTTTTGGTCTTTTTATTCAACATAATTTTGATTTTAGAATTTCCTATATAAATTTAACGTAAACTGATCACCCACTTTATGACCATCACAAAATCTTTTTTTTTTATGTGTACAATGATCGATCATGTCGCTAGAGAATTTCAGCCGTATTTTTTTGGGTCTTTTTAGTCAACATAATTTTGATTTTAGAATTTCCTATATAAATTTCACGTAAACTGATCACCCACTTTATGACTATCACTAAAAAATTTTTTTATGTGTACAATAATCGATCATGTCGCTAGAGAATTTCAGCCGTATTTTTTTTGTCTTTTTAGTCAACATAATGTTGATTTTAGAATTTCCTATATAAATTTAACGTAAACTGATCACCCACTTTATGACCATCACGAAATTTTTTTTTATGTGTACAATGATCGATCATGTCGCTAGAGAATTTCAGCCGTATTTTTTTTTTGTCTTTTTATTCAACATAATTTTGATTTTAGAATTTCCTATATAAATTTAACGTAAACTGATCACCCACTTTATGACCATCACAAAATCTTTTTTTATGTGTACAATGATCGATCATGTCGCCAGAGAATTTCAGCCGTATTTTTTTTTTGTCTTTTTATTCAACATAATTTTGATTTTAGAATTTCCTATATAAATTTAACGTAAACTGATCACCCACTTTATGACTATCACGAAAATTTTTTTTATGTGTACAATGATCGATCATGTCGCTAGAGAATTTCAGCCGTATTCTTTTGGGTCTTTTTAGTCAACATAATTTTGATTTTAGAATTTCCTATATAAATTTAACGTAAACTGATCACCCACTTTATGACCATCACAAAATCTTTTTTTTATGTGTACAATGATCGATCATGTCGCTAGAGAATTTCAGCCGTATTTTTTTTTGTCTTTTTAGTCAACATAATGTTGATTTTAGAATTTCCTATATAAATTTAACGTAAACTGATCACCCACTTTATGACCATCACGAAATCTTTTTTTAAATGTGTACAATGATCGATCATGTCGCGAGAGAATTTCAGCCGTATTTTTTTTTGGTCTTTTTATTCAACATAATTTTGATTTTAGAATTTCCTATATAAATTTAACGTAAACTAATCACCCACTTTATGACTATCACGAAAATTTTTTTTATGTGTACAATGATCGATCATGTCGCTAGAGAATTTCAGCCGTATTCTTTTGGGTATTTTTAGTCAACATAATTTTGATTTTAGAATTTCCTATATAAATTTAACGTAAACTAATCACCCACTTTATGACTATCACGAAAATTTTTTTTATGTGTACAATGATCGATCATGTCGCTAGAGAATTTCAGCCGTATTCTTTTGGGTCTTTTTAGTCAACATAATTTTGATTTTAGAATTTCCTATATAAATTTAACGTAAACTGATCACCCACTTTATGACCATCACAAAATCTTTTTTTTTTATGTGTACAATGATCGATCATGTCGCTAGAGAATTTCAGCCGTATTTTTTTGGGTCTTTTTAGTCAACATAATTTTGATTTTAGAATTTCCTATATAAATTTCACGTAAACTGATCACCCACTTTATGACCATCACAAAATCTTTTTTTTATGTGTACAATGATCGATCATGTCGCTAGAGAATTTCAGCCGTATTTTTTTTTGTCTTTTTATTCAACATAATTTTGATTTTAGAATTTCCTATATAAATTAAACGTAAACTGATCACCCACTTTATGACCATCACAAAATCTTTTTTTTATGTGTACAATGATCGATCATGTCGCTAGAGAATTTAAGCCGTATTTTTTTTTGTCTTTTTAGTCAACATAATTTTGATTTTAGAATTTCCTATATAAATTTAACGTAAACTGATCACCCACTTTATGACCATCACAAACTCTTTTTTTTTATGTGTACAATGATCGATCATGTCGCTAGAGAATTTCAGCCGTATTTTTTTTGGTCTTTTTATTCAACATAATTTTGATTTTAGAATTTCCTATATAAATTTAACGTAAACTGATCACCCACTTTATGACTATCACAAAATCTTTTTTTTATGTGTACAATGATCGATCATGTCGCTAGAGAATTTCAGCCGTATTTTTTTTGGTCTTTTTATTCAACATAATTTTGATTTTAGAATTTCCTATATAAATTTAACGTAAACTGATCACTCACTTTATGACCATCACGAAATCTTTTTTTTTATGTGTACAATGATCGATCATGTCGCTAGAGAATTTCAGCCGTATTCTTTTGGGTCTTTTTAGTCAACATAATTTTGATTTTAGAATTTCCTATATAAATTTAACGTAAACTGATCACCCACTTTATGACCATCACAAAATCTTTTTTTTATGTGTACAATGATCGATCATGTCGCTAGAGAATTTCAGCCGTATTTTTTTTGGTCTTTTTAGTCAACATAATGTTGATTTTAGAATTTCCTATATAAATTTAACGTAAACTGATCACTCACTTTATGACCATCACAAAATATTTTTTTTTTTTGTGTACAATGATCGATCATGTCGCGAGAGAATTTCAGCCGTATTTTTTTTTGGTCTTTTTATTCAACATAATTTTGATTTTAGAATTTCCTATATAAATTTAACGTAAACTAATCACCCACTTTATGACTATCACGAAAATTTTTTTTATGTGTACAATGATCGATCATGTCGCTAGAGAATTTCAGCCGTATTCTTTTGGGTCTTTTTAGTCAACATAATTTTGATTTTAGAATTTCCTATATAAATTTAACGTAAACTGATCACCCACTTTATGACCATCACGAAATCTTTTTTTCATGTGTACAATGATCGATCATGTCGCTAGAGAATTTCAGCCGTATTTTTTTTTGGTCTTTTTATTCAACATAATTTTGATTTTAGAATTTCCTATATAAATTTAACGTAAACTAATCACCCACTTTATGACTATCACGAAAATTTTTTTTATGTGTACAATGATCGATCATGTCGCTAGAGAATTTCAGCCGTATTCTTTTGGGTCTTTTTAGTCAACATAATTTTGATTTTAGAATTTCCTATATAAATTTAACGTAAACTGATCACCCACTTTATGACCATCACGAAATCTTTTTTTCATGTGTACAATGATCGATCATGTCGCTAGAGAATTTCAGCCGTATTTTTTTTTTTTGATTCTAAAATCAACATTATGTTGACTAAAAAAGTCAACATAATGTTGATTTTAGAATTTCCTATATAAATTTAACGTAAACTGATCACCCACTTTATGACCATCACGAAATCTTTTTTTCATGTGTACAATGATCGATCATGTCGCTAGAGAATTTCAGCCGTATTTTTTTTGGTCTTTTTATTCAACATAATTTTGATTTTAGAATTTCCTATATAGATTAAACGTAAACTGATCACCCACTTTATGACCATCACAAAATCTTTTTTTTATGTGTACAATGATCGATCATGTCGCTAGAGAATTTCAGCCGTATTTTTTTTGGTCTTTTTATTCAACATAATTTTGATTTTAGAATTTCCTATATAGATTAAACGTAAACTGATCACCCACTTTATGACCATCACAAAATCTTTTTTTATGTGTACAATGATCGATCATGTCGCTAGAGAATTTCAGCCGTATTTTTTTTGGTCTTTTTATTCAACATAATTTTGATTTTAGAATTTCCTATATAAATTTAACGTAAACTGATCACCCACTTTATGACCATCACAAACTCTTTTTTTTATTTGTACAATGATCGATCATGTCGCTAGAGAATTTCAGCCGTATTTTTTTTGGTCTTTTTATTCAACATAATTTTGATTTTAGAATTTCCTATATAAATTTAACGTAAACTGATCACCCACTTTATGACCATCACGAAATCTTTTTTTTTTATGTGTACAATGATCGATCATGTCGCTAGAGAATTTCAGCCGTATTTTTTTGGTCTTTTTATTCAACATAATTTTGATTTTAGAATTTCCTATATAAATTTAACGTAAACTGATCACCCACTTTATGACCATCACAAAATCTTTTTTTTTTATGTGTACAATGATCGATCATGTCGCTAGAGAATTTCAGCCGTATTTTTTTTTGTCTTTTTATTCAACATAATTTTGATTTTAGAATTTCCTATATAAATTTAACGTAAACTGATCACCCACTTTATGACCATCACGAAATCTTTTTTTCATGTGTACAATGATCGATCATGTCGCTAGAGAATTTCAGCCGTAATTTTTTTTTTGATTCTAAAATCAACATTATGTTGACTAAAAAAGTCAACATAATGTTGATTTAAGAATTTCCTATATAAATTTAACGTAAACTGATTACCCACTTTATGACCATCACGAAATCTTTTTTTCATGTGTACAATGATCGATCATGTCGCTAGAGAATTTCAGCCGTATTTTTTTTGGTCTTTTTATTCAACATAATTTTGATTTTAGAATTTCCTATATAGATTAAACGTAAACTGATCACCCACTTTATGACCATCACAAAATCTTTTTTTTTATGTGTACAATGATCGATCATGTCGCTAGAGAATTTCAGCCGTATTTTTTTTGGTCTTTTTATTCAACATAATTTTGATTTTAGAATTTCCTATATAGATTAAACGTAAACTGATCACCCACTTTATGACCATCACAAAATCTTTTTTTTATGTGTACAATGATCGATCATGTCGCTAGAGAATTTCAGCCGTATTTTTTTTGGTCTTTTTATTCAACATAATTTTGATTTTAGAATTTCCTATATAAATTTAACGTAAACTGATCACCCACTTTATGACCATCACAAACTCTTTTTTTTATTTGTACAATGATCGATCATGTCGCTAGAGAATTTCAGCCGTATTTTTTTTGGTCTTTTTATTCAACATAATTTTGATTTTAGAATTTCCTATATAAATTTAACGTAAACTGATCACCCACTTTATGACCATCACGAAATCTTTTTTTTTTATGTGTACAATGATCGATCATGTCGCTAGAGAATTTCAGCCGTATTTTTTTGGTCTTTTTATTCAACATAATTTTGATTTTAGAATTTCCTATATAAATTTAACGTAAACTGATCACCCACTTTATGACCATCACAAAATCTTTTTTTTTTATGTGTACAATGATCGATCATGTCGCTAGAGAATTTCAGCCGTATTTTTTTTTGTCTTTTTATTCAACATAATTTTGATTTTAGAATTTCCTATATAAATTTAACGTAAACTGATCACCCACTTTATGACCATCACAAAATCTTTTTTTTATGTGTACAATGATCGATCATGTCGCTAGAGAATTTCAGCCGTATTCTTTTGGGTCTTTTTAGTCAACATAATTTTGATTTTAGAATTTCCTATATAAATTTAACGTAAACTGATCACCCACTTTATGACCATCACAAAATCTTTTTTTTATGTGTACAATGATCGATCATGTCGCTAGAGAATTTCAGCCGTGTTTTTTTTTGTCTTTTTAGTCAACATAATGTTGATTTTAGAATTTCCTATATAAATTTAACGTAAACTGATCACCCACTTTATGACCATCACAAAATCTTTTTTTTATGTGTACAATGATCGATCATGTCGCTAGAGAATTTCAGCCGTATTTTTTTGGTCTTTTTATTCAACATAATTTTGATTTTAGAATTTCCTATATAAATTTAACGTAAACTGATCACCCACTTTATGACCATCACAAAATCTTTTTTTTTTATGTGTACAATGATCGATCATGTCGCTAGAGAATTTCAGCCGTATTTTTTTTTGTCTTTTTATTCAACATAATTTTGATTTTAGAATTTCCTATATAAATTTAACGTAAACTGATCACCCACTTTATGACCATCACAAAATCTTTTTTTTATGTGTACAATGATCGATCATGTCGCTAGAGAATTTCAGCCGTATTCTTTTGGGTCTTTTTAGTCAACATAATTTTGATTTTAGAATTTCCTATATAAATTTAACGTAAACTGATCACCCACTTTATGACCATCACAAAATCTTTTTTTTATGTGTACAATGATCGATCATGTCGCTAGAGAATTTCAGCCGTATTTTTTTTTGTCTTTTTAGTCAACATAATGTTGATTTTAGAATTTCCTATATAAATTTAACGTAAACTGATCACCCACTTTATGACTATCACAAAATCTTTTTTTTATGTGTACAATGATCGATCATGTCGCTAGAGAATTTCAGCAGTATTTTTTTAGGTCTTTTTAGTCAACATAATTTTGATTTAAGAATTTCCTATATAAATTTAACGTAAACTGATCACTCACTTTATGACCATCACGAAATCTTTTTTTCATGTGTACAATGATCGATCATGTCGCTAGAGAATTTCAGCCGTATTTTTTTTGGTCTTTTTATTCAACATAATTTTGATTTTAGAATTTCCTATATAGATTAAACGTAAACTGATCACCCACTTTATGACCATCACAAAATCTTTTTTTTTATGTGTACAATGATCGATCATGTCGCTAGAGAATTTCAGCCGTATTTTTTTTGGTCTTTTTATTCAACATAATTTTGATTTTAGAATTTCCTATATAAATTTACCGTAAACTGATCACCCACTTTATGACCATCACAAAATCTTTTTTTTATGTGTACAATGATCGATCATGTCGCTAGAGAATTTCAGCCGTATTCTTTTGGGTCTTTTTAGTCAACATAATTTTGATTTTAGAATTTCCTATATAAATTTAACGTAAACTGATCACCCACTTTATGACCATCACAAAATCTTTTTTTTATGTGTACAATGATCGATCATGTCGCTAGAGAATTTCAGCCGTATTTTTTTTGTCTTTTTAGTCAACATAATGTTGATTTTAGAATTTCCTATATAAATTTAACGTAAACTGATCACCCACTTTATGACCATCACGAAATCTTTTTTTCATGTGTACAATGATCGATCATGTCGCTAGAGAATTTCAGCCGTATTTTTTTTTGGTCTTTTTAGTCAACATAATGTTGATTTTAGAATTTCCTATATAAATTTAACGTAAACTGATCACCCACTTTATGACCATCACAAAATCTTTTTTTTATGTGTACAATGATCGATCATGTCGCTAGAGAATTTCAGCCGTATTTTTTTTGGTCTTTTTATTCAACATAATTTTGATTTTAGAATTTCCTATATAGATTAAACGTAAACTGATCACCCACTTTATGACCATCACAAAATCTTTTTTTTTATGTGTACAATGATCGATCATGTCGCTAGAGAATTTCAGCCGTATTTTTTTTGGTCTTTTTATTCAACATAATTTTGATTTTAGAATTTCCTATATAAATTTAACGTAAACTGATCACCCACTTTATGACCATCACAAACTCTTTTTTTTTTTTTGTACTATGATCGATCATGTCGCTAGAGAATTTCAGCCGTATTTTTTTTGGTCTTTTTATTCAACATAATTTTGATTTTAGAATTTCCTATATAAATTTAACGTAAACTGATCACCCACTTTATGACCATCACAAAATCTTTTTTTATGTGTACAATGATCGATCATGTCGCTAGAGAATTTCAGCCGTATTTTTTTTTGTCTTTTTATTCAACATAATTTTGATTTTAGAATTTCCTATATAAATTTAACGTAAACTAATCACCCACTTTATGACTATCACGAAATTTTTTTTTATGTGTACAATGATCGATCATGTCGCTAGAGAATTTCAGCCGTATTCTTTTGGGTCTTTTTAGTCAACATAATTTTGATTTTAGAATTTCCTATATAAATTTAACGTAAACTGATCACCCACTTTATGACCATCACGAAATCTTTTTTTCATGTGTACAATGATCGATCATGTCGCTAGAGAATTTCAGCCGTATTTTTTTTGGTCTTTTTATTCAACATAATTTTGATTTTAGAATTTCCTATATAGATTTAACGTAAACTGATCACCCACTTTATGACCATCACAAAATCTTTTTTTTATGTGTACAATGATCGATCATGTCGCTAGAGAATTTCAGCCGTATTTTTTTTGGTCTTTTTATTCAACATAATTTTGATTTTAGAATTTCCTATATAAATTTACCGTAAACTGATCACCCACTTTATGACCATCACAAAATCTTTTTTTTATGTGTACAATGATCGATCATGTCGCTAGAGAATTTCAGCCGTATTTTTTTTTGTCTTTTTATTCAACATAATTTTGATTTTAGAATTTCCTATATAGATTAAACGTAAACTGATCACCCACTTTATGACCATCACAAAATCTTTTTTTTTATGTGTACAATGATCGATCATGTCGCTAGAGAATTTCAGCCGTATTTTTTTTGGTCTTTTTATTCAACATAATTTTGATTTTAGAATTTCCTATATAAATTTACCGTAAACTGATCACCCACTTTATGACCATCACAAAATCTTTTTTTTATGTGTACAATGATCGATCATGTCGCTAGAGAATTTCAGCCGTATTCTTTTGGGTCTTTTTAGTCAACATAATTTTGATTTTAGAATTTCCTATATAAATTTAACGTAAACTGATCACCCACTTTATGACCATCACAAAATCTTTTTTTTATGTGTACAATGATCGATCATGTCGCTAGAGAATTTCAGCCGTATTTTTTTTGTCTTTTTAGTCAACATAATGTTGATTTTAGAATTTCCTATATAAATTTAACGTAAACTGATCACCCACTTTATGACCATCACGAAATCTTTTTTTCATGTGTACAATGATCGATCATGTCGCTAGAGAATTTCAGCCGTATTTTTTTTTGGTCTTTTTAGTCAACATAATGTTGATTTTAGAATTTCCTATATAAATTTAACGTAAACTGATCACCCACTTTATGACCATCACAAAATCTTTTTTTTATGTGTACAATGATCGATCATGTCGCTAGAGAATTTCAGCCGTATTTTTTTTGGTCTTTTTATTCAACATAATTTTGATTTTAGAATTTCCTATATAGATTAAACGTAAACTGATCACCCACTTTATGACCATCACAAAATCTTTTTTTTTATGTGTACAATGATCGATCATGTCGCTAGAGAATTTCAGCCGTATTTTTTTTGGTCTTTTTATTCAACATAATTTTGATTTTAGAATTTCCTATATAAATTTAACGTAAACTGATCACCCACTTTATGACCATCACAAACTCTTTTTTTTTTTTGTACTATGATCGATCATGTCGCTAGAGAATTTCAGCCGTATTTTTTTTGGTCTTTTTATTCAACATAATTTTGATTTTAGAATTTCCTATATAAATTTAACGTAAACTGATCACCCACTTTATGACAATCACAAAATCTTTTTTTATGTGTACAATGATCGATCATGTCGCTAGAGAATTTCAGCCGTATTTTTTTTTGTCTTTTTATTCAACATAATTTTGATTTTAGAATTTCCTATATAAATTTAACGTAAACTAATCACCCACTTTATGACTATCACGAAATTTTTTTTTATGTGTACAATGATCGATCATGTCGCTAGAGAATTTCAGCCGTATTCTTTTGGGTCTTTTTAGTCAACATAATTTTGATTTTAGAATTTCCTATATAAATTTAACGTAAACTGATCACCCACTTTATGACCATCACGAAATCTTTTTTTCATGTGTACAATGATCGATCATGTCGCTAGAGAATTTCAGCCGTATTTTTTTTGGTCTTTTTATTCAACATAATTTTGATTTTAGAATTTCCTATATAGATTTAACGTAAACTGATCACCCACTTTATGACCATCACAAAATCTTTTTTTTATGTGTACAATGATCGATCATGTCGCTAGAGAATTTCAGCCGTATTTTTTTTTGTCTTTTTATTCAACATAATTTTGATTTTAGAATTTCCTATATAAATTTAACGTAAACTGATCACCCACTTTATGACCATCACAAAATCTTTTTTTTATGTGTACAATGATCGATCATGTCGCTAGAGAATTTCAGCCGTATTCTTTTGGGTCTTTTTAGTCAACATAATTTTGATTTTAGAATTTCCTATATAAATTTAACGTAAACTGATCACCCACTTTATGACCATCACAAAATCTTTTTTTTATGTGTACAATGATCGATCATGTCGCTAGAGAATTTCAGCCGTATTTTTTTTTGTCTTTTTAGTCAACATAATGTTGATTTTAGAATTTCCTATATAAATTTAACGTAAACTGATCACCCACTTTATGACCATCACAAAATCTTTTTTTTATGTGTACAATGATCGATCATGTCGCTAGAGAATTTCAGCCGTATTTTTTTGGTCTTTTTATTCAACATAATTTTGATTTTAGAATTTCCTATATAAATTTAACGTAAACTGATCACCCACTTTATGACCATCACAAAATCTTTTTTTTTTATGTGTACAATGATCGATCATGTCGCTAGAGAATTTCAGCCGTATTTTTTTTTGTCTTTTTATTCAACATAATTTTGATTTTAGAATTTCCTATATAAATTTAACGTAAACTGATCACCCACTTTATGACCATCACAAAATCTTTTTTTTATGTGTACAATGATCGATCATGTCGCTAGAGAATTTCAGCCGTATTCTTTTGGGTCTTTTTAGTCAACATAATTTTGATTTTAGAATTTCCTATATAAATTTAACGTAAACTGATCACCCACTTTATGACCATCACAAAATCTTTTTTTTATGTGTACAATGATCGATCATGTCGCTAGAGAATTTCAGCCGTATTTTTTTTTGTCTTTTTAGTCAACATAATGTTGATTTTAGAATTTCCTATATAAATTTAACGTAAACTGATCACCCACTTTATGACTATCACAAAATCTTTTTTTTATGTGTACAATGATCGATCATGTCGCTAGAGAATTTCAGCAGTATTTTTTTAGGTCTTTTTAGTCAACATAATTTTGATTTAAGAATTTCCTATATAAATTTAACGTAAACTGATCACTCACTTTATGACCATCACGAAATCTTTTTTTCATGTGTACAATGATCGATCATGTCGCTAGAGAATTTCAGCCGTATTTTTTTTGGTCTTTTTATTCAACATAATTTTGATTTTAGAATTTCCTATATAGATTAAACGTAAACTGATCACCCACTTTATGACCATCACAAAATCTTTTTTTTTATGTGTACAATGATCGATCATGTCGCTAGAGAATTTCAGCCGTATTTTTTTTGGTCTTTTTATTCAACATAATTTTGATTTTAGAATTTCCTATATAAATTTACCGTAAACTGATCACCCACTTTATGACCATCACAAAATCTTTTTTTTATGTGTACAATGATCGATCATGTCGCTAGAGAATTTCAGCCGTATTCTTTTGGGTCTTTTTAGTCAACATAATTTTGATTTTAGAATTTCCTATATAAATTTAACGTAAACTGATCACCCACTTTATGACCATCACAAAATCTTTTTTTTATGTGTACAATGATCGATCATGTCGCTAGAGAATTTCAGCCGTATTTTTTTTGTCTTTTTAGTCAACATAATGTTGATTTTAGAATTTCCTATATAAATTTAACGTAAACTGATCACCCACTTTATGACCATCACGAAATCTTTTTTTCATGTGTACAATGATCGATCATGTCGCTAGAGAATTTCAGCCGTATTTTTTTTTGGTCTTTTTAGTCAACATAATGTTGATTTTAGAATTTCCTATATAAATTTAACGTAAACTGATCACCCACTTTATGACCATCACAAAATCTTTTTTTTATGTGTACAATGATCGATCATGTCGCTAGAGAATTTCAGCCGTATTTTTTTTGGTCTTTTTATTCAACATAATTTTGATTTTAGAATTTCCTATATAGATTAAACGTAAACTGATCACCCACTTTATGACCATCACAAAATCTTTTTTTTTATGTGTACAATGATCGATCATGTCGCTAGAGAATTTCAGCCGTATTTTTTTTGGTCTTTTTATTCAACATAATTTTGATTTTAGAATTTCCTATATAAATTTAACGTAAACTGATCACCCACTTTATGACCATCACAAACTCTTTTTTTTTTTTTGTACTATGATCGATCATGTCGCTAGAGAATTTCAGCCGTATTTTTTTTGGTCTTTTTATTCAACATAATTTTGATTTTAGAATTTCCTATATAAATTTAACGTAAACTGATCACCCACTTTATGACCATCACAAAATCTTTTTTTATGTGTACAATGATCGATCATGTCGCTAGAGAATTTCAGCCGTATTTTTTTTTGTCTTTTTATTCAACATAATTTTGATTTTAGAATTTCCTATATAAATTTAACGTAAACTAATCACCCACTTTATGACTATCACGAAATTTTTTTTTATGTGTACAATGATCGATCATGTCGCTAGAGAATTTCAGCCGTATTCTTTTGGGTCTTTTTAGTCAACATAATTTTGATTTTAGAATTTCCTATATAAATTTAACGTAAACTGATCACCCACTTTATGACCATCACGAAATCTTTTTTTCATGTGTACAATGATCGATCATGTCGCTAGAGAATTTCAGCCGTATTTTTTTTGGTCTTTTTATTCAACATAATTTTGATTTTAGAATTTCCTATATAGATTTAACGTAAACTGATCACCCACTTTATGACCATCACAAAATCTTTTTTTTATGTGTACAATGATCGATCATGTCGCTAGAGAATTTCAGCCGTATTTTTTTTGGTCTTTTTATTCAACATAATTTTGATTTTAGAATTTCCTATATAAATTTACCGTAAACTGATCACCCACTTTATGACCATCACAAAATCTTTTTTTTATGTGTACAATGATCGATCATGTCGCTAGAGAATTTCAGCCGTATTTTTTTTTGTCTTTTTATTCAACATAATTTTGATTTTAGAATTTCCTATATAGATTAAACGTAAACTGATCACCCACTTTATGACCATCACAAAATCTTTTTTTTTATGTGTACAATGATCGATCATGTCGCTAGAGAATTTCAGCCGTATTTTTTTTGGTCTTTTTATTCAACATAATTTTGATTTTAGAATTTCCTATATAAATTTACCGTAAACTGATCACCCACTTTATGACCATCACAAAATCTTTTTTTTATGTGTACAATGATCGATCATGTCGCTAGAGAATTTCAGCCGTATTCTTTTGGGTCTTTTTAGTCAACATAATTTTGATTTTAGAATTTCCTATATAAATTTAACGTAAACTGATCACCCACTTTATGACCATCACAAAATCTTTTTTTTATGTGTACAATGATCGATCATGTCGCTAGAGAATTTCAGCCGTATTTTTTTTGTCTTTTTAGTCAACATAATGTTGATTTTAGAATTTCCTATATAAATTTAACGTAAACTGATCACCCACTTTATGACCATCACGAAATCTTTTTTTCATGTGTACAATGATCGATCATGTCGCTAGAGAATTTCAGCCGTATTTTTTTTTGGTCTTTTTAGTCAACATAATGTTGATTTTAGAATTTCCTATATAAATTTAACGTAAACTGATCACCCACTTTATGACCATCACAAAATCTTTTTTTTATGTGTACAATGATCGATCATGTCGCTAGAGAATTTCAGCCGTATTTTTTTTGGTCTTTTTATTCAACATAATTTTGATTTTAGAATTTCCTATATAGATTAAACGTAAACTGATCACCCACTTTATGACCATCACAAAATCTTTTTTTTTATGTGTACAATGATCGATCATGTCGCTAGAGAATTTCAGCCGTATTTTTTTTGGTCTTTTTATTCAACATAATTTTGATTTTAGAATTTCCTATATAAATTTAACGTAAACTGATCACCCACTTTATGACCATCACAAACTCTTTTTTTTTTTTGTACTATGATCGATCATGTCGCTAGAGAATTTCAGCCGTATTTTTTTTGGTCTTTTTATTCAACATAATTTTGATTTTAGAATTTCCTATATAAATTTAACGTAAACTGATCACCCACTTTATGACCATCACAAAATCTTTTTTTATGTGTACAA
Organism: Sepiola atlantica; assembly: GCA_963556195.1. Lineage (NCBI taxonomy): Eukaryota > Metazoa > Mollusca > Cephalopoda > Sepiida > Sepiolidae > Sepiola > Sepiola atlantica. The sequence continues at coordinate 72,142,421 of OY744532.1, read as the reverse complement.
TGATCGATCATGTCGCTAGAGAATTTCAGCCGTATTTTTTTTTGTCTTTTTATTCAACATAATTTTGATTTTAGAATTTCCTATATAAATTTAACGTAAACTAATCACCCACTTTATGACTATCACGAAATTTTTTTTTATGTGTACAATGATCGATCATGTCGCTAGAGAATTTCAGCCGTATTCTTTTGGGTCTTTTTAGTCAACATAATTTTGATTTTAGAATTTCCTATATAAATTTAACGTAAACTGATCACCCACTTTATGACCATCACGAAATCTTTTTTTCATGTGTACAATGATCGATCATGTCGCTAGAGAATTTCAGCCGTATTTTTTTTGGTCTTTTTATTCAACATAATTTTGATTTTAGAATTTCCTATATAGATTTAACGTAAACTGATCACCCACTTTATGACCATCACAAAATCTTTTTTTTATGTGTACAATGATCGATCATGTCGCTAGAGAATTTCAGCCGTATTTTTTTTGGTCTTTTTATTCAACATAATTTTGATTTTAGAATTTCCTATATAAATTTACCGTAAACTGATCACCCACTTTATGACCATCACAAAATCTTTTTTTTATGTGTACAATGATCGATCATGTCGCTAGAGAATTTCAGCCGTATTTTTTTTTGTCTTTTTATTCAACATAATTTTGATTTTAGAATTTCCTATATAAATTTAACGTAAACTGATCACCCACTTAATGACCATCACGAAATTTTTTTTTATGTGTACAATGATCGATCATGTCGCTAGAGAATTTCAGCCGTATTCTTTTGGGTCTTTTTAGTCAACATAATTTTGATTTTAGAATTTCCTATATAAATTTAACGTAAACTGATCACCCACTTTATGACCATCACAAAATCTTTTTTTTTATGTGTACAATGATCGATCATGTCGCTAGAGAATTTCAGCCGTATTTTTTTGGGTCTTTTTAGTCAACATAATTTTGATTTTAGAATTTCCTATATAAATTTAACGTAAACTGATCACCCACTTTATGACCATCACGAAATCTTTTTTTCATGTGTACAATGATCGATCATGTCGCTAGAGAATTTCAGACGTATTTTTTTTGGTCTTTTTATTCAACATAATTTTGATTTTAGAATTTCCTATATAGATTAAACGTAAACTGATCACCCACTTTATGACCATCACAAAATCTTTTTTTTTATGTGTACAATGATCGATCATGTCGCTAGAGAATTTCAGCCGTATTTTTTTTGGTCTTTTTATTCAACATAATTTTGATTTTAGAATTTCCTATATAAATTTACCGTAAACTGATCACCCACTTTATGACCATCACAAAATCTTTTTTTTATGTGTACAATGATCGATCATGTCGCTAGAGAATTTCAGCCGTATTCTTTTGGGTCTTTTTAGTCAACATAATTTTGATTTTAGAATTTCCTATATAAATTTAACGTAAACTGATCACCCACTTTATGACCATCACAAAATCTTTTTTTTATGTGTACAATGATCGATCATGTCGCTAGAGAATTTCAGCCGTATTTTTTTTGTCTTTTTAGTCAACATAATGTTGATTTTAGAATTTCCTATATAAATTTAACGTAAACTGATCACCCACTTTATGACCATCACGAAATCTTTTTTTCATGTGTACAATGATCGATCATGTCGCTAGAGAATTTCAGCCGTATTTTTTTTTGGTCTTTTTAGTCAACATAATGTTGATTTTAGAATTTCCTATATAAATTTAACGTAAACTGATCACCCACTTTATGACCATCACAAAATCTTTTTTTTATGTGTACAATGATCGATCATGTCGCTAGAGAATTTCAGCCGTATTTTTTTTGGTCTTTTTATTCAACATAATTTTGATTTTAGAATTTCCTATATAGATTAAACGTAAACTGATCACCCACTTTATGACCATCACAAAATCTTTTTTTTTATGTGTACAATGATCGATCATGTCGCTAGAGAATTTCAGCCGTATTTTTTTTGGTCTTTTTATTCAACATAATTTTGATTTTAGAATTTCCTATATAAATTTAACGTAAACTGATCACCCACTTTATGACCATCACAAACTCTTTTTTTTTTTTGTACTATGATCGATCATGTCGCTAGAGAATTTCAGCCGTATTTTTTTTGGTCTTTTTATTCAACATAATTTTGATTTTAGAATTTCCTATATAAATTTAACGTAAACTGATCACCCACTTTATGACCATCACAAAATCTTTTTTTATGTGTACAATGATCGATCATGTCGCTAGAGAATTTCAGCCGTATTTTTTTTTGTCTTTTTATTCAACATAATTTTGATTTTAGAATTTCCTATATAAATTTAACGTAAACTAATCACCCACTTTATGACTATCACGAAATTTTTTTTTATGTGTACAATGATCGATCATGTCGCTAGAGAATTTCAGCCGTATTCTTTTGGGTCTTTTTAGTCAACATAATTTTGATTTTAGAATTTCCTATATAAATTTAACGTAAACTGATCACCCACTTTATGACCATCACGAAATCTTTTTTTCATGTGTACAATGATCGATCATGTCGCTAGAGAATTTCAGCCGTATTTTTTTTGGTCTTTTTATTCAACATAATTTTGATTTTAGAATTTCCTATATAGATTTAACGTAAACTGATCACCCACTTTATGACCATCACAAAATCTTTTTTTTATGTGTACAATGATCGATCATGTCGCTAGAGAATTTCAGCCGTATTTTTTTTGGTCTTTTTATTCAACATAATTTTGATTTTAGAATTTCCTATATAAATTTACCGTAAACTGATCACCCACTTTATGACCATCACAAAATCTTTTTTTTATGTGTACAATGATCGATCATGTCGCTAGAGAATTTCAGCCGTATTTTTTTTTGTCTTTTTATTCAACATAATTTTGATTTTAGAATTTCCTATATAAATTTAACGTAAACTGATCACCCACTTAATGACCATCACGAAATTTTTTTTTATGTGTACAATGATCGATCATGTCGCTAGAGAATTTCAGCCGTATTCTTTTGGGTCTTTTTAGTCAACATAATTTTGATTTTAGAATTTCCTATATAAATTTAACGTAAACTGATCACCCACTTTATGACCATCACAAAATCTTTTTTTTTATGTGTACAATGATCGATCATGTCGCTAGAGAATTTCAGCCGTATTTTTTTGGGTCTTTTTAGTCAACATAATTTTGATTTTAGAATTTCCTATATAAATTTAACGTAAACTGATCACCCACTTTATGACCATCACGAAATCTTTTTTTCATGTGTACAATGATCGATCATGTCGCTAGAGAATTTCAGACGTATTTTTTTTGGTCTTTTTATTCAACATAATTTTGATTTTAGAATTTCCTATATAGATTAGACGTAAACTGATCACCCACTTTATGACCATCACAAAATCTTTTTTTTTATGTGTACAATGATCGATCATGTCGCTAGAGAATTTCAGCCGTATTTTTTTTGGTCTTTTTATTCAACATAATTTTGATTTTAGAATTTCCTATATAAATTTACCGTAAACTGATCACCCACTTTATGACCATCACAAAATCTTTTTTTTATGTGTACAATGATCGATCATGTCGCTAGAGAATTTCAGCCGTATTCTTTTGGGTCTTTTTAGTCAACATAATTTTGATTTTAGAATTTCCTATATAAATTTAACGTAAACTGATCACCCACTTTATGACCATCACGAAATCTTTTTTTCATGTGTACAATGATCGATCATGTCGCTAGAGAATTTCAGCCGTATTTTTTTTTGGTCTTTTTAGTCAACATAATGTTGATTTTAGAATTTCCTATATAAATTTAACGTAAACTGATCACCCACTTTATGACCATCACAAAATCTTTTTTTATGTGTACAATGATCGATCATGTCGCTAGAGAATTTCAGCCGTATTTTTTTTGGTCTTTTTATTCAACATAATTTTGATTTTAGAATTTCCTATATAGATTAAACGTAAACTGATCACCCACTTTATGACCATCACAAAATCTTTTTTTTTATGTGTACAATGATCGATCATGTCGCTAGAGAATTTCAGCCGTATTTTTTTTGGTCTTTTTATTCAACATAATTTTGATTTTAGAATTTCCTATATAAATTTAACGTAAACTGATCACCCACTTTATGACCATCACAAACTCTTTTTTTTTTTGTACTATGATCGATCATGTCGCTAGAGAATTTCAGCCGTATTTTTTTTGGTCTTTTTATTCAACATAATTTTGATTTTAGAATTTCCTATATAAATTTAACGTAAACTGATCACCCACTTTATGACCATCACAAAATCTTTTTTTATGTGTACAATGATCGATCATGTCGCTAGAGAATTTCAGCCGTATTTTTTTTTGTCTTTTTATTCAACATAATTTTGATTTTAGAATTTCCTATATAAATTTAACGTAAACTAATCACCCACTTTATGACTATCACGAAATTTTTTTTTATGTGTACAATGATCGATCATGTCGCTAGAGAATTTCAGCCGTATTCTTTTGGGTCTTTTTAGTCAACATAATTTTGATTTTAGAATTTCCTATATAAATTTAACGTAAACTGATCACCCACTTTATGACCATCACGAAATCTTTTTTTCATGTGTACAATGATCGATCATGTCGCTAGAGAATTTCAGCCGTATTTTTTTTGGTCTTTTTATTCAACATAATTTTGATTTTAGAATTTCCTATATAGATTTAACGTAAACTGATCACCCACTTTATGACCATCACAAAATCTTTTTTTTATGTGTACAATGATCGATCATGTCGCTAGAGAATTTCAGCCGTATTTTTTTTGGTCTTTTTATTCAACATAATTTTGATTTTAGAATTTCCTATATAAATTTACCGTAAACTGATCACCCACTTTATGACCATCACAAAATCTTTTTTTTATGTATACAATGATCGATCATGTCGCTAGAGAATTTCAGCCGTATTTTTTTTTGTCTTTTTATTCAACATAATTTTGATTTTAGAATTTCCTATATAAATTTAACGTAAACTGATCACCCACTTAATGACCATCACGAAATTTTTTTTTATGTGTACAATGATCGATCATGTCGCTAGAGAATTTCAGCCGTATTCTTTTGGGTCTTTTTAGTCAACATAATTTTGATTTTAGAATTTCCTATATAAATTTAACGTAAACTGATCACCCACTTTATGACCATCACAAAATCTTTTTTTTTATGTGTACAATGATCGATCATGTCGCTAGAGAATTTCAGCCGTATTTTTTTGGGTCTTTTTAGTCAACATAATTTTGATTTTAGAATTTCCTATATAAATTTAACGTAAACTGATCACCTACTTTATGACCATCACGAAATCTTTTTTTCATGTGTACAATGATCGATCATGTCGCTAGAGAATTTCAGACGTATTTTTTTTGGTCTTTTTATTCAACATAATTTTGATTTTAGAATTTCCTATATAAATTTACCGTAAACTGATCACCCACTTTATGACCATCACAAAATCTTTTTTTTATGTGTACAATGATCGATCATGTCGCTAGAGAATTTCAGCCGTATTCTTTTGGGTCTTTTTAGTCAACATAATTTTGATTTTAGAATTTCCTATATAAATTTAACGTAAACTGATCACCCACTTTATGACCATCACAAAATCTTTTTTTTATGTGTACAATGATCGATCATGTCGCTAGAGAATTTCAGCCGTATTTTTTTTGTCTTTTTAGTCAACATAATGTTGATTTTAGAATTTCCTATATAAATTTAACGTAAACTGATCACCCACTTTATGACCATCACGAAATCTTTTTTTCATGTGTACAATGATCGATCATGTCGCTAGAGAATTTCAGCCGTATTTTTTTTTGGTCTTTTTAGTCAACATAATGTTGATTTTAGAATTTCCTATATAAATTTAACGTAAACTGATCACCCACTTTATGACCATCACAAAATCTTTTTTTTTATGTGTACAATGATCGATCATGTCGCTAGAGAATTTCAGCCGTATTTTTTTGGGTCTTTTTAGTCAACATAATTTTGATTTTAGAATTTCCTATATAGATTAAACGTAAACTGATCACCCACTTTATGACCATCACAAAATCTTTTTTTTTATGTGTACAATGATCGATCATGTCGCTAGAGAATTTCAGCCGTATTTTTTTTGGTCTTTTTATTCAACATAATTTTGATTTTAGAATTTCCTATATAAATTTAACGTAAACTGATCACCCACTTTATGACCATCACAAACTCTTTTTTTTATTTGTACAATGATCGATCATGTCGCTAGAGAATTTCAGCCGTATTTTTTTTGGTCTTTTTATTCAACATAATTTTGATTTTAGAATTTCCTATATAAATTTAACGTAAACTGATCACCCACTTTATGACCATCACAAAATCTTTTTTTATGTGTACAATGATCGATCATGTCGCTAGAGAATTTCAGCCGTATTTTTTTTGGTCTTTTTATTCAACATAATTTTGATTTTAGAATTTCCTATATAAATTTACCGTAAACTGATCACCCACTTTATGACCATCACAAAATCTTTTTTTTATGTGTACAATGATCGATCATGTCGCTAGAGAATTTCAGCCGTATTTTTTTTTGTCTTTTTATTCAACATAATTTTGATTTTAGAATTTCCTATATAAATTTAACGTAAACTGATCACCCACTTAATGACCATCACGAAATTTTTTTTTATGTGTACAATGATCGATCATGTCGCTAGAGAATTTCAGCCGTATTCTTTTGGGTCTTTTTAGTCAACATAATTTTGATTTTAGAATTTCCTATATAAATTTAACGTAAACTGATCACCCACTTTATGACCATCACAAAATCTTTTTTTTTTATGTGTACAATGATCGATCATGTCGCTAGAGAATTTCAGCCGTATTTTTTTGGGTCTTTTTAGTCAACATAATTTTGATTTTAGAATTTCCTATATAAATTTAACGTAAACTGATCACCCACTTTATGACCATCACAAAATCTTTTTTTTATGTGTACAATGATCGATCATGTCGCTAGAGAATTTCAGCCGTATTTTCTTTGGTCTTTTTATTCAACATAATTTTGATTTTAGAATTTCCTATATAAATTTAACGTAAACTGATCACCCACTTTATGACCATCACGAAATTTTTTTTATGTGTACAATGATCGATCATGTCGCTAGAGAATTTCAGCCGTATTCTTTTGGGTCTTTTTAGTCAACATAATTTTGATTTTAGAATTTCCTATATAAATTTAACGTAAACTGATCACCCACTTTATGACCATCACGAAATCTTTTTTTTTTATGTGTACAATGATCGATCATGTCGCTAGAGAATTTCAGCCGTATTTTCTTTGGTCTTTTTAGTCAACATAATTTTGATTTTAGAATTTCCTATATAAATTTAACGTTAACTGATCACCCACTTTATGACCATCACGAAATCTTTTTTTTTATGTGTACAATGATCGATCATGTCGCTAGAGAATTTACGCCGTATTCTTTTGGGTCTTTTTACTCAACATAATTTTGATTTTAGAATTTCCTATATAAATTTAACGTAAACTGATCACCCACTTTATGACCATCACGAAATCTTTTTTTTTATGTGTACAATGATCGATCATGTCGCTAGAGAATTTCAGCCGTATTTTCTTTGGTCTTTTTAGTCAACATAATTTTGATTTTAGAATTTCCTATATAAATTTAACGTAAACTGATCACCCACTTTATGACCATCACAAAATCTTTTTTTTTATGTGTACAATGATCGATCATGTCGCTAGAGAATTTCAGCCGTATTTTTGGTCTTTTTATTCAACATAATTTTGATTTTAGAATTTCCTATATAAATTTAACGCAATCTGATCACCCACTTTATGACCATCACGAAATTTTTTTATGTGTACAATGATCGATCATGTCGCTAGAGAATTTCAGCCGTATTTTTTTTTGTCTTTTTAGTCAACATAATGTTGATTTTAGAATTTCCTATATAAATTTAACGTAAACTGATCACCCACTTTATGACCATCACAAAATCTTTTTTTTTATGTGTACAATGATCGATCATGTCGCTAGAGAATTTCAGCCGTATTTTTTTGGGTCTTTTTAGTCAACATAATTTTGATTTTAGAATTTCCTATATAGATTAAACGTAAACTGATCACCCACTTTATGACCATCACAAAATCTTTTTTTTTATGTGTACAATGATCGATCATGTCGCTAGAGAATTTCAGCCGTATTTTTTTTGGTCTTTTTATTCAACATAATTTTGATTTTAGAATTTCCTATATAAATTTAACGTAAACTGATCACCCACTTTATGACCATCACAAACTCTTTTTTTTATTTGTACAATGATCGATCATGTCGCTAGAGAATTTCAGCCGTATTTTTTTTGGTCTTTTTATTCAACATAATTTTGATTTTAGAATTTCCTATATAAATTTAACGTAAACTGATCACCCACTTTATGACCATCACAAAATCTTTTTTTATGTGTACAATGATCGATCATGTCGCTAGAGAATTTCAGCCGTATTTTTTTTGGTCTTTTTATTCAACATAATTTTGATTTTAGAATTTCCTATATAAATTTACCGTAAACTGATCACCCACTTTATGACCATCACAAAATCTTTTTTTTATGTGTACAATGATCGATCATGTCGCTAGAGAATTTCAGCCGTATTTTTTTTTGTCTTTTTATTCAACATAATTTTGATTTTAGAATTTCCTATATAAATTTAACGTAAACTGATCACCCACTTAATGACCATCACGAAATTTTTTTTTATGTGTACAATGATCGATCATGTCGCTAGAGAATTTCAGCCGTATTCTTTTGGGTCTTTTTAGTCAACATAATTTTGATTTTAGAATTTCCTATATAAATTTAACGTAAACTGATCACCCACTTTATGACCATCACAAAATCTTTTTTTTTTATGTGTACAATGATCGATCATGTCGCTAGAGAATTTCAGCCGTATTTTTTTGGGTCTTTTTAGTCAACATAATTTTGATTTTAGAATTTCCTATATAAATTTAACGTAAACTGATCACCCACTTTATGACCATCACAAAATCTTTTTTTTATGTGTACAATGATCGATCATGTCGCTAGAGAATTTCAGCCGTATTTTCTTTGGTCTTTTTATTCAACATAATTTTGATTTTAGAATTTCCTATATAAATTTAACGTAAACTGATCACCCACTTTATGACCATCACGAAATTTTTTTTATGTGTACAATGATCGATCATGTCGCTAGAGAATTTCAGCCGTATTCTTTTGGGTCTTTTTAGTCAACATAATTTTGATTTTAGAATTTCCTATATAAATTTAACGTAAACTGATCACCCACTTTATGACCATCACGAAATCTTTTTTTTTTATGTGTACAATGATCGATCATGTCGCTAGAGAATTTCAGCCGTATTTTCTTTGGTCTTTTTAGTCAACATAATTTTGATTTTAGAATTTCCTATATAAATTTAACGTTAACTGATCACCCACTTTATGACCATCACGAAATCTTTTTTTTTATGTGTACAATGATCGATCATGTCGCTAGAGAATTTACGCCGTATTCTTTTGGGTCTTTTTACTCAACATAATTTTGATTTTAGAATTTCCTATATAAATTTAACGTAAACTGATCACCCACTTTATGACCATCACGAAATCTTTTTTTTTATGTGTACAATGATCGATCATGTCGCTAGAGAATTTCAGCCGTATTTTCTTTGGTCTTTTTAGTCAACATAATTTTGATTTTAGAATTTCCTATATAAATTTAACGTAAACTGATCACCCACTTTATGACCATCACAAAATCTTTTTTTTTATGTGTACAATGATCGATCATGTCGCTAGAGAATTTCAGCCGTATTTTTGGTCTTTTTATTCAACATAATTTTGATTTTAGAATTTCCTATATAAATTTAACGCAATCTGATCACCCACTTTATGACCATCACGAAATTTTTTTATGTGTACAATGATCGATCATGTCGCTAGAGAATTTCAGCCGTATTTTTTTTTGTCTTTTTAGTCAACATAATGTTGATTTTAGAATATCCTATATAAATTTAACGTAAACTGATCACTCACTTTATGACCATCACAAAATATTTTTTTTTTTGTGTACAAAATCGATCATGTCGCTAGAGAATTTCAGCCGTATTTTTTTTTGTCTTTTTATTCAACATAATTTTGATTTTAGAATTTCCTATATAAATTTAACGTAAACTGATCACCCACTTAATGACCATCACGAAATTTTTTTTTATGTGTACAATGATCGATCATGTCGCTAGAGAATTTCAGCCGTATTCTTTTGGGTCTTTTTAGTCAACATAATTTTGATTTTAGAATTTCCTATATAAATTTAACGTAAACTGATCACCCACTTTATGACCATCACAAAATCTTTTTTTTTTATGTGTACAATGATCGATCATGTCGCTAGAGAATTTCAGCCGTATTTTTTTGGGTCTTTTTAGTCAACATAATTTTGATTTTAGAATTTCCTATATAAATTTAACGTAAACTGATCACCCACTTTATGACCATCACAAAATCTTTTTTTTATGTGTACAATGATCGATCATGTCGCTAGAGAATTTCAGCCGTATTTTCTTTGGTCTTTTTATTCAACATAATTTTGATTTTAGAATTTCCTATATAAATTTAACGTAAACTGATCACCCACTTTATGACCATCACGAAATTTTTTTTATGTGTACAATGATCGATCATGTCGCTAGAGAATTTCAGCCGTATTCTTTTGGGTCTTTTTAGTCAACATAATTTTGATTTTAGAATTTCCTATATAAATTTAACGTAAACTGATCACCCACTTTATGACCATCACGAAATCTTTTTTTTTTATGTGTACAATGATCGATCATGTCGCTAGAGAATTTCAGCCGTATTTTCTTTGGTCTTTTTAGTCAACATAATTTTGATTTTAGAATTTCCTATATAAATTTAACGTTAACTGATCACCCACTTTATGACCATCACGAAATCTTTTTTTTTATGTGTACAATGATCGATCATGTCGCTAGAGAATTTCAGCCGTATTCTTTTGGGTCTTTTTAGTCAACATAATTTTGATTTTAGAATTTCCTATATAAATTTAACGTAAACTGATCACCCACTTTATGACCATCACGAAATCTTTTTTTTTATGTGTACAATGATCGATCATGTCGCTAGAGAATTTCAGCCGTATTTTCTTTGGTCTTTTTAGTCAACATAATTTTGATTTTAGAATTTCCTATATAAATTTAACGTAAACTGATCACCCACTTTATGACCATCACAAAATCTTTTTTTTTATGTGTACAATGATCGATCATGTCGCTAGAGAATTTCAGCCGTATTTTTTGGTCTTTTTATTCAACATAATTTTGATTTTAGAATTTCCTATATAAATTTAACGCAATCTGATCACCCACTTTATGACCATCACGAAATTTTTTTATGTGTACAATGATCGATCATGTCGCTAGAGAATTTCAGCCGTATTTTTTTTTGTCTTTTTAGTCAACATAATGTTGATTTTAGAATATCCTATATAAATTTAACGTAAACTGATCACTCACTTTATGACCATCACAAAATCTTTTTTTTTATGTGTACAATGATCGATCATGTCGCTAGAGAATTTCAGCCGTATTTTTTTTGGTCTTTTTATTCAACATAATTTTGATTTTAGAATTTCCTATATAAATTTAACGTAAACTGATCACCCACTTTATGACCATAACGAAATTTTTTTTTATGTGTACAATGATCGATCATGTCGCTAGAGAATTTCAGCCGTATTTTTTTGGTCTTTGTATTCAACATAATTTTGATTTTAGAATTTCCTATATAAATTTAACGTAAACTGATCACCCACTTTATGACCATCACGAAATTTTTTTTTATGTGTACAATGATCGATCATGTCGCTAGAGAATTTCAGCCGTATTTTCTTTGGTCTTTTTAGTCAACATAATTTTGATTTTAGAATTTCCTATATAAATTTAACGTAAACTGATCACCCACTTTATGACCATCACAAAATCTTTTTTTTTATGTGTACAATGATCGATCATGTCGCTAGAGAATTTCAGCCGTATTTTTTGGTCTTTTTATTCAACATAATTTTGATTTTAGAATTTCCTATATAAATTTAACGCAAACTGATCACCCACTTTATGACCATCACGAAATTTTTTTATGTGTACAATGATCGATCATGTCGCTAGAGAATTTCAGCCGTATTTTTTTTTGTCTTTTTAGTCAACATAATGTTGATTTTAGAATATCCTATATAAATTTAACGTAAACTGATCACTCACTTTATGACCATCACAAAATATTTTTTTTTTTGTGTACAAAATCGATCATGTCGCTAGAGAATTTCAGCCGTATTTTTTTTTGTCTTTTTATTCAACATAATTTTGATTTTAGAATTTCCTATATAAATTTAACGTAAACTGATCACCCACTTAATGACCATCACGAAATTTTTTTTTATGTGTACAATGATCGATCATGTCGCTAGAGAATTTCAGCCGTATTCTTTTGGGTCTTTTTAGTCAACATAATTTTGATTTTAGAATTTCCTATATAAATTTAACGTAAACTGATCACCCACTTTATGACCATCACAAAATCTTTTTTTTTTATGTGTACAATGATCGATCATGTCGCTAGAGAATTTCAGCCGTATTTTTTTGGGTCTTTTTAGTCAACATAATTTTGATTTTAGAATTTCCTATATAAATTTAACGTAAACTGATCACCCACTTTATGACCATCACAAAATCTTTTTTTTATGTGTACAATGATCGATCATGTCGCTAGAGAATTTCAGCCGTATTTTCTTTGGTCTTTTTATTCAACATAATTTTGATTTTAGAATTTCCTATATAAATTTAACGTAAACTGATCACCCACTTTATGACCATCACGAAATTTTTTTTATGTGTACAATGATCGATCATGTCGCTAGAGAATTTCAGCCGTATTCTTTTGGGTCTTTTTAGTCAACATAATTTTGATTTTAGAATTTCCTATATAAATTTAACGTAAACTGATCACCCACTTTATGACCATCACGAAATCTTTTTTTTTTATGTGTACAATGATCGATCATGTCGCTAGAGAATTTCAGCCGTATTTTCTTTGGTCTTTTTAGTCAACATAATTTTGATTTTAGAATTTCCTATATAAATTTAACGTAAACTGATCACCCACTTTATGACCATCACAAAATCTTTTTTTTATGTGTACAATGATCGATCATGTCGCTAGAGAATTTCAGCCGTATTTTCTTTGGTCTTTTTATTCAACATAATTTTGATTTTAGAATTTCCTATATAAATTTAACGTAAACTGATCACCCACTTTATGACCATCACGAAATCTTTTTTTTTATGTGTACAATGATCGATCATGTCGCTAGAGAATTTCAGCCGTATTCTTTTGGGTCTTTTTAGTCAACATAATTTTGATTTTAGAATTTCCTATATAAATTTAACGTAAACTGATCACCCACTTTATGACCATCACGAAATCTTTTTTTTTTATGTGTACAATGATCGATCATGTCGCTAGAGAATTTCAGCCGTATTTTCTTTGGTCTTTTTAGTCAACATAATTTTGATTTTAGAATTTCCTATATAAATTTAACGCAATCTGATCACCCACTTTATGACCATCACGAAATTTTTTTATGTGTACAATGATCGATCATGTCGCTAGAGAATTTCAGCCGTATTTTTTTTTGTCTTTTTAGTCAACATAATGTTGATTTTAGAATATCCTATATAAATTTAACGTAAACTGATCACTCACTTTATGACCATCACAAAATCTTTTTTTTTATGTGTACAATGATCGATCATGTCGCTAGAGAATTTCAGCCGTATTTTTTTTGGTCTTTTTATTCAACATAATTTTGATTTTAGAATTTCCTATATAAATTTAACGTAAACTGATCACCCACTTTATGACCATAACGAAATTTTTTTTTATGTGTACAATGATCGATCATGTCGCTAGAGAATTTCAGCCGTATTTTTTTGGTCTTTGTATTCAACATAATTTTGATTTTAGAATTTCCTATATAAATTTAACGTAAACTGATCACCCACTTTATGACCATCACGAAATTTTTTTTTATGTGTACAATGATCGATCATGTCGCTAGAGAATTTCAGCCGTATTTTCTTTGGTCTTTTTAGTCAACATAATTTTGATTTTAGAATTTCCTATATAAATTTAACGTAAACTGATCACCCACTTTATGACCATCACAAAATCTTTTTTTTTATGTGTACAATGATCGATCATGTCGCTAGAGAATTTCAGCCGTATTTTTTGGTCTTTTTATTCAACATAATTTTGATTTTAGAATTTCCTATATAAATTTAACGCAAACTGATCACCCACTTTATGACCATCACGAAATTTTTTTTATGTGTACAATGATCGATCATGTCGCTAGAGAATTTCAGCCGTATTTTTTTTTGTCTTTTTAGTCAACATAATGTTGATTTTAGAATATCCTATATAAATTTAACGTAAACTGATCACTCACTTTATGACCATCACAAAATATTTTTTTTTTTTGTGTACAATGATCGATCATGTCGCTAGAGAATTTCAGCCGTATTCTTTTGGGTCTTTTTATTCAACATAATTTTGATTTTAGAATTTCCTATATAAATTTAACGTAAACTAATCACCCACTTTATGACTATCACGAATTTTTTTTTTATGCGTACAATGATCGATCATGTCGCTAGAGAATTTCAGCCGTATTCTTTTGGGTCTTTTTAGTCAACATAATGTTGATTTTAGAATTTCCTATATAAATTTAACGTAAACTGATCACCCACTTTATGACTATCACAAAATCTTTTTTTTATGTGTACAATGATCGATCATGTCGCTAGAGAATTTCAGCAGTATTTTTTTGGGTCTTTTTAGTCAACATAATTTTGATTTAAGAATTTCCTATATAAATTTAACGTAAACTGATCACCCACTTTATGACCATCACGAAATCTTTTTTTCATGTGTACAATGATCGATCATGTCGCTAGAGAATTTCAGCCGTATTTTTTTTGGTCTTTTTATTCAACATAATTTTGATTTTAGAATTTCCTATATAGATTTAACGTAAACTGATCACCCACTTTATGCCCATCACAAAATCTTTTTTTTTATGTGTACAATGATCGATCATGTCGCTAGAGAATTTCAGCCGTATTTTTTTTGGTCTTTTTATTCAACATAATTTTGATTTTAGAATTTCCTATATAAATTTACCGTAAACTGATCACCGCACTTTATGACCATCACAAAATCTTTTTTTTATGTGTACAATTATCGATCATGTCGCTAGAGAATTTCAGCCGTATTCTTTTGGGTCTTTTTAGTCAACATAATTTTGATTTTAGAATTTCCTATATAAATTTAACGTAAACTGATCACCCACTTTATGACCATCACAAAATCTTTTTTTTATGTGTACAATGATCGATCATGTCGCTAGAGAATTTCAGCCGTATTTTTTTTGTCTTTTTAGTCAACATAATGTTGATTTTAGAATTTCCTATATAAATTTAACGTAAACTGATCACCCACTTTATGACCATCACGAAATCTTTTTTTCATGTGTACAATGATCGATCATGTCGCTAGAGAATTTCAGCCGTATTTTTTTTGGGTCTTTTTAGTCAACATAATGTTGATTTTAGAATTTCCTATATAAATTTAACGTAAACTGATCACCCACTTTATGACCATCACGAAATCTTTTTTTCATGTGTACAATGATCGATCATGTCGCTAGAGAATTTCAGCCGTATTTTTTTTGGTCTTTTTATTCAACATAATTTTGATTTTAGAATTTCCTATATAGATTAAACGTAAACTGATCACCCACTTTATGACCATCACAAAATCTTTTTTTTTATGTGTACAATGATCGATCATGTCGCTAGAGAATTTCAGCCGTATTTTTTTTGGTCTTTTTATTCAACATAATTTTGATTTTAGAATTTCCTATATAAATTTAACGTAAACTGATCACCCACTTTATGACCATCACAAACTCTTTTTTTTATTTGTACAATGATCGATCATGTCGCTAGAGAATTTCAGCCGTATTCTTTTGGGTCTTTTTAGTCAACATAATTTTGATTTTAGAATTTCCTATATAAATTTAACGTAAACTGATCACCCACTTTATGACCATCACAAAATCTTTTTTTTATGTGTACAATGATCGATCATGTCGCTAGAGAATTTCAGCCGTATTTTTTTTTGTCTTTTTAGTCAACATAATGTTGATTTTAGAATTTCCTATATAAATTAAACGTAAACTGATCACCCACTTTATGACTATCACAAAATCTTTTTTTTATGTGTACAATGATCGATCATGTCGCTAGAGAATTTCAGCAGTATTTTTTTTGGTCTTTTTAGTCAACATAATTTTGATTTAAGAATTTCCTATATAAATTTAACGTAAACTGATCACCAACTTTATGACCATCACGAAATCTTTTTTTCATGTGTACAATGATCGATCATGTCGCTAGAGAATTTCAGCCGTATTTTTTTTGGTCTTTTTATTCAACATAATTTTGATTTTAGAATTTCCTATATAGATTTAACGTAAACTGATCACCCACTTTATGACCATCACAAAATTTTTTTTTATGTGTACAATGATCGATCATGTCGCTAGAGAATTTCAGCCGTATTTTTTTTGGTCTTTTTATTCAACATAATTTTGATTTTAGAATTTCCTATATAAATTTACCGTAAACTGATCACCCACTTTATGACCATCACAAAATCTTTTTTTTATGTGTACAATGATCGATCATGTCGCTAGAGAATTTCAGCCGTATTTTTTTTTGTCTTTTTATTCAACATAATTTTGATTTTAGAATTTCCTATATAAATTTAACGTACACTGATCACCCACTTAATGACCATCACGAAATTTTTTTTTATGTGTACAATGATCGATCATGTCGCTAGAGAATTTCAGCCGTATTCTTTTGGGTCTTTTTAGTCAACATAATTTTGATTTTAGAATTTCCTATATAAATTTAACGTAAACTGATCACCCACTTTATGACCATCACAAAATCTTTTTTTTTTATGTGTACAATGATCGATCATGTCGCTAGAGAATTTCAGCCGTATTTTTTTGGGTCTTTTTAGTCAACATAATTTTGATTTTAGAATTTCCTATATAAATTTAACGTAAACTGATCACCCACTTTATGACCATCACAAAATCTTTTTTTTATGTGTACAATGATCGATCATGTCGCTAGAGAATTTCAGCCGTATTTTCTTTGGTCTTTTTATTCAACATAATTTTGATTTTAGAATTTCCTATATAAATTTAACGTAAACTGATCACCCACTTTATGACCATCACGAAATTTTTTTTATGTGTACAATGATCGATCATGTCGCTAGAGAATTTCAGCCGTATTCTTTTGGGTCTTTTTAGTCAACATAATTTTGATTTTAGAATTTCCTATATAAATTTAACGTAAACTGATCACCCACTTTATGACCATCACGAAATCTTTTTTTTTTATGTGTACAATGATCGATCATGTCGCTAGAGAATTTCAGCCGTATTTTTTTTGGTCTTTTTAGTCAACATAATTTTGATTTTAGAATTTCCTATATAAATTTAACGTTAACTGATCACCCACTTTATGACCATCACGAAATCTTTTTTTTTATGTGTACAATGATCGATCATGTCGCTAGAGAATTTCAGCCGTATTCTTTTGGGTCTTTTTAGTCAACATAATTTTGATTTTAGAATTTCCTATATAAATTTAACGTAAACTGATCACCCACTTTATGACCATCACAAAATCTTTTTTTTTATGTGTACAATGATCGATCATGTCGCTAGAGAATTTCAGCCGTATTTTTTGGTCTTTTTATTCAACATAATTTTGATTTTAGAATTTCCTATATAAATTTAACGCAATCTGATCACCCACTTTATGACCATCACGAAATTTTTTTATGTGTACAATGATCGATCATGTCGCTAGAGAATTTCAGCCGTATTTTTTTTTGTCTTTTTAGTCAACATAATGTTGATTTTAGAATATCCTATATAAATTTAACGTAAACTGATCACTCACTTTATGACCATCACAAAATATTTTTTTTTTTGTGTACAAAATCGATCATGTCGCTAGAGAATTTCAGCCGTATTCTTTTGGGTCTTTTTATTCAACATAATTTTGATTTTAGAATTTCCTATATAAATTTAACGTAAACTGATCACCCACTTTATGACCATCAGTAAAATTTTTTTTATGTGTACAATGATCGATCATGTCGCTAGAGAATTTCAGCCGTATTTTTTTTGGTCTTTTTAGTCAACATAATTTTGATTTTAGAATTTCCTATATAAATTTAACGTAAACTGATCACCCACTTTATGACCATCACGAAATTTTTTTTTATGTGTACAATGATCGATCATGTCGCTAGAGAATTTCAGCCGTATTTTTTTTGGTCTTTTTATTCAACATAATTTTGATTTTAGAATTTCCTATATAAATTTAACGTAAACTGATCACCCACTTTATGACCATCACGAAATTTTTTTTATGTGTACAATGATCGATCATGTCGCTAGAGAATTTCAGCCGTATTCTTTTGGGTCTTTTTAGTCAACATAATTTTGATTTTAGAATTTCCTATATAAATTTAACTTAAACTGATCACCCACTTTATGACCATCACGAAATCTTTTTTTCATGTGTACAATGATCGATCATGTCGCTAGAGAATTTCAGCCGTATTTTTTTTGGTCTTTTTAGTCAACATAATTTTGATTTTAGAATTTCCTATATAAATTTAACGTAAACTAATCACCCACTTTATGACTATCACGAAATCTTTTTTTTTATGTGTACAATGATCGATCATGTCGCTAGAGAATTTCAGCCGTATTCTTTTGGGTCTTTTTAGTCAACATAATTTTGATTTTAGAATTTCCTATATAAATTTAACGTAAACTGATCACCCACTTTATGACCATCACAAAATCTTTTTTTTTATGTGTACAATGATCGATCATGTCGCTAGAGAATTTCAGCCGTATTTTTTTTGGTCTTTTTATTCAACATAATTTTGATTTTAGAATTTCCTATATAAATTTAACGTAAACTGATCACCCACTTTATGACCATAACGAAATTTTTTTTTATGTGTACAATGATCGATCATGTCGCTAGAGAATTTCAGCCGTATTTTTTTGGTCTTTGTATTCAACATAATTTTGATTTTAGAATTTCCTATATAAATTTAACGTAAACTGATCACCCACTTTATGACCATCACGAAATTTTTTTTTATGTGTACAATGATCGATCATGTCGCTAGAGAATTTCAGCCGTATTTTCTTTGGTCTTTTTAGTCAACATAATTTTGATTTTAGAATTTCCTATATAAATTTAACGTAAACTGATCACCCACTTTATGACCATCACAAAATCTTTTTTTTTATGTGTACAATGATCGATCATGTCGCTAGAGAATTTCAGCCGTATTTTTTGGTCTTTTTATTCAACATAATTTTGATTTTAGAATTTCCTATATAAATTTAACGCAAACTGATCACCCACTTTATGACCATCACGAAATTTTTTTTATGTGTACAATGATCGATCATGTCGCTAGAGAATTTCAGCCGTATTTTTTTTTGTCTTTTTAGTCAACATAATGTTGATTTTAGAATATCCTATATAAATTTAACGTAAACTGATCACTCACTTTATGACCATCACAAAATATTTTTTTTTTTTTGTGTACAATGATCGATCATGTCGCTAGAGAATTTCAGCTGTATTCTTTTGGGTCTTTTTATTCAACATAATTTTGATTTTAGAATTTCCTATATAAATTTAACGTAAACTAATCACCCACTTTATGACTATCACGAATTTTTTTTTTATGCGTACAATGATCGATCATGTCGCTAGAGAATTTCAGCCGTATTCTTTTGGGTCTTTTTAGTCAACATAATGTTGATTTTAGAATTTCCTATATAAATTTAACGTAAACTGATCACCCACTTTATGACTATCACAAAATCTTTTTTTTATGTGTACAATGATCGATCATGTCGCTAGAGAATTTCAGCAGTATTTTTTTGGGTCTTTTTAGTCAACATAATTTTGATTTAAGAATTTCCTATATAAATTTAACGTAAACTGATCACCCACTTTATGACCATCACGAAATCTTTTTTTCATGTGTACAATGATCGATCATGTCGCTAGAGAATTTCAGCCGTATTTTTTTTGGTCTTTTTATTCAACATAATTTTGATTTTAGAATTTCCTATATAGATTTAACGTAAACTGATCACCCACTTTATGCCCATCACAAAATCTTTTTTTTTATGTGTACAATGATCGATCATGTCGCTAGAGAATTTCAGCCGTATTTTTTTTGGTCTTTTTATTCAACATAATTTTGATTTTAGAATTTCCTATATAAATTTACCGTAAACTGATCACCGCACTTTATGACCATCACAAAATCTTTTTTTTATGTGTACAATGATCGATCATGTCGCTAGAGAATTTCAGCCGTATTCTTTTGGGTCTTTTTAGTCAACATAATTTTGATTTTAGAATTTCCTATATAAATTTAACGTAAACTGATCACCCACTTTATGACCATCACAAAATCTTTTTTTTATGTGTACAATGATCGATCATGTCGCTAGAGAATTTCAGCCGTATTTTTTTTGTCTTTTTAGTCAACATAATGTTGATTTTAGAATTTCCTATATAAATTTAACGTAAACTGATCACCCACTTTATGACCATCACGAAATCTTTTTTTCATGTGTACAATGATCGATCATGTCGCTAGAGAATTTCAGCCGTATTTTTTTTGGTCTTTTTATTCAACATAATTTTGATTTTAGAATTTCCTATATAGATTAAACGTAAACTGATCACCCACTTTATGACCATCACAAAATCTTTTTTTTTATGTGTACAATGATCGATCATGTCGCTAGAGAATTTCAGCCGTATTTTTTTTGGTCTTTTTATTCAACATAATTTTGATTTTAGAATTTCCTATATAAATTTAACGTAAACTGATCACCCACTTTATGACCATCACAAACTCTTTTTTTTATTTGTACAATGATCGATCATGTCGCTAGAGAATTTCAGCCGTATTCTTTTGGGTCTTTTTAGTCAACATAATTTTGATTTTAGAATTTCCTATATAAATTTAACGTAAACTGATCACCCACTTTATGACCATCACAAAATCTTTTTTTTATGTGTACAATGATCGATCATGTCGCTAGAGAATTTCAGCCGTATTTTTTTTTGTCTTTTTAGTCAACATAATGTTGATTTTAGAATTTCCTATATAAATTAAACGTAAACTGATCACCCACTTTATGACTATCACAAAATCTTTTTTTTATGTGTACAATGATCGATCATGTCGCTAGAGAATTTCAGCAGTATTTTTTTTGGTCTTTTTAGTCAACATAATTTTGATTTAAGAATTTCCTATATAAATTTAACGTAAACTGATCACCCACTTTATGACCATCACGAAATCTTTTTTTCATGTGTACAATGATCGATCATGTCGCTAGAGAATTTCAGCCGTATTTTTTTTGGTCTTTTTATTCAACATAATTTTGATTTTAGAATTTCCTATATAGATTTAACGTAAACTGATCACCCACTTTATGACCATCACAAAATTTTTTTTTATGTGTACAATGATCGATCATGTCGCTAGAGAATTTCAGCCGTATTTTTTTTGGTCTTTTTATTCAACATAATTTTGATTTTAGAATTTCCTATATAAATTTACCGTAAACTGATCACCCACTTTATGACCATCACAAAATCTTTTTTTTATGTGTACAATGATCGATCATGTCGCTAGAGAATTTCAGCCGTATTTTTTTTTGTCTTTTTATTCAACATAATTTTGATTTTAGAATTTCCTATATAAATTTAACGTACACTGATCACCCACTTAATGACCATCACGAAATTTTTTTTTATGTGTACAATGATCGATCATGTCGCTAGAGAATTTCAGCCGTATTCTTTTGGGTCTTTTTAGTCAACATAATTTTGATTTTAGAATTTCCTATATAAATTTAACGTAAACTGATCACCCACTTTATGACCATCACAAAATCTTTTTTTTTTATGTGTACAATGATCGATCATGTCGCTAGAGAATTTCAGCCGTATTTTTTTGGGTCTTTTTAGTCAACATAATTTTGATTTTAGAATTTCCTATATAAATTTAACGTAAACTGATCACCCACTTTATGACCATCACAAAATCTTTTTTTTATGTGTACAATGATCGATCATGTCGCTAGAGAATTTCAGCCGTATTTTCTTTGGTCTTTTTATTCAACATAATTTTGATTTTAGAATTTCCTATATAAATTTAACGTAAACTGATCACCCACTTTATGACCATCACGAAATTTTTTTTATGTGTACAATGATCGATCATGTCGCTAGAGAATTTCAGCCGTATTCTTTTGGGTCTTTTTAGTCAACATAATTTTGATTTTAGAATTTCCTATATAAATTTAACGTAAACTGATCACCCACTTTATGACCATCACGAAATCTTTTTTTTTATGTGTACAATGATCGATCATGTCGCTAGAGAATTTCAGCCGTATTTTCTTTGGTCTTTTTAGTCAACATAATTTTGATTTTAGAATTTCCTATATAAATTTAACGTTAACTGATCACCCACTTTATGACCATCACGAAATCTTTTTTTTTATGTGTACAATGATCGATCATGTCGCTAGAGAATTTCAGCCGTATTCTTTTGGGTCTTTTTAGTCAACATAATTTTGATTTTAGAATTTCCTATATAAATTTAACGTAAACTGATCACCCACTTTATGACCATCACAAAATCTTTTTTTTTATGTGTACAATGATCGATCATGTCGCTAGAGAATTTCAGCCGTATTTTTTGGTCTTTTTATTCAACATAATTTTGATTTTAGAATTTCCTATATAAATTTAACGCAATCTGATCACCCACTTTATGACCATCACGAAATTTTTTTATGTGTACAATGATCGATCATGTCGCTAGAGAATTTCAGCCGTATTTTTTTTTGTCTTTTTAGTCAACATAATGTTGATTTTAGAATATCCTATATAAATTTAACGTAAACTGATCACTCACTTTATGACCATCACAAAATATTTTTTTTTTTGTGTACAAAATCGATCATGTCGCTAGAGAATTTCAGCCGTATTCTTTTGGGTCTTTTTATTCAACATAATTTTGATTTTAGAATTTCCTATATAAATTTAACGTAAACTGATCACCCACTTTATGACCATCAGTAAAATTTTTTTTATGTGTACAATGATCGATCATGTCGCTAGAGAATTTCAGCCGTATTTTTTTTGGTCTTTTTAGTCAACATAATTTTGATTTTAGAATTTCCTATATAAATTTAACGTAAACTGATCACCCACTTTATGACCATCACGAAATTTTTTTTTATGTGTACAATGATCGATCATGTCGCTAGAGAATTTCAGCCGTATTTTTTTTGGTCTTTTTATTCAACATAATTTTGATTTTAGAATTTCCTATATAAATTTAACGTAAACTGATCACCCACTTTATGACCATCACGAAATTTTTTTTATGTGTACAATGATCGATCATGTCGCTAGAGAATTTCAGCCGTATTCTTTTGGGTCTTTTTAGTCAACATAATTTTGATTTTAGAATTTCCTATATAAATTTAACTTAAACTGATCACCCACTTTATGACCATCACGAAATCTTTTTTTCATGTGTACAATGATCGATCATGTCGCTAGAGAATTTCAGCCGTATTTTTTTTGGTCTTTTTAGTCAACATAATTTTGATTTTAGAATTTCCTATATAAATTTAACGTAAACTGATCACCCACTTTATGACCATCACGAAATTTTTTTTTATGTGTACAATGATCGATCATGTCGCTAGAGAATTTCAGCCGTATTTTTTTTGGTCTTTTTATTCAACATAATTTTGATTTTAGAATTTCCTATATAAATTTAACGTAAACTGATCACCCACTTTATGACCATCACGAAATTTTTTTTATGTGTACAATGATCGATCATGTCGCTAGAGAATTTCAGCCGTATTCTTTTGGGTCTTTTTAGTCAACATAATTTTGATTTTAGAATTTCCTATATAAATTTAACTTAAACTGATCACCCACTTTATGACCATCACGAAATCTTTTTTTCATGTGTACAATGATCGATCATGTCGCTAGAGAATTTCAGCCGTATTTTTTTTGGTCTTTTTAGTCAACATAATTTTGATTTTAGAATTTCCTATATAAATTTAACGTAAACTAATCACCCACTTTATGACTATCACGAAATCTTTTTTTTTATGTGTACAATGATCGATCATGTCGCTAGAGAATTTCAGCCGTATTCTTTTGGGTCTTTTTAGTCAACATAATTTTGATTTTAGAATTTCCTATATAAATTTAACGTAAACTGATCACCCACTTTATGACCATCACAAAATCTTTTTTTTTATGTGTACAATGATCGATCATGTCGCTAGAGAATTTCAGCCGTATTTTTTTTGGTCTTTTTATTCAACATAATTTTGATTTTAGAATTTCCTATATAAATTTAACGTAAACTGATCACCCACTTTATGACCATAACGAAATTTTTTTTTATGTGTACAATGATCGATCATGTCGCTAGAGAATTTCAGCCGTATTTTTTTGGTCTTTGTATTCAACATAATTTTGATTTTAGAATTTCCTATATAAATTTAACGTAAACTGATCACCCACTTTATGACCATCACGAAATTTTTTTTTATGTGTACAATGATCGATCATGTCGCTAGAGAATTTCAGCCGTATTTTCTTTGGTCTTTTTAGTCAACATAATTTTGATTTTAGAATTTCCTATATAAATTTAACGTAAACTGATCACCCACTTTATGACCATCACGAAATTTTTTTTATGTGTACAATGATCGATCATGTCGCTAGAGAATTTCAGCCGTATTCTTTTGGGTCTTTTTAGTCAACATAATTTTGATTTTAGAATTTCCTATATAAATTTAACTTAAACTGATCACCCACTTTATGACCATCACGAAATCTTTTTTTCATGTGTACAATGATCGATCATGTCGCTAGAGAATTTCAGCCGTATTTTTTTTGGTCTTTTTAGTCAACATAATTTTGATTTTAGAATTTCCTATATAAATTTAACGTAAACTAATCACCCACTTTATGACTATCACGAAATCTTTTTTTTTATGTGTACAATGATCGATCATGTCGCTAGAGAATTTCAGCCGTATTCTTTTGGGTCTTTTTAGTCAACATAATTTTGATTTTAGAATTTCCTATATAAATTTAACGTAAACTGATCACCCACTTTATGACCATCACAAAATCTTTTTTTTTATGTGTACAATGATCGATCATGTCGCTAGAGAATTTCAGCCGTATTTTTTTGGTCTTTGTATTCAACATAATTTTGATTTTAGAATTTCCTATATAAATTTAACGTAAACTGATCACCCACTTTATGACCATCACGAAATTTTTTTTTATGTGTACAATGATCGATCATGTCGCTAGAGAATTTCAGCCGTATTTTCTTTGGTCTTTTTAGTCAACATAATTTTGATTTTAGAATTTCCTATATAAATTTAACGTAAACTGATCACCCACTTTATGACCATCACAAAATCTTTTTTTTTATGTGTACAATGATCGATCATGTCGCTAGAGAATTTCAGCCGTATTTTTTGGTCTTTTTATTCAACATAATTTTGATTTTAGAATTTCCTATATAAATTTAACGCAAACTGATCACCCACTTTATGACCATCACGAAATTTTTTTTATGTGTACAATGATCGATCATGTCGCTAGAGAATTTCAGCCGTATTTTTTTTTGTCTTTTTAGTCAACATAATGTTGATTTTAGAATATCCTATATAAATTTAACGTAAACTGATCACTCACTTTATGACCATCACAAAATATTTTTTTTTTTTGTGTACAATGATCGATCATGTCGCTAGAGAATTTCAGCCGTATTCTTTTGGGTCTTTTTATTCAACATAATTTTGATTTTAGAATTTCCTATATAAATTTAACGTAAACTAATCACCCACTTTATGACTATCACGAATTTTTTTTTTATGCGTACAATGATCGATCATGTCGCTAGAGAATTTCAGCCGTATTCTTTTGGGTCTTTTTAGTCAACATAATGTTGATTTTAGAATTTCCTATATAAATTTAACGTAAACTGATCACCCACTTTATGACTATCACAAAATCTTTTTTTTATGTGTACAATGATCGATCATGTCGCTAGAGAATTTCAGCAGTATTTTTTTGGGTCTTTTTAGTCAACATAATTTTGATTTAAGAATTTCCTATATAAATTTAACGTAAACTGATCACCCACTTTCTGACCATCACGAAATCTTTTTTTCATGTGTACAATGATCGATCATGTCGCTAGAGAATTTCAGCCGTATTTTTTTTGGTCTTTTTATTCAACATAATTTTGATTTTAGAATTTCCTATATAGATTTAACGTAAACTGATCACCCACTTTATGCCCATCACAAAATCTTTTTTTTTATGTGTACAATGATCGATCATGTCGCTAGAGAATTTCAGCCGTATTTTTTTTGGTCTTTTTATTCAACATAATTTTGATTTTAGAATTTCCTATATAAATTTACCGTAAACTGATCACCGCACTTTATGACCATCACAAAATCTTTTTTTTATGTGTACAATGATCGATCATGTCGCTAGAGAATTTCAGCCGTATTCTTTTGGGTCTTTTTAGTCAACATAATTTTGATTTTAGAATTTCCTATATAAATTTAACGTAAACTGATCACCCACTTTATGACCATCACAAAATCTTTTTTTTATGTGTACAATGATCGATCATGTCGCTAGAGAATTTCAGCCGTATTTTTTTTGTCTTTTTAGTCAACATAATGTTGATTTTAGAATTTCCTATATAAATTTAACGTAAACTGATCACCCACTTTATGACCATCACGAAATCTTTTTTTCATGTGTACAATGATCGATCATGTCGCTAGAGAATTTCAGCCGTATTTTTTTTGGTCTTTTTATTCAACATAATTTTGATTTTAGAATTTCCTATATAGATTAAACGTAAACTGATCACCCACTTTATGACCATCACAAAATCTTTTTTTTTATGTGTACAATGATCGATCATGTCGCTAGAGAATTTCAGCCGTATTTTTTTTGGTCTTTTTATTCAACATAATTTTGATTTTAGAATTTCCTATATAAATTTAACGTAAACTGATCACCCACTTTATGACCATCACAAACTCTTTTTTTTATTTGTACAATGATCGATCATGTCGCTAGAGAATTTCAGCCGTATTCTTTTGGGTCTTTTTAGTCAACATAATTTTGATTTTAGAATTTCCTATATAAATTTAACGTAAACTGATCACCCACTTTATGACCATCACAAAATCTTTTTTTTATGTGTACAATGATCGATCATGTCGCTAGAGAATTTCAGCCGTATTTTTTTTTGTCTTTTTAGTCAACATAATGTTGATTTTAGAATTTCCTATATAAATTAAACGTAAACTGATCACCCACTTTATGACTATCACAAAATCTTTTTTTTATGTGTACAATGATCGATCATGTCGCTAGAGAATTTCAGCAGTATTTTTTTTGGTCTTTTTAGTCAACATAATTTTGATTTAAGAATTTCCTATATAAATTTAACGTAAACTGATCACCCACTTTATGACCATCACGAAATCTTTTTTTCATGTGTACAATGATCGATCATGTCGCTAGAGAATTTCAGCCGTATTTTTTTTGGTCTTTTTATTCAACATAATTTTGATTTTAGAATTTCCTATATAGATTTAACGTAAACTGATCACCCACTTTATGACCATCACAAAATTTTTTTTTATGTGTACAATGATCGATCATGTCGCTAGAGAATTTCAGCCGTATTTTTTTGGTCTTTTTATTCAACATAATTTTGATTTTAGAATTTCCTATATAAATTTACCGTAAACTGATCACCCACTTTATGACCATCACAAAATCTTTTTTTTATGTGTACAATGATCGATCATGTCGCTAGAGAATTTCAGCCGTATTTTTTTTTGTCTTTTTATTCAACATAATTTTGATTTTAGAATTTCCTATATAAATTTAACGTACACTGATCACCCACTTAATGACCATCACGAAATTTTTTTTTATGTGTACAATGATCGATCATGTCGCTAGAGAATTTCAGCCGTATTCTTTTGGGTCTTTTTAGTCAACATAATTTTGATTTTAGAATTTCCTATATAAATTTAACGTAAACTGATCACCCACTTTATGACCATCACAAAATCTTTTTTTTTTATGTGTACAATGATCGATCATGTCGCTAGAGAATTTCAGCCGTATTTTTTTGGGTCTTTTTAGTCAACATAATTTTGATTTTAGAATTTCCTATATAAATTTAACGTAAACTGATCACCCACTTTATGACCATAACAAAATCTTTTTTTTATGTGTACAATGATCGATCATGTCGCTAGAGAATTTCAGCCGTATTTTCTTTGGTCTTTTTATTCAACATAATTTTGATTTTAGAATTTCCTATATAAATTTAACGTAAACTGATCACCCACTTTATGACCATCACGAAATTTTTTATGTGTACAATGATCGATCATGTCGCTAGAGAATTTCAGCCGTATTCTTTTGGGTCTTTTTAGTCAACATAATTTTGATTTTAGAATTTCCTATATAAATTTAACGTAAACTGATCACCCACTTTATGACCATCACGAAATCTTTTTTTTTTATGTGTACAATGATCGATCATGTCGCTAGAGAATTTCAGCCGTATTTTCTTTGGTCTTTTTAGTCAACATAATTTTGATTTTAGAATTTCCTATATAAATTTAACGTTAACTGATCACCCACTTTATGACCATCACGAAATCTTTTTTTTTATGTGTACAATGATCGATCATGTCGCTAGAGAATTTCAGCCGTATTCTTTTGGGTCTTTTTAGTCAACATAATTTTGATTTTAGAATTTCCTATATAAATTTAACGTAAACTGATCACCCACTTTATGACCATCACGAAATCTTTTTTTTTATGTGTACAATGATCGATCATGTCGCTAGAGAATTTCAGCCGTATTTTCTTTGGTCTTTTTAGTCAACATAATTTTGATTTTAGAATTTCCTATATAAATTTAACGTAAACTGATCACCCACTTTATGACCATCACAAAATCTTTTTTTTTATGTGTACAATGATCGATCATGTCGCTAGAGAATTTCAGCCGTATTTTTTGGTCTTTTTATTCAACATAATTTTGATTTTAGAATTTCCTATATAAATTTAACGCAATCTGATCACCCACTTTATGACCATCACGAAATTTTTTTATGTGTACAATGATCGATCATGTCGCTAGAGAATTTCAGCCGTATTTTTTTTTGTCTTTTTAGTCAACATAATGTTGATTTTAGAATATCCTATATAAATTTAACGTAAACTGATCACTCACTTTATGACCATCACAAAATATTTTTTTTTTTGTGTACAAAATCGATCATGTCGCTAGAGAATTTCAGCCGTATTCTTTTGGGTCTTTTTATTCAACATAATTTTGATTTTAGAATTTCCTATATAAATTTAACGTAAACTGATCACCCACTTTATGACCATCATGAAAATTTTTTTTATGTGTACAATGATCGATCATGTCGCTAGAGAATTTCAGCCGTATTTTTTTTGGTCTTTTTAGTCAACATAATTTTGATTTTAGAATTTCCTATATAAATTTAACGTAAACTGATCACCCACTTTATGACCATCACGAAATTTTTTTTTATGTGTACAATGATCGATCATGTCGCTAGAGAATTTCAGCCGTATTTTTTTTGGTCTTTTTATTCAACATAATTTTGATTTTAGAATTTCCTATATAAATTTAACGTAAACTGATCACCCACTTTATGACCATCACGAAATTTTTTTTATGTGTACAATGATCGATCATGTCGCTAGAGAATTTCAGCCGTATTCTTTTGGGTCTTTTTAGTCAACATAATTTTGATTTTAGAATTTCCTATATAAATTTAACTTAAACTGATCACCCACTTTATGACCATCACGAAATCTTTTTTTCATGTGTACAAGGATCGATCATGTCGCTAGAGAATTTCAGCCGTATTTTTTTTGGTCTTTTTAGTAAACATAATTTTGATTTTAGAATTTCCTATATAAATTTAACGTAAACTAATCACCCACTTTATGACTATCACGAAATCTTTTTTTTTATGTGTACAATGATCGATCATGTCGCTAGAGAATTTCAGCCGTATTCTTTTGGGTCTTTTTAGTCAACATAATTTTGATTTTAGAATTTCCTATATAAATTTAACGTAAACTGATCACCCACTTTATGACCATAACAAAATCTTTTTTTTATGTGTACAATGATCGATCATGTCGCTAGAGAATTTCAGCCGTATTTTCTTTGGTCTTTTTATTCAACATAATTTTGATTTTAGAATTTCCTATATAAATTTAACGTAAACTGATCACCCACTTTATGACCATCACGAAATTTTTTATGTGTACAATGATCGATCATGTCGCTAGAGAATTTCAGCCGTATTCTTTTGGGTCTTTTTAGTCAACATAATTTTGATTTTAGAATTTCCTATATAAATTTAACGTAAACTGATCACCCACTTTATGACCATCACGAAATCTTTTTTTTTTATGTGTACAATGATCGATCATGTCGCTAGAGAATTTCAGCCGTATTTTCTTTGGTCTTTTTAGTCAACATAATTTTGATTTTAGAATTTCCTATATAAATTTAACGTTAACTGATCACCCACTTTATGACCATCACGAAATCTTTTTTTTTATGTGTACAATGATCGATCATGTCGCTAGAGAATTTCAGCCGTATTCTTTTGGGTCTTTTTAGTCAACATAATTTTGATTTTAGAATTTCCTATATAAATTTAACGTAAACTGATCACCCACTTTATGACCATCACGAAATCTTTTTTTTTATGTGTACAATGATCGATCATGTCGCTAGAGAATTTCAGCCGTATTTTCTTTGGTCTTTTTAGTCAACATAATTTTGATTTTAGAATTTCCTATATAAATTTAACGTAAACTGATCACCCACTTTATGACCATCACAAAATCTTTTTTTTTATGTGTACAATGATCGATCATGTCGCTAGAGAATTTCAGCCGTATTTTTTGGTCTTTTTATTCAACATAATTTTGATTTTAGAATTTCCTATATAAATTTAACGCAATCTGATCACCCACTTTATGACCATCACGAAATTTTTTTATGTGTACAATGATCGATCATGTCGCTAGAGAATTTCAGCCGTATTTTTTTTTGTCTTTTTAGTCAACATAATGTTGATTTTAGAATATCCTATATAAATTTAACGTAAACTGATCACTCACTTTATGACCATCACAAAATATTTTTTTTTTTGTGTACAAAATCGATCATGTCGCTAGAGAATTTCAGCCGTATTCTTTTGGGTCTTTTTATTCAACATAATTTTGATTTTAGAATTTCCTATATAAATTTAACGTAAACTGATCACCCACTTTATGACCATCATGAAAATTTTTTTTATGTGTACAATGATCGATCATGTCGCTAGAGAATTTCAGCCGTATTTTTTTTGGTCTTTTTAGTCAACATAATTTTGATTTTAGAATTTCCTATATAAATTTAACGTAAACTGATCACCCACTTTATGACCATCACGAAATTTTTTTTTATGTGTACAATGATCGATCATGTCGCTAGAGAATTTCAGCCGTATTTTTTTTGGTCTTTTTATTCAACATAATTTTGATTTTAGAATTTCCTATATAAATTTAACGTAAACTGATCACCCACTTTATGACCATCACGAAATTTTTTTTATGTGTACAATGATCG
Organism: Sepiola atlantica; assembly: GCA_963556195.1. Taxonomy (NCBI): domain Eukaryota; kingdom Metazoa; phylum Mollusca; class Cephalopoda; order Sepiida; family Sepiolidae; genus Sepiola; species Sepiola atlantica. Next base: position 72,110,213 of record OY744532.1, on the reverse strand, counting down.
ATCATGTCGCTAGAGAATTTCAGCCGTATTCTTTTGGGTCTTTTTAGTCAACATAATTTTGATTTTAGAATTTCCTATATAAATTTAACTTAAACTGATCACCCACTTTATGACCATCACGAAATCTTTTTTTCATGTGTACAATGATCGATCATGTCGCTAGAGAATTTCAGCCGTATTTTTTTTGGTCTTTTTAGTCAACATAATTTTGATTTTAGAATTTCCTATATAAATTTAACATAAACTAATCACCCACTTTATGACTATCACGAAATCTTTTTTTTTATGTGTACAATGATCGATCATGTCGCTAGAGAATTTCAGCCGTATTCTTTTGGGTCTTTTTAGTCAACATAATTTTGATTTTAGAATTTCCTATATAAATTTAACGTAAACTGATCACCCACTTTATGACCATCACAAAATCTTTTTTTTTATGTGTACAATGATCGATCATGTCGCTAGAGAATTTCAGCCGTATTTTTTTTGGTCTTTTTATTCAACATAATTTTGATTTTAGAATTTCCTATATAAATTTAACGTAAACTGATCACCCACTTTATGACCATAACGAAATTTTTTTTTATGTGTACAATGATCGATCATGTCGCTAGAGAATTTCAGCCGTATTTTTTTGGTCTTTGTATTCAACATAATTTTGATTTTAGAATTTCCTATATAAATTTAACGTAAACTGATCACCCACTTTATGACCATCACGAAATTTTTTTTTATGTGTACAATGATCGATCATGTCGCTAGAGAATTTCAGCCGTATTTTCTTTGGTCTTTTTAGTCAACATAATTTTGATTTTAGAATTTCCTATATAAATTTAACGTAAACTGATCACCCACTTTATGACCATCACAAAATCTTTTTTTTTATGTGTACAATGATCGATCATGTCGCTAGAGAATTTCAGCCGTATTCTTTTGGGTCTTTTTATTCAACATAATTTTGATTTTAGAATTTCCTATATAAATTTAACGTAAACTAATCACCCACTTTATGACTATCACGAATTTTTTTTTTATGCGTACAATGATCGATCATGTCGCTAGAGAATTTCAGCCGTATTCTTTTGGGTCTTTTTAGTCAACATAATGTTGATTTTAGAATTTCCTATATAAATTTACCGTAAACTGATCACCGCACTTTATGACCATCACAAAATCTTTTTTTTATGTGTACAATGATCGATCATGTCGCTAGAGAATTTCAGCCGTATTCTTTTGGGTCTTTTTAGTCAACATAATTTTGATTTTAGAATTTCCTATATAAATTTAACGTAAACTGATCACCCACTTTATGACCATCACAAAATCTTTTTTTTATGTGTACAATGATCGATCATGTCGCTAGAGAATTTCAGCCGTATTTTTTTTGTCTTTTTAGTCAACATAATGTTGATTTTAGAATTTCCTATATAAATTTAACGTAAACTGATCACCCACTTTATGACCATCACGAAATCTTTTTTTCATGTGTACAATGATCGATCATGTCGCTAGAGAATTTCAGCCGTATTTTTTTTTGGTCTTTTTAGTCAACATAATGTTGATTTTAGAATTTCCTATATAAATTTAACGTAAACTGATCACCCACTTTATGACCATCACGAAATCTTTTTTTCATGTGTACAATGATCGATCATGTCGCTAGAGAATTTCAGCCGTATTTTTTTTGGTCTTTTTATTCAACATAATTTTGATTTTAGAATTTCCTATATAGATTAAACGTAAACTGATCACCCACTTTATGACCATCACAAACTCTTTTTTTTATTTGTACAATGATCGATCATGTCGCTAGAGAATTTCAGCCGTATTCTTTTGGGTCTTTTTAGTCAACATAATTTTGATTTTAGAATTTCCTATATAAATTTAACGTAAACTGATCACCCACTTTATGACCATCACAAAATCTTTTTTTTATGTGTACAATGATCGATCATGTCGCTAGAGAATTTCAGCCGTATTTTTTTTTGTCTTTTTAGTCAACATAATGTTGATTTTAGAATTTCCTATATAAATTAAACGTAAACTGATCACCCACTTTATGACTATCACAAAATCTTTTTTTTATGTGTACAATGATCGATCATGTCGCTAGAGAATTTCAGCAGTATTTTTTTTGGTCTTTTTAGTCAACATAATTTTGATTTAAGAATTTCCTATATAAATTTAACGTAAACTGATCACCCACTTTATGACCATCACGAAATCTTTTTTTCATGTGTACAATGATCGATCATGTCGCTAGAGAATTTCAGCCGTATTTTTTTTGGTCTTTTTATTCAACATAATTTTGATTTTAGAATTTCCTATATAGATTTAACGTAAACTGATCACCCACTTTATGACCATCACAAAATTTTTTTTTATGTGTACAATGATCGATCATGTCGCTAGAGAATTTCAGCCGTATTTTTTTTGGTCTTTTTATTCAACATAATTTTGATTTTAGAATTTCCTATATAAATTTAACGTAAACTGATCACCCACTTTATGACCATCACAAAATCTTTTTTTTTTATGTGTACAATGATCGATCATGTCGCTAGAGAATTTCAGCCGTATTTTTTTGGGTCTTTTTAGTCAACATAATTTTGATTTTAGAATTTCCTATATAAATTTAACGTAAACTGATCACCCACTTTATGACCATCACAAAATCTTTTTTTTATGTGTACAATGATCGATCATGTCGCTAGAGAATTTCAGCCGTATTTTCTTTGGTCTTTTTATTCAACATAATTTTGATTTTAGAATTTCCTATATAAATTTAACGTACACTGATCACCCACTTTATGACCATCACAAAATCTTTTTTTTTATGTGTACAATGATCGATCATGTCGCTAGAGAATTTCAGCCGTATTCTTTTGGGTCTTTTTAGTCAACATAATTTTGATTTTAGAATTTCCTATATAAATTTAACGTAAACTGATCACCCACTTTATGACCATCACGAAATCTTTTGTTTTTATGTGTACAATGATCGATCATGTCGCTAGAGAATTTCAGCCGTATTTTCTTTGGTCTTTTTAGTCAACATAATTTTGATTTTAGAATTTCCTATATAAATTTAACGTAAACTGATCACTCACTTTATGACCATCACGAAATCTTTTTTTTATGTGTACAATGATCGATCATGTCGCTAGAGAATTTCAGCCGTATTCTTTTGGGTCTTTTTAGTCAACATAATTTTGATTTTAGAATTTCCTATATAAATTTAACGTAAACTGATCACCCACTTTATGACCATCACGAAATCTTTTTTTTTATGTGTACAATGATCGATCATGTCGCTAGAGAATTTCAGCCGTATTTTCTTTGGTCTTTTTAGTCAACATAATTTTGATTTTAGAATTTCCTATATAAATTTAACGTAAACTGATCACCCACTTTATGACCATCACAAAATCTTTTTTTTTATGTGTACAATGATCGATCATGTCGCTAGAGAATTTCAGCCGTATTTTTTGGTCTTTTTATTCAACATAATTTTGATTTTAGAATTTCCTATATAAATTTAACGTAAACTGATCACCCACTTTATGACCATCATGAAAATTTTTTTTATGTGTACAATGATCGATCATGTCGCTAGAGAATTTCAGCCGTATTTTTTTGGTCTTTTTAGTCAACATAATTTTGATTTTAGAATTTCCTATATAAATTTAACGTAAACTGATCACCCACTTTATGACCATCACGAAATTTTTTTATGTGTACAATGATCGATCATGTCGCTAGAGAATTTCAGCCGTATTCTTTTGGGTCTTTTTAGTCAACATAATTTTGATTTTAGAATTTCCTATATAAATTTAACTTAAACTGATCACCCACTTTATGACCATCACGAAATCTTTTTTTCATGTGTACAATGATCGATCATGTCGCTAGAGAATTTCAGCCGTATTTTTTTTGGTCTTTTTAGTCAACATAATTTTGATTTTAGAATTTCCTATATAAATTTAACGTAAACTGATCACCCACTTTATGACCATCACGAAATCTTTTTTTTTATGTGTACAATGATCGATCATGTCGCTAGAGAATTTCAGCCGTATTCTTTTGGGTCTTTTTAGTCAACATAATTTTGATTTTAGAATTTCCTATATAAATTTAACGTAAACTGATCACCCACTTTATGACCATCACGAAATTTTTTTTATGTGTACAATGATCGATCATGTCGCTAGAGAATTTCAGCCGTATTTTTTTGGTCTTTGTATTCAACATAATTTTGATTTTAGAATTTCCTATATAAATTTAACGTAAACTGATCACCCACTTTATGACCATCACGAAATTTTTTTTTATGTGTACAATGATCGATCATGTCGCTAGAGAATTTCAGCCGTATTTTCTTTGGTCTTTTTAGTCAACATAATTTTGATTTTAGAATTTCCTATATAAATTTAACGTAAACTGATCACCCACTTTATGACCATCACAAAATCTTTTTTTTTATGTGTACAATGATCGATCATGTCGCTAGAGAATTTCAGCCGTATTTTTTGGTCTTTTTATTCAACATAATTTTGATTTTAGAATTTCCTATATAAATTTAACGCAAACTGATCACCCACTTTATGACCATCACGAAATTTTTTTTATGTGTACAATGATCGATCATGTCGCTAGAGAATTTCAGCCGTATTTTTTTTTGTCTTTTTAGTCAACATAATGTTGATTTTAGAATATCCTATATAAATTTAACGTAAACTGATCACTCACTTTATGACCATCACAAAATATTTTTTTTTTTTGTGTACAATGATCGATCATGTCGCTAGAGAATTTCAGCCGTATTCTTTTGGGTCTTTTTATTCAACATAATTTTGATTTTAGAATTTCCTATATAAATTAACCGTAAACTGATCACCCACTTTATGACCATCATGAAAATTTTTTTTATGTGTACAATGATCGATCATGTCGCTAGAGAATTTCAGCCGTATTTTTCTTGGTCTTTTTAGTCAACATAATTTTGATTTTAGAATTTCCTATATAAATTTAACGTAAACTGATCACCCACTTTATGACCATCACGAAATTTTTTTTATGTGTACAATGATCGATCATGTCGCTAGAGAATTTCAGCCGTATCTTTTTTGGTCTTTTTAGTCAACATAATTTTGATTTTAGAATTTCCTATATAAATTTAACGTAAACTGATCACCCACTTTATGACCATCACGAAATTTTTTTTTATGTGTACAATGATCGATCATGTCGCTAGAGAATTTCAGCCGTATTTTTTTGGTCTTTTTATTCAACATAATTTTGATTTTAGAATTTCCTATATAAATTTAACGTAAACTGATCACCCACTTTATGACCATCACGAAATTTTTTTTTATGTGTACAATGATCGATCATGTCGCTAGAGAATTTCAGCCGTATTTTTTTTGGTCTTTTTATTCAACATAATTTTGATTTTAGAATTTCCTATATAAATTTAACGTAAACTGATCACCCACTTTATGACCATCACGAAATCTTTTTTTTATGTGTACAATGATCGATCATGTCGCTAGAGAATTTCAGCCGTATTTTTTTGGGTCTTTTTAGTCAACATAATTTTGATTTTAGAATTTCCTATATAAATTTAACGTAAACTGATCACCCACTTTATGACCATCACGAAATTTTTTTTTATATGTGTACAATGATCGATCATGTCGCTAGAGAATTTCAGCCGTATCTTTTTTGGTCTTTTTAGTCAACATAATTTTGATTTTAAAATTTCCTATATAAATTTAACGTAAACTGATCACCCACTTCATGACCATCACAAAATCTTTTTTTTATGTGTACAATGATCGATCATGTCGCTAGAGAATTTCAGCCGTATTTTTTTTGGTCTTTTTATTCAACATAATTTTGATTTTAGAATTTCCTATATAGATTAAACGTAAACGGATCACCCACTTTATGACCATCACGAAATTTTTTTTTATGTGTACAATGATCGATCATGTCGCTAGAGAATTTCAGCCGTATTTTTTTGGTCTTTTTATTCAACATAATTTTGATTTTAGAATTTCCTATATAAATTTAACGTAAACTGATCACCCACTTTATGACCATCACAAAATCTTTTTTTATGTGTACAATGATCGATCATGTCGCTAGAGAATTTCAGCCGTATTCTTTTGGGTCTTTTTAGTCAACATAATTTTGATTTTAGAATTTCCTATATAAATTTAACGTAAACTGATCACCCACTTTATGACCATCACGAAATCTTTTTTTCATGTGTACAATGATCGATCATGTCGCTAGAGAATTTCAGCCGTATTTTCTTTGGTCTTTTTAGTCAACATAATTTTGATTTTAGAATTTCCTATATAAATTTAACGTAAACTGATCACCCACTTTATGACCATCACAAAATCTTTTTTTTTATGTGTACAATGATCGATCATGTCGCTAGAGAATTTCAGCCGTATTCTTTTGGGTCTTTTTAGTCAACATAATTTTGATTTTAGAATTTCCTATATAAATTTAACGTAAACTGATCACCCACTTTATGACCATCACAAAATCTTTTTTTTATGTGTACAATGATCGATCATGTCGCTAGAGAATTTCAGCCGTATTTTTTTTGGTCTTTTTATTCAACATAATTTTGATTTTAGAATTTCCTATATAAATTTAACGTAAACTGATCACCCACTTTATGACCATCACGAAATTTTTTTTTATGTGTACAATGATCGATCATGTCGCTAGAGAATTTCAGCCGTATTTTCTTTGGTCTTTTTAGTCAACATAATTTTGATTTTAGAATTTCCTATATAAATTTAACGTAAACTGATCACCCACTTTATGACCATCACAAAATCTTTTTTTTTATGTGTACAATGATCGATCATGTCGCTAGAGAATTTCAGCCGTATTTTTTGGTCTTTTTATTCAACATAATTTTGATTTTAGAATTTCCTATATAAATTTAACGCAAACTGATCACCCACTTTATGACCATCACGAAATTTTTTTTATGTGTACAATGATCGATCATGTCGCTAGAGAATTTCAGCCGTATTTTTTTTTGTCTTTTTAGTCAACATAATGTTGATTTTAGAATATCCTATATAAATTTAACGTAAACTGATCACTCACTTTATGACCATCACAAAATATTTTTTTTTTTTGTGTACAATGATCGATCATGTCGCTAGAGAATTTCAGCCGTATTCTTTTGGGTCTTTTTATTCAACATAATTTTGATTTAAGAATTTCCTATATAAATTTAACGTAAACTGATCACCCACTTTATGACCATCATGAAAATTTTTTTTATGTGTACAATGATCGATCATGTCGCTAGAGAATTTCAGCCGTATTTTTCTTGGTCTTTTTAGTCAACATAATTTTGATTTTAGAATTTCCTATATAAATTTAACGTAAACTGATCACCCACTTTATGACCATCACGAAATTTTTTTTTATGTGTACAATGATCGATCATGTCGCTAGAGAATTTCAGCCGTATTTTTTTTGGTCTTTTTATTCAACATAATTTTGATTTTAGAATTTCCTATATAAATTTAACGTAAACTGATCACCCACTTTATGACCATCACGAAATTTTTTTTTATGTGTACAATGATCGATCATGTCGCTAGAGAATTTCAGCCGTATTTTTTTGGTCTTTTTATTCAACATAATTTTGATTTTAGAATTTCCTATATAAATTTAACGTAAACTGATCACCCACTTTATGACCATCACGAAATTTTTTTTATGTGTACAATGATCGATCATGTCGCTAGAGAATTTCAGCCGTATTTTTTTTGGTCTTTTTATTCAACATAATTTTGATTTTAGAATTTCCTATATAAATTTAACGTAAACTGATCACCCACTTTATGACCATCACGAAATCTTTTTTTTATGTGTACAATGATCGATCATGTCGCTAGATAATTTCAGCCGTATTTTTTTGGGTCTTTTTAGTCAACATAATTTTGATTTTAGAATTTCCTATATAAATTTAACGTAAACTGATCACCCACTTTATGACCATCACGAAATTTTTTTTTTTATGTGTACAATGATCGATCATGTCGCTAGAGAATTTCAGCCGTATCTTTTTTGGTCTTTTTAGTCAACATAATTTTGATTTTAGAATTTCCTATATAAATTTAACGTAAACTGATCACCCACTTCATGACCATCACAAAATCTTTTTTTTATGTGTACAATGATCGATCATGTCGCTAGAGAATTTCAGCCGTATTCTTTTGGGTCTTTTTAGTCAACATAATTTTGATTTTAGAATTTCCTATATAAATTTAACGTAAACTGATCACCCACTTTATGACCATCACGAAATCTTTTTTTCATGTGTACAATGATCGATCATGTCGCTAGAGAATTTAAGCCGTATTCTTTTGGGTCTTTTTAGTCAACATAATTTTGATTTTAGAATTTCCTATATAAATTTAACGTAAACTGATCACCCACTTTATGACCATCACGAAATTTTTTTTTATGTGTACAATGATCGATCATGTCGCTAGAGAATTTCAGCCGTATTTTTTTGGTCTTTTTATTCAACATAATTTTGATTTTAGAATTTCCTATATAAATTTAACGTAAACTGATCACCCACTTTATGACCATCACGAAATTTTTTTTTATGTGTACAATGATCGATCATGTCGCTAGAGAATTTCAGCCGTATTTTTTTTGGTCTTTTTATTCAACATAATTTTGATTTTAGAATTTCCTATATAAATTTAACGTAAACTGATCACCCACTTTATGACCATCACGAAATCTTTTTTTTATGTGTACAATGATCGATCATGTCGCTAGATAATTTCAGCCGTATTTTTTTGGGTCTTTTTAGTCAACATAATTTTGATTTTAGAATTTCCTATATAAATTTAACGTAAACTGATCACCCACTTTATGACCATCACGAAATTTTTTTTTTTATGTGTACAATGATCGATCATGTCGCTAGAGAATTTCAGCCGTATCTTTTTTGGTCTTTTTAGTCAACATAATTTTGATTTTAGAATTTCCTATATAAATTTAACGTAAACTGATCACCCACTTCATGACCATCACAAAATCTTTTTTTTATGTGTACAATGATCGATCATGTCGCTAGAGAATTTCAGCCGTATTTTTTTTGGTCTTTTTATTCAACATAATTTTGATTTTAGAATTTCCTATATAGATTAAACGTAAACTGATCACCCACTTTATGACCATCACGAAATTTTTTTTTATGTGTACAATGATCGATCATGTCGCTAGAGAATTTCAGCCGTATTCTTTTGGGTCTTTTTAGTCAACATAATTTTGATTTTAGAATTTCCTATATAAATTTAACGTAAACTGATCACCCACTTTATGACCATCACGAAATCTTTTTTTTTATGTGTACAATGATCGATCATGTCGCTAGAGAATTTAAGCCGTATTCTTTTGGGTCTTTTTAGTCAACATAATTTTGATTTTAGAATTTCCTATAAAAATTTAACGTAAACTGATAACCCACTTTATGACCATCACGAAATCTTTTTTTTTATGTGTACAATGATCGATCATGTCGCTAGAGAATTTCAGCCGTATTTTCTTTGGTCTTTTTAGTCAACATAATTTTGATTTTAGAATTTCCTATATAAATTTAACGTAAACTGATCACCCACTTTATGACCATCACAAAATCTTTTTTTTTATGTGTACAATGATCGATCATGTCGCTAGAGAATTTCAGCCGTATTTTTTTTGGTCTTTTTATTCAACATAATTTTGATTTTAGAATTTCCTATATAAATTTAACGTAAACTGATCACCCACTTTATGACCATCACGAAATTTTTTTATGTGTACAATGATCGATCATGTCGCTAGAGAATTTCAGCCGTATTTTTTTGGTCTTTTTATTCAACATAATTTTGATTTTAGAATTTCCTATATAAATTTAACGTAAACTGATCACCCACTTTATGACCATCACGAAATTTTTTTTATGTGTACAATGATCGATCATGTCGCTAGAGAATTTCAGCCGTATTTTTTTGGGTCTTTTTAGTCAACATAATTTTGATTTTAGAATTTCCTATATAAATTTAACGTAAACTGATCACCCACTTTATGACCATCACGAAATTTGTTTTTTATGTGTACAATGATCGATCATGTCGCTAGAGAATTTCAGCCGTATCTTTTTTGGTCTTTTTAGTCAACATAATTTTGATTTTAGAATTTCCTATATAAATTTAACGTAAACTGATCACCCACTTCATGACCATCACAAAATCTTTTTTTTATGTGTACAATGATCGATCATGTCGCTAGAGAATTTCAGCCGTATTTTTTTTTGGTCTTTTTATTCAACATAATTTTGATTTTAGAATTTCCTATATAGATTAAACGTAAACTGATCACCCACTTTATGACCATCACGAAATTTTTTTTATGTGTACAATGATCGATCATGTCGCTAGAGAATTTCAGCCGTATTTTTTTGGTCTTTTTATTCAACATAATTTTGATTTTAGAATTTCCTATATAAATTTAACGTAAACTGATCACCCACTTTATGACCATCACAAAATCTTTTTTTTATGTGTACAATGATCGATCATGTCGCTAGAGAATTTCAGCCGTATTTTTTTTGGTCTTTTTATTCAACATAATTTTGATTTTAGAATTTCCTATATAAATTTAACGTAAACTGATCACCCACTTTATGACCATCACGAAATTTTTTTTTTTATGTGTACAATGATCGATAATGTCGCTAGAGAATTTCAGCCGTATTTTCTTTGGTCTTTTTAGTCAACATAATTTTTATTTTAGAATTTCCTATATAAATTTAACGTAAACTGATCACCCACTTTATGACCATCACGAAATCTTTTTTTTTATGTGTACAATGATCGATCATGTCGCTAGAGAATTTCGGCCGTATTTTCTTTGGTCTTTTTAGTCAACATAATTTTGATTTTAGAATTTCCTATATAAATTTAACGTAAACTGATCACCCACTTTATGACCATCACAAAATCTTTTTTTTATGTGTACAATGATCGATCATGTCGCTAGAGAATTTCAGCCGTATTTTCTTTGGTCTTTTTAGTCAACATAATTTTGATTTTAGAATTTCCTATATAAATTTAACGTAAACTGATCACCCACTTTATGACCATCACAAAATCTTTTTTTATGTGTACAATGATCGATCATGTCGCTAGAGAATTTCAGCCGTATTTTTTTTGGTCTTTTTATTCAACATAATTTTGATTTTAGAATTTCCTATATAAATTTAACGTAAACTGATCACCCACTTTATGTCCATCACGAAATTTTTTTTTATGTGTACAATGATCGATCATGTCGCTAGAGAATTTCAGCCGTATTTTTTTGGTCTTTTTATTCAACATAATTTTGATTTTAGAATTTCCTATATAAATTTAACGTAAACTGATCACCATCTTTATGACCATCACGAAATTTTTTTTTATGTGTACAATGATCGATCATGTCGCTAGAGAATTTCAGCCGTATTTTTTTTGGTCTTTTTATTCAACATAATTTTGATTTTAGAATTTCCTATATAAATTTAACGTAAACTGATCACCCACTTTATGACCATCACGAAATTTTTTTATGTGTACAATGATCGATCATGTCGCTAGAGAATTTCAGCCGTATTTTTTTGGTCTTTTTATTCAACATAATTTTGATTTTAGAATTTCCTATATAAATTTAACGTAAACTGATCACCCACTTTATGACCATCACGAAATTTTTTTTATGTGTACAATGATCGATCATGTCGCTAGAGAATTTCAGCCGTATTTTTTTGGGTCTTTTTAGTCAACATAATTTTGATTTTAGAATTTCCTATATAAATTTAACGTAAACTGATCACCCACTTTATGACCATCACGAAATCTGTTTTTTATGTGTACAATGATCGATCATGTCGCTAGAGAATTTCAGCCGTATCTTTTTTGGTCTTTTTAGTCAACATAATTTTGATTTTAGAATTTCCTATATAAATTTAACGTAAACTGATCACCCACTTCATGACCATCACAAAATCTTTTTTTTATGTGTACAATGATCGATCATGTCGCTAGAGAATTTCAGCCGTATTTTTTTTTGGTCTTTTTATTCAACATAATTTTGATTTTAGAATTTCCTATATAGATTAAACGTAAACTGATCACCCACTTTATGACCATCACGAAATTTTTTTTATGTGTACAATGATCGATCATGTCGCTAGAGAATTTCAGCCGTATTTTTTTGGTCTTTTTATTCAACATAATTTTGATTTTAGAATTTCCTATATAAATTTAACGTAAACTGATCACCCACATTATGACCATCACAAAATCTTTTTTTTATGTGTACAATGATCGATCATGTCGCTAGAGAATTTCAGCCGTATTTTTTTTGGTCTTTTTATTCAACATAATTTTGATTTTAGAATTTCCTATATAAATTTAACGTAAACTGATCACCCACTTTATGACCATCACGAAATTTTTTTTTTTATGTGTACAATGATCGATAATGTCGCTAGAGAATTTCAGCCGTATTTTCTTTGGTCTTTTTAGTCAACATAATTTTTATTTTAGAATTTCCTATATAAATTTAACGTAAACTGATCACCCACTTTATGACCATCACGAAATCTTTTTTTTTATGTGTACAATGATCGATCATGTCGCTAGAGAATTTCGGCCGTATTTTCTTTGGTCTTTTTAGTCAACATAATTTTGATTTTAGAATTTCCTATATAAATTTAACGTAAACTGATCACCCACTTTATGACCATCACAAAATCTTTTTTTTATGTGTACAATGATCGATCATGTCGCTAGAGAATTTCAGCCGTATTTTCTTTGGTCTTTTTAGTCAACATAATTTTGATTTTAGAATTTCCTATATAAATTTAACGTAAACTGATCACCCACTTTATGACCATCACAAAATCTTTTTTTATGTGTACAATGATCGATCATGTCGCTAGAGAATTTCAGCCGTATTTTTTTTGGTCTTTTTATTCAACATAATTTTGATTTTAGAATTTCCTATATAAATTTAACGTAAACTGATCACCCACTTTATGTCCATCACGAAATTTTTTTTTATGTGTACAATGATCGATCATGTCGCTAGAGAATTTCAGCCGTATTTTTTTGGTCTTTTTATTCAACATAATTTTGATTTTAGAATTTCCTATATAAATTTAACGTAAACTGATCACCATCTTTATGACCATCACGAAATTTTTTTTTATGTGTACAATGATCGATCATGTCGCTAGAGAATTTCAGCCGTATTTTTTTGGTCTTTTTATTCAACATAATTTTGATTTTAGAATTTCCTATATAAATTTAACGTAAACTGATCACCCACTTTATGACCATCACGAAATTTTTTTTTATGTGTACAATGATCGATCATGTCGCTAGAGAATTTCAGCCGTATTTTTTTTGGTCTTTTTATTCAACATAATTTTGATTTTAGAATTTCCTATATAAATTTAACGTAAACTGATCACCCACTTTATGACCATCACGAAATCTTTTTTTTTTATGTGTACAATGATCGATCATGTCGCTAGAGAATTTCAGCCGTATTTTTTTTGGTCTTTTTAGTCAACATAATTTTGATTTTAGAATTTCCTATATAAATTTAACGCAAACTGATCACCCACTTTATGACCATCACGAAATTTTTTTTATGTGTACAATGATCGATCATTTCGCTAGAGAATTTCAGCCGTATTTTTTTTTGTCTTTTTAGTCAACATAATGTTGATTTTAGAATATCCTATATAAATTTAACGTAAACTGATCACTCACTTTATGACCATCACAAAATATTTTTTTTTTTTGTGTACAATGATCGATCATGTCGCTAGAGAATTTCAGCCGTATTCTTTTGGGTCTTTTTATTCAACATAATTTTGATTTTAGAATTTCCTATATAAATTTAACGTAAACTGATCACCCACTTTATGACCATCATGAAAATTTTTTTTATGTGTACAATGATCGATCATGTCGCTAGAGAATTTCAGCCGTATTTTTCTTGGTCTTTTTAGTCAACATAATTTTGATTTTAGAATTTCCTATATAAATTTAACGTAAACTGATCACCCACTTTATGACCATCACGAAATTTTTTTTTATGTGTACAATGATCGATCATGTCGCTAGAGAATTTCAGCCGTATTTTTTTTGGTCTTTTTATTCAACATAATTTTGATTTTAGAATTTCCTATATAAATTTAACGTAAACTGATCACCCACTTTATGACCATCACGAAATTTTTTTTTATGTGTACAATGATCGATCATGTCGCTAGAGAATTTCAGCCGTATTTTTTTGGTCTTTTTATTCAACATAATTTTGATTTTAGAATTTCCTATATAAATTTAACGTAAACTGATCACCCACTTTATGACCATCACGAAATTTTTTTTTATGTGTACAATGATCGATCATGTCGCTAGAGAATTTCAGCCGTATTTTTTTTGGTCTTTTTATTCAACATAATTTTGATTTTAGAATTTCCTATATAAATTTAACGTAAACTGATCACCCACTTTATGACCATCACGAAATCTTTTTTTTATGTGTACAATGATCGATCATGTCGCTAGATAATTTCAGCCGTATTTTTTTGGGTCTTTTTAGTCAACATAATTTTGATTTTAGAATTTCCTATATAAATTTAACGTAAACTGATCACCCACTTTATGACCATCACGAAATTTTTTTTTTTATGTGTACAATGATCGATCATGTCGCTAGAGAATTTCAGCCGTATCTTTTTTGGTCTTTTTAGTCAACATAATTTTGATTTTAGAATTTCCTATATAAATTTAACGTAAACTGATCACCCACTTCATGACCATCACAAAATCTTTTTTTTATGTGTACAATGATCGATCATGTCGCTAGAGAATTTCAGCCGTATTTTTTTTGGTCTTTTTATGCAACATAATTTTGATTTTAGAATTTCCTATATAGATTAAACGTAAACTGATCACCCACTTTATGACCATCACGAAATTTTTTTTATGTGTACAATGATCGATCATGTCGCTAGAGAATTTCAGCCGTATTTTTTTGGTCTTTTTATTCAACATAATTTGGATTTTAGAATTTCCTATATAAATTTAACGTAAACTGATCACCCACTTTATGACCATCACAAAATCTTTTTTTATGTGTACAATGATCGATCATGTCGCTAGAGAATTTCAGCCGTATTCTTTTGGGTCTTTTTAGTCAACATAATTTTGATTTTAGAATTTCCTATATAAATTTAACGTAAACTGATCACCCACTTTATGACCATCACGAAATCTTTTTTTCATGTGTACAATGATCGATCATGTCGCTAGAGAATTTAAGCCGTATTCTTTTGGGTCTTTTTAGTCAACATAATTTTGATTTTAGAATTTCCTATATAGATTAAACGTAAACTGATCACCCACTTTATGACCATCACGAAATTTTTTTTTATGTGTACAATGATCGATCATGTCGCTAGAGAATTTCAGCCGTATTTTTTTTGGTCTTTTTATTCAACATAATTTTGATTTTAGAATTTCCTATATAAATTTAACGTAAACTGATCACCCACTTTATGACCATCACGAAATTTTTTTTTTTATGTGTACAATGATCGATAATGTCGCTAGAGAATTTCAGCCGTATTTTCTTTGGTCTTTTTAGTCAACATAATTTTTATTTTAGAATTTCCTATATAAATTTAACGTAAACTGATCACCCACTTTATGACCATCACGAAATCTTTTTTTTTATGTGTACAATGATCGATCATGTCGCTAGAGAATTTCGGCCGTATTTTCTTTGGTCTTTTTAGTCAACATAATTTTGATTTTAGAATTTCCTATATAAATTTAACGTAAACTGATCACCCACTTTATGACCATCACAAAATCTTTTTTTTATGTGTACAATGATCGATCATGTCGCTAGAGAATTTCAGCCGTATTTTCTTTGGTCTTTTTAGTCAACATAATTTTGATTTTAGAATTTCCTATATAAATTTAACGTAAACTGATCACCCACTTTATGACCATCACAAAATCTTTTTTTATGTGTACAATGATCGATCATGTCGCTAGAGAATTTCAGCCGTATTTTTTTTGGTCTTTTTATTCAACATAATTTTGATTTTAGAATTTCCTATATAAATTTAACGTAAACTGATCACCCACTTTATGTCCATCACGAAATTTTTTTTTATGTGTACAATGATCGATCATGTCGCTAGAGAATTTCAGCCGTATTTTTTTGGTCTTTTTATTCAACATAATTTTGATTTTAGAATTTCCTATATAAATTTAACGTAAACTGATCACCATCTTTATGACCATCACGAAATTTTTTTTTATGTGTACAATGATCGATCATGTCGCTAGAGAATTTCAGCCGTATTTTTTTGGTCTTTTTATTCAACATAATTTTGATTTTAGAATTTCCTATATAAATTTAACGTAAACTGATCACCCACTTTATGACCATCACGAAATTTTTTTTTATGTGTACAATGATCGATCATGTCGCTAGAGAATTTCAGCCGTATTTTTTTTGGTCTTTTTATTCAACATAATTTTGATTTTAGAATTTCCTATATAAATTTAACGTAAACTGATCACCCACTTTATGACCATCACGAAATCTTTTTTTTTTATGTGTACAATGATCGATCATGTCGCTAGAGAATTTCAGCCGTATTTTTTTTGGTCTTTTTAGTCAACATAATTTTGATTTTAGAATTTCCTATATAAATTTAACGCAAACTGATCACCCACTTTATGACCATCACGAAATTTTTTTTATGTGTACAATGATCGATCATTTCGCTAGAGAATTTCAGCCGTATTTTTTTTTGTCTTTTTAGTCAACATAATGTTGATTTTAGAATATCCTATATAAATTTAACGTAAACTGATCACTCACTTTATGACCATCACAAAATATTTTTTTTTTTTGTGTACAATGATCGATCATGTCGCTAGAGAATTTCAGCCGTATTCTTTTGGGTCTTTTTATTCAACATAATTTTGATTTTAGAATTTCCTATATAAATTTAACGTAAACTGATCACCCACTTTATGACCATCATGAAAATTTTTTTTATGTGTACAATGATCGATCATGTCGCTAGAGAATTTCAGCCGTATTTTTCTTGGTCTTTTTAGTCAACATAATTTTGATTTTAGAATTTCCTATATAAATTTAACGTAAACTGATCACCCACTTTATGACCATCACGAAATTTTTTTTTATGTGTACAATGATCGATCATGTCGCTAGAGAATTTCAGCCGTATTTTTTTTGGTCTTTTTATTCAACATAATTTTGATTTTAGAATTTCCTATATAAATTTAACGTAAACTGATCACCCACTTTATGACCATCACGAAATTTTTTTTTATGTGTACAATGATCGATCATGTCGCTAGAGAATTTCAGCCGTATTTTTTTGGTCTTTTTATTCAACATAATTTTGATTTTAGAATTTCCTATATAAATTTAACGTAAACTGATCACCCACTTTATGACCATCACGAAATTTTTTTTTATGTGTACAATGATCGATCATGTCGCTAGAGAATTTCAGCCGTATTTTTTTTGGTCTTTTTATTCAACATAATTTTGATTTTAGAATTTCCTATATAAATTTAACGTAAACTGATCACCCACTTTATGACCATCACGAAATCTTTTTTTTATGTGTACAATGATCGATCATGTCGCTAGATAATTTCAGCCGTATTTTTTTGGGTCTTTTTAGTCAACATAATTTTGATTTTAGAATTTCCTATATAAATTTAACGTAAACTGATCACCCACTTTATGACCATCACGAAATTTTTTTTTTTATGTGTACAATGATCGATCATGTCGCTAGAGAATTTCAGCCGTATCTTTTTTGGTCTTTTTAGTCAACATAATTTTGATTTTAGAATTTCCTATATAAATTTAACGTAAACTGATCACCCACTTCATGACCATCACAAAATCTTTTTTTTATGTGTACAATGATCGATCATGTCGCTAGAGAATTTCAGCCGTATTTTTTTTGGTCTTTTTATGCAACATAATTTTGATTTTAGAATTTCCTATATAGATTAAACGTAAACTGATCACCCACTTTATGACCATCACGAAATTTTTTTTATGTGTACAATGATCGATCATGTCGCTAGAGAATTTCAGCCGTATTTTTTTGGTCTTTTTATTCAACATAATTTGGATTTTAGAATTTCCTATATAAATTTAACGTAAACTGATCACCCACTTTATGACCATCACAAAATCTTTTTTTATGTGTACAATGATCGATCATGTCGCTAGAGAATTTCAGCCGTATTCTTTTGGGTCTTTTTAGTCAACATAATTTTGATTTTAGAATTTCCTATATAAATTTAACGTAAACTGATCACCCACTTTATGACCATCACGAAATCTTTTTTTCATGTGTACAATGATCGATCATGTCGCTAGAGAATTTAAGCCGTATTCTTTTGGGTCTTTTTAGTCAACATAATTTTGATTTTAGAATTTCCTATATAAATTTAACGTAAACTGATCACCCACTTTATGACCATCACGAAATTTTTTTTATGTGTACAATGATCGATCATGTCGCTAGAGAATTTCAGCCGTATTTTTTTTGGTCTTTTTATTCAACATAATTTTGATTTTAGAATTTCCTATATAAATTTAACGTAAACTGATCACCCACTTTATGACCATCACGAAATTTTTTTTTATGTGTACAATGATCGATCATGTCGCTAGAGAATTTCAGCCGTATTTTTTTGGTCTTTTTATTCAACATAATTTTGATTTTAGAATTTCCTATATAAATTTAACGTAAACTGATCACCCACTTTATGACCATCACGAAATTTTTTTTTATGTGTACAATGATCGATCATGTCGCTAGAGAATTTCAGCCGTATTTTTTTTGGTCTTTTTATTCAACATAATTTTGATTTTAGAATTTCCTATATAAATTTAACGTAAACTGATCACCCACTTTATGACCATCACGAAATCTTTTTTTTATGTGTACAATGATCGATCATGTCGCTAGATAATTTCAGCCGTATTTTTTTGGGTCTTTTTAGTCAACATAATTTTGATTTTAGAATTTCCTATATAAATTTAACGTAAACTGATCACCCACTTTATGACCATCACGAAATTTTTTTTTTTATGTGTACAATGATCGATCATGTCGCTAGAGAATTTAAGCCGTATTCTTTTGGGTCTTTTTAGTCAACATAATTTTGATTTTAGAATTTCCTATAAAAATTTAACGTAAACTGATAACCCACTTTATGACCATCACGAAATCTTTTTTTTTATGTGTACAATGATCGATCATGTCGCTAGAGAATTTCAGCCGTATTTTCTTTGGTCTTTTTAGTCAACATAATTTTGATTTTAGAATTTCCTATATAAATTTAACGTAAACTGATCACCCACTTTATGACCATCACAAAATCTTTTTTTTTATGTGTACAATGATCGATCATGTCGCTAGAGAATTTCAGCCGTATTTTTTTTGGTCTTTTTATTCAACATAATTTTGATTTTAGAATTTCCTATATAAATTTAACGTAAACTGATCACCCACTTTATGACCATCACGAAATTTGTTTTTTATGTGTACAATGATCGATCATGTCGCTAGAGAATTTCAGCCGTATCTTTTTTGGTCTTTTTAGTCAACATAATTTTGATTTTAGAATTTCCTATATAAATTTAACGTAAACTGATCACCCACTTCATGACCATCACAAAATCTTTTTTTTATGTGTACAATGATCGATCATGTCGCTAGAGAATTTCAGCCGTATTTTTTTTGGTCTTTTTATTCAACATAATTTTGATTTTAGAATTTCCTATATAAATTTAACGTAAACTGATCACCCACTTTATGACCATCACGAAATTTTTTTTATGTGTACAATGATCGATCATGTCGCTAGAGAATTTCAGCCGTATTTTTTTGGTCTTTTTATTCAACATAATTTTGATTTTAGAATTTCCTATATAAATTTAACGTAAACTGATCACCCACTTTATGACCATCACGAAATCTTTTTTTTTATGTGTACAATGATCGATAATGTCGCTAGAGAATTTCAGCCGTATTTTCTTTGGTCTTTTTAGTCAACATAATTTTTATTTTAGAATTTCCTATATAAATTTAACGTAAACTGATCACCCACTTTATGACCATCACGAAATCTTTTTTTTTATGTGTACAATGATCGATCATGTCGCTAGAGAATTTCGGCCGTATTTTCTTTGGTCTTTTTAGTCAACATAATTTTGATTTTAGAATTTCCTATATAAATTTAACGTAAAATGATCACCCACTTTATGACCATCACAAAATATTTTTTTTATGTGTACAATGATCGATCATGTCGCTAGAGAATTTCAGCCGTATTTTCTTTGGTCTTTTTAGTCAACATAATTTTGATTTTAGAATTTCCTATATAAATTTAACGTAAACTGATCACCCACTTTATGACCATCACAAAATCTTTTTTTTATGTGTACAATGATCGATCATGTCGCTAGAGAATTTCAGCCGTATTTTTTTTGGTCTTTTTATTCAACATAATTTTGATTTTAGAATTTCCTATATAAATTTAACGTAAACTGATCACCCACTTTATGACCATCACGAAATTTTTTTTATGTGTACAATGATCGATCATGTCGCTAGAGAATTTCAGCCGTATTTTTTTGGTCTTTTTATTCAACATAATTTTGATTTTAGAATTTCCTATATAAATTTAACGTAAACTGATCACCCACTTTATGACCATCACGAAATCTTTTTTTTTATGTGTACAATGATCGATAATGTCGCTAGAGAATTTCAGCCGTATTTTCTTTGGTCTTTTTAGTCAACATAATTTTTATTTTAGAATTTCCTATATAAATTTAACGTAAACTGATCACCCACTTTATGACCATCACGAAATCTTTTTTTTTATGTGTACAATGATCGATCATGTCGCTAGAGAATTTCGGCCGTATTTTCTTTGGTCTTTTTAGTCAACATAATTTTGATTTTAGAATTTCCTATATAAATTTAACGTAAAATGATCACCCACTTTATGACCATCACAAAATCTTTTTTTTATGTGTACAATGATCGATCATGTCGCTAGAGAATTTCACCCGTATTTTTTGTGGTCTTTTTATTACACATAATTTTGATTTTAGAATTTCCTATATAAATTTAACGTAAACTGATCACCCACTTTATGACCATCACGAAATCTTTTTTTTTATGTGTACAATGATCGATCATGTCGCTAGAGAATTTCAGCCGTATTTTCTTTGGTCTTTTTAGTCAACATAATTTTGATTTTAGAATTTCCTATATAAATTTAACGTAAACTGATCACCCACTTTATGACCATCACGAAATCTTTTTTTTTATGTGTACAATGATCGATCATGTCGCTAGAGAATTTCAGCCGTATTTTCTTTGGTCTTTTTAGTCAACATAATTTTGATTTTAGAATTTCCTATATAAATTTAACGTAAACTGATCACCCACTTTATGACCATCACAAAATCTTTTTTTTATGTGTACAATGATCGATCATGTCGCTAGAGAATTTCAGCATTATTTTTTTTGGTCTTTTTAGTCAACATAATTTAGATTTTAGAATTTCCTATATAAATTTAACGTAAACTGATCACCCACTTTATGACCATCACGAAATTTTTTTTTATGTGTACAATGATCGATCATGTCGCTAGAGAATTTCAGCCGTATTTTTTTTGGTCTTTTTATTCAACATAATTTTTATTTTAGAATTTCCTATATAAATTTAACGTAAACTGATCACCCACTTTATGACCATCACGAAATCTTTTTTTTTTATGTGTACAATGATCGATCATGTCGCTAGAGAATTTCACCCGTATTTTTTTTGGTCTTTTTAGTCAACATAATTTTGATTTTAGAATTTCCTATATAAATTTAACGTAAACTGATCACCCACTTTATGACCATCACAAAATCTTTTTTTTATGTGTACAATGATCGATCATGTCGCTAGAGAATTTCAGCCGTATTTTCTTTGGTCTTTTTAGTCAACATAATTTTTATTTTAGAATTTCCTATATAAATTTAACGTAAACTGATCACCCACTTTATGACCATCACAAAATCTTTTTTTTATGTGTACAATGATCGATCATGTCGCTAGAGAATTTCAGCCGTATTTTCTTTGGTCTTTTTAGTCAACATAATTTTGATTTTAGAATTTCCTATATAAATTTAACGTAAACTGATCACCCACTTTATGACCATCACAAAATCTTTTTTTATGTGTACAATGATCGATCATGTCGCTAGAGAATTTCAGCCGTATTTTTTTTGGTCTTTTTATTCAACATAATTTTGATTTTAGAATTTCCTATATAAATTTAACGTAAACTGATCACCCACTTCATGACCATCACAAAATCTTTTTTTATGTGTACAATGATCGATCATGTCGCTAGAGAATTTCAGCCGTATTTTTTTTGGTCTTTTTATTCAACATAATTTTTATTTTAGAATTTCCTATATAAATTAAACGTAAACTGATCACCCACTTTATGACCATCACGAAATCTTTTTTTTTATGTGTACAATGATCGATCATGTCGCTGGAGAATTTCAGCCGTATTTTTTTGGTCTTTTTATTCAACATAATTTTGATTTTAGAATTTCCTATATAAATTTAACGTAAACTGATCACCCACTTTATGACCATCACAAAATCTTTTTTTTATGTGTACAATGATCGATCATGTCGCTAGAGAATTTCAGCATTATTTTTTTTGGTCTTTTTAGTCAACATAATTTAGATTTTAGAATTTCCTATATAAATTTAACGTAAACTGATCACCCACTTTATGACCATCACGAAATTTTTTTTTATGTGTACAATGATCGATCATGTCGCTAGAGAATTTCAGCCGTATTTTTTTTGGTCTTTTTATTCAACATAATTTTTATTTTAGAATTTCCTATATAAATTTAACGTAAACTGATCACCCACTTTATGACCATCACGAAATCTTTTTTTTTTATGTGTACAATGATCGATCATGTCGCTAGAGAATTTCAGCCGTATTTTTTTTGGTCTTTTTATTCAACATAATTTTTATTTTAGAATTTCCTATATAAATTTAACGTAAACTGATCACCCACTTTATGACCATCACGAAATTTGTTTTTTATGTGTACAATGATCGATCATGTCGCTAGAGAATTTCAGCCGTATCTTTTTTGGTCTTTTTAGTCAACATAATTTTGATTTTAGAATTTCCTATATAAATTTAACGTAAACTGATCACCCACTTCATGACCATCACAAAATCTTTTTTTTATGTGTACAATGATCGATCATGTCGCTAGAGAATTTCAGCCGTATTTTTTTTTGGTCTTTTTATTCAACATAATTTTGATTTTAGAATTTCCTATATAGATTAAACGTAAACTGATCACCCACTTTATGACCATCACGAAATTTTTTTTATGTGTACAATGATCGATCATGTCGCTAGAGAATTTCAGCCGTATTTTTTTGGTCTTTTTATTCAACATAATTTTGATTTTAGAATTTCCTATATAAATTTAACGTAAACTGATCACCCACTTTATGACCATCACAAAATCTTTTTTTTATGTGTACAATGATCGATCATGTCGCTAGAGAATTTCAGCCGTATTTTTTTTGGTCTTTTTATTCAACATAATTTTGATTTTAGAATTTCCTATATAAATTTAACGTAAACTGATCACCCACTTTATGACCATCACGAAATTTTTTTTATGTGTACAATGATCGATCATGTCGCTAGAGAATTTCAGCCGTATTTTTTTGGTCTTTTTATTCAACATAATTTTGATTTTAGAATTTCCTATATAAATTTAACGTAAACTGATCACCCACTTTATGACCATCACGAAATCTTTTTTTTTATGTGTACAATGATCGATAATGTCGCTAGAGAATTTCAGCCGTATTTTCTTTGGTCTTTTTAGTCAACATAATTTTTATTTTAGAATTTCCTATATAAATTTAACGTAAACTGATCACCCACTTTATGACCATCACGAAATCTTTTTTTTTATGTGTACAATGATCGATCATGTCGCTAGAGAATTTCGGCCGTATTTTCTTTGGTCTTTTTAGTCAACATAATTTTGATTTTAGAATTTCCTATATAAATTTAACGTAAACTGATCACCCACTTTATGACTATCACAAAATCTTTTTTTTATGTGTACAATGATCGATCATGTCGCTAGAGAATTTCAGCCGTATTTTCTTTGGTCTTTTTAGTCAACATAATTTTTATTTTAGAATTTCCTATATAAATTTAACGTAAACTGATCACCCACTTTATGACCATCACAAAATCTTTTTTTATGTGTACAATGATCGATCATGTCGCTAGAGAATTTCAGCCGTATTTTTTTGGTCTTTTTATTCAACATAATTTTGATTTTAGAATTTCCTATATAAATTTAACGTAAACTGATCACCCACTTTATGACCATCACAAAATCTTTTTTTATGTGTACAATGATCGATCATGTCGCTAGAGAATTTCAGCCGTATTTTTTTGGTCTTTTTAGTCAACATAATTTTGATTTTAGAATTTCCTATATAAATTTAACGTAAACTGATCACCCACTTTATGACCATCACGAAATCTTTTTTTTTATGTGTACAATGATCGATCATGTCGCTAGAGAATTTCAGCCGTATTTTTTTGGTCTTTTTATTCAACATAATTTTGATTTTAGAATTTCCTATATAAATTTAACGTAAACTGATCACCCACTTTATGACCATCACGAAATCTTTTTTTTTTTATGTGTACAATGATCGATAATGTCGCTAGAGAATTTCAGCCGTATTTTCTTTGGTCTTTTTAGTCAACAATTTTGATTTTAGAATTTCCTATATAAATTTAACGTAAACTGATCACCCACTTTATGACCATCACAAAATCTTTTTTTATGTGTACAATGATCGATCATGTCGCTAGAGAATTTCAGCCGTATTTTTTTGGTCTTTTTATTCAACATAATTTTGATTTTAGAATTTCCTATATAAATTTAACGTAAACTGATCACCCACTTTATGACCATCACGAAATTTTTTTTTATGTGTACAATGATCGATCATGTCGCTAGAGAATTTCAGCCGTATTGTTTTGGGTCTTTTTAGTCAACATAATTTTGATTTTAGAATTTCCTATATAAATTTAACGTAAACTGATCACCCACTTTATGACCATCACGAAATTTGTTTTTTATGTGTACAATGATCGATCATGTCGCTAGAGAATTTCAGCCGTATCTTTTTTGGTCTTTTTAGTCAACATAATTTTGATTTTAGAATTTCCTATATAAATTTAACGTAAACTGATCACCCACTTCATGACCATCACAAAATCTTTTTTTTATGTGTACAATGATCGATCATGTCGCTAGAGAATTTCAGCCGTATTTTTTTTGGGTCTTTTTATTCAACATAATTTTGATTTTAGAATTTCCTATATAGATTAAACGTAAACTGATCACCCACTTTATGACCATCACGAAATTTTTTTTTATGTGTACAATGATCGATCATGTCGCTAGAGAATTTCAGCCGTATTTTTTTGGTCTTTTTATTCAACATAATTTTGATTTTAGAATTTCCTATATAAATTTAACGTAAACTGATCACCCACTTTATGACCATCACAAAATCTTTTTTTTATGTGTACAATGATCGATCATGTCGCTAGAGAATTTCAGCCGTATTTTTTTTGGTCTTTTTATTCAACATAATTTTGATTTTAGAATTTCCTATATAAATTTAACGTAAACTGATCACCCACTTTATGACCATCACGAAATTTTTTTTATGTGTACAATGATCGATCATGTCGCTAGAGAATTTCAGCCGTATTTTTTTGGTCTTTTTATTCAACATAATTTTGATTTTAGAATTTCCTATATAAATTTAACGTAAACTGATCACCCACTTTATGACCATCACGAAATCTTTTTTTTTATGTGTACAATGATCGATAATGTCGCTAGAGAATTTCAGCCGTATTTTCTTTGGTCTTTTTAGTCAACATAATTTTGATTTTAGAATTTCCTATATAAATTTAACGTAAACTGATCACCCACTTTATGACCATCACGAAATCTTTTTTTTTATGTGTACAATGATCGATCATGTCGCTAGAGAATTTCGGCCGTATTTTCTTTGGTCTTTTTAGTCAACATAATTTTGATTTTAGAATTTCCTATATAAATTTAACGTAAACTGATCACCCACTTTATGACCATCACAAAATCTTTTTTTTATGTGTACAATGATCGATCATGTCGCTAGAGAATTTCAGCCGTATTTTCTTTGGTCTTTTTAGTCAACATAATTTTGATTTTAGAATTTCCTATATAAATTTAACGTAAACTGATCACCCACTTTATGACCATCACAAAATCTTTTTTTATGTGTACAATGATCGATCATGTCGCTAGAGAATTTCAGCCGTATTTTTTTGGTCTTTTTATTCAACATAATTTTGATTTTAGAATTTCCTATATAAATTTAACGTAAACTGATCACCCACTTTATGACCATCACAAAATCTTTTTTTATGTGTACAATGATCGATCATGTCGCTAGAGAATTTCAGCCGTATTTTTTTTGGTCTTTTTATTCAACATAATTTTGATTTTAGAATTTCCTATATAAATTTAACGTAAACTGATCACCCACTTTATGACCATCACGAAATTTTTTTTTATGTGTACAATGATCGATCATGTCGCTAGAGAATTTCAGCCGTATTTTTTTTGGTCTTTTTATTCAACATAATTTTGATTTTAGAATTTCCTATATAAATTTAACGTAAACTGATCACCCACTTTATGACCATCACGAAATCTTTTTTTTTTATGTGTACAATGATCGATCATGTCGCTAGAGAATTTCAGCCGTATTTTTTTTGGTCTTTTTAGTCAACATAATTTTGATTTTAGAATTTCCTATATAAATTTAACGTAAACTGATCACCCACTTTATGACCATCACAAAATCTTTTTTTTATGTGTACAATGATCGATCATGTCGCTAGAGAATTTCAGCCGTATTTTCTTTGGTCTTTTTAGTCAACATAATTTTTATTTTAGAATTTCCTATATAAATTTAACGTAAACTGATCACTCACTTTATGACCATCACAAAATCTTTTTTTTATGTGTACAATGATCGATCATGTCGCTAGAGAATTTCCCCCGTATTTTTTTTGGTCTTTTTAGTCAACATAATTTTGATTTTAGAATTTCCTATATAAATTTTACGTAAACTGATCACCCACTTTATGACCATCACGAAATTTTTTTTTATGTGTACAATGATCGATCATGTCGCTAGAGAATTTCAGCCGTATTTTTTTGGTCTTTTTAGTCAACATAATTTTGATTTTAGAATTTCCTATATAAATTTAACGTAAACTGATCACCCACTTTATGACCATCACGAAATCTTTTTTTTTATGTGTACAATGATCGATCATGTCGCTAGAGAATTTCAGCCGTATTTTTTTGGTCTTTTTATTCAACATAATTTTGATTTTAGAATTTCCTATATAAATTTAACGTAAACTGATCACCCACTTTATGACCATCACGAAATCTTTTTTTTTTATGTGTACAATGATCGATAATGTCGCTAGAGAATTTCAGCCGTATTTTCTTTGGTCTTTTTAGTCAACAATTTTGATTTTAGAATTTCCTATATAAATTTAACGTAAACTGATCACCCACTTTATGACCATCACAAAATCTTTTTTTATGTGTACAATGATCGATCATGTCGCTAGAGAATTTCAGCCGTATTTTTTTGGTCTTTTTATTCAACATAATTTTGATTTTAGAATTTCCTATATAAATTTAACGTAAACTGATCACCCACTTTATGACCATCACAAAATCTTTTTTTTATGTGTACAATGATCGATCATGTCGCTAGAGAATTTCAGCATTATTTTTTTTGGTCTTTTTAGTCAACATAATTTAGATTTTAGAATTTCCTATATAAATTTTACGTAAACTGATCACCCACTTTATGACCATCACGAAATTTTTTTTTATGTGTACAATGATCGATCATGTCGCTAGAGAATTTCAGCCGTATTTTTTTGGTCTTTTTATTCAACATAATTTTGATTTTAGAATTTCCTATATAAATTTAACGTAAACTGATCACCCACTTTATGACCATCACAAAATCTTTTTTTTATGTGTACAATGATCGATCATGTCGCTAGAGAATTTCAGCATTATTTTTTTTGGTCTTTTTAGTCAACATAATTTTGATTTTAGAATTTCCTATATAAATTTAACGTAAACTGATCACCCACTTTATGACCATCACGAAATCTTTTTTTTTTATGTGTACAATGATCGATCATGTCGCTAGAGAATTTCAGCCGTATTTTTTTGGTCTTTTTATTCAACATAATTTTGATTTTAGAATTTCCTATATAAATTTAACGTAAACTGATCACCATCTTTATGACCATCACGAAATTTTTTTTTATGTGTACAATGATCGATCATGTCGCTAGAGAATTTCAGCCGTATTTTTTTGGTCTTTTTATTCAACATAATTTTGATTTTAGAATTTCCTATATAAATTTAACGTAAACTGATCACCCACTTTATGACCATCACGAAATCTTTTTTTTTATGTGTACAATGATCGATCATGTCGCTAGAGAATTTCAGCCGTATTTTCTTTGGTCTTTTTAGTCAACATAATTTTGATTTTAGAATTTCCTATATAAATTTAACGTAAACTGATCACCCACTTTATGACCATCACAAAATCTTTTTTTTATGTGTACAATGATCGATCATGTCGCTAGAGAATTTCAGCCGTATTTTTTTTGGTCTTTTTAGTCAACATAATTTTGATTTTAGAATTTCCTATATAAATTTAACGTAAACTGATCACCCACTTTATGACCATCACGAAATTTTTTTTTATGTGTACAATGATCGATCATGTCGCTAGAGAATTTCAGCCGTATTTTTTTTGGTCTTTTTAGTCAACATAATTTTGATTTTAGAATTTCCTATATAAATTTAACGTAAACTGATCACCCACTTTATGACCATCACGAAATCTTTTTTTTTATGTGTACAATGATCGATCATGTCGCTAGAGAATTTCAGCCGTATTTTTTTGGTCTTTTTATTCAACATAATTTTGATTTTAGAATTTCCTATATAAATTTAACGTAAACTGATCACCCACTTTATGACCATCACGAAATCTTTTTTTTTTATGTGTACAATGATCGATAATGTCGCTAGAGAATTTCAGCCGTATTTTCTTTGGTCTTTTTAGTCAACATAATTTTTATTTTAGAATTTCCTATATAAATTTAACGTAAACTGATCACCCACTTTATGACCATCACAAAATCTTTTTTTTATGTGTACAATGATCGATCATGTCGCTAGAGAATTTCAGCATTATTTTTTTTGGTCTTTTTAGTCAACATAATTTTGATTTTAGAATTTCCTATATAAATTTAACGTAAACTGATCACCCACTTTATGACCATCACGAAATCTTTTTTTTTTATGTGTACAATGATCGATCATGTCGCTAGAGAATTTCAGCCGTATTTTTTTGGTCTTTTTATTCAACATAATTTTGATTTTAGAATTTCCTATATAAATTTAACGTAAACTGATCACCATCTTTATGACCATCACGAAATTTTTTTTTATGTGTACAATGATCGATCATGTCGCTAGAGAATTTCAGCCGTATTTTTTTGGTCTTTTTATTCAACATAATTTTGATTTTAGAATTTCCTATATAAATTTAACGTAAACTGATCACCCACTTTATGACCATCACGAAATCTTTTTTTTTATGTGTACAATGATCGATCATGTCGCTAGAGAATTTCAGCCGTATTTTTTTTGGTCTTTTTAGTCAACATAATTTTGATTTTAGAATTTCCTATATAAATTTAACGTAAACTGATCACCCACTTTATGACCATCACAAAATCTTTTTTTTTAATGTGTACAATGATCGATCATGTCGCTAGAGAATTTCAGCCGTATTTTCTTTGGTCTTTTTAGTCAACATAATTTTGATTTTAGAATTTCCTATATAAATTTAACGTAAACTGATCACCCACTTTATGACCATCACAAAATCTTTTTTTTATGTGTACAATGATCGATCATGTCGCTAGAGAATTTCAGCCGTATTTTCTTTGGTCTTTTTAGTCAACATAATTTTGATTTTAGAATTTCCTATATAAATTTAACGTAAACTGATCACCCACTTTATGACCATCACAAAATCTTTTTTTTATGTGTACAATGATCGATCATGTCGCTAGAGAATTTCAGCCGTATTTTTTTTGGTCTTTTTAGTCAACATAATTTTGATTTTAGAATTTCCTATATAAATTTAACGTAAACTGATCACCCACTTTATGACCATCACGAAATTTTTTTTTATGTGTACAATGATCGATCATGTCGCTAGAGAATTTCAGCCGTATTTTTTTTGGTCTTTTTAGTCAACATAATTTTGATTTTAGAATTTCCTATATAAATTTAACGTAAACTGATCACCCACTTTATGACCATCACGAAATCTTTTTTTTTATGTGTACAATGATCGATCATGTCGCTAGAGAATTTCAGCCGTATTTTTTTGGTCTTTTTATTCAACATAATTTTGATTTTAGAATTTCCTATATAAATTTAACGTAAACTGATCACCCACTTTATGACCATCACGAAATCTTTTTTTTTATGTGTACAATGATCGATAATGTCGCTAGAGAATTTCAGCCGTATTTTCTTTGGTCTTTTTAGTCAACATAATTTTTATTTTAGAATTTCCTATATAAATTTAACGTAAACTGATCACCCACTTTATGACCATCACGAAATCTTTTTTTTTATGTGTACAATGATCGATCATGTCGCTAGAGAATTTCAGCCGTATTTTCTTTGGTCTTTTTAGTCAACAATTTTGATTTTAGAATTTCCTATATAAATTTAACGTAAACTGATCACCCACTTTATGACCATCACAAAATCTTTTTTTTATGTGTACAATGATCGATCATGTCGCTAGAGAATTTCAGCCGTATTTTTTTGGTCTTTTTATTCAACATAATTTTGATTTTAGAATTTCCTATATAAATTTAACGTAAACTGATCACCCACTTTATGACCATCACAAAATCTTTTTTTTATGTGTACAATGATCGATCATGTCGCTAGAGAATTTCAGCATTATTTTTTTTGGTCTTTTTAGTCAACATAATTTAGATTTTAGAATTTCCTATATAAATTTTACGTAAACTGATCACCCACTTTATGACCATCACAAAATCTTTTTTTATGTGTACAATGATCGATCATGTCGCTAGAGAATTTCAGCCGTATTTTTTTGGTCTTTTTATTCAACATAATTTTGATTTTAGAATTTCCTATATAAATTTAACGTAAACTGATCACCCACTTTATGACCATCACAAAATCTTTTTTTTATGTGTACAATGATCGATCATGTCGCTAGAGAATTTCAGCCGTATTTTTTTTGGTCTTTTTAGTCAACATAATTTTGATTTTAGAATTTCCTATATAAATTTAACGTAAACTGATCACCCACTTTATGACCATCACGAAATCTTTTTTTTTATGTGTACAATGATCGATCATGTCGCTAGAGAATTTCAGCCGTATTTTTTTGGTCTTTTTATTCAACATAATTTTGATTTTAGAATTTCCTATATAAATTTAACGTAAACTGATCACCCACTTTATGACCATCACGAAATCTTTTTTTTTTATGTGTACAATGATCGATAATGTCGCTAGAGAATTTCAGCCGTATTTTCTTTGGTCTTTTTAGTCAACATAATTTTTATTTTAGAATTTCCTATATAAATTTAACGTAAACTGATCACCCACTTTATGACCATCACGAAATCTTTTTTTTTATGTGTACAATGATCGATCATGTCGCTAGAGAATTTCAGCCGTATTTTCTTTGGTCTTTTTAGTCAACAATTTTGATTTTAGAATTTCCTATATAAATTTAACGTAAACTGATCACCCACTTTATGACCATCACAAAATCTTTTTTTTATGTGTACAATGATCGATCATGTCGCTAGAGAATTTCAGCCGTATTTTTTTGGTCTTTTTATTCAACATAATTTTGATTTTAGAATTTCCTATATAAATTTAACGTAAACTGATCACCCACTTTATGACCATCACAAAATCTTTTTTTTATGTGTACAATGATCGATCATGTCGCTAGAGAATTTCAGCATTATTTTTTTTGGTCTTTTTAGTCAACATAATTTAGATTTTAGAATTTCCTATATAAATTTTACGTAAACTGATCACCCACTTTATGACCATCACAAAATCTTTTTTTATGTGTACAATGATCGATCATGTCGCTAGAGAATTTCAGCCGTATTTTTTTGGTCTTTTTATTCAACATAATTTTGATTTTAGAATTTCCTATATAAATTTAACGTAAACTGATCACCCACTTTATGACCATCACAAAATCTTTTTTTTATGTGTACAATGATCGATCATGTCGCTAGAGAATTTCAGCCGTATTTTTTTTGGTCTTTTTAGTCAACATAATTTTGATTTTAGAATTTCCTATATAAATTTAACGTAAACTGATCACCCACTTTATGACCATCACGAAATTTTTTTTTATGTGTACAATGA
Source organism: Sepiola atlantica (assembly GCA_963556195.1). NCBI lineage: Eukaryota > Metazoa > Mollusca > Cephalopoda > Sepiida > Sepiolidae > Sepiola > Sepiola atlantica. Next base: position 72,077,299 of record OY744532.1, on the reverse strand, counting down.
TCGATCATGTCGCTAGAGAATTTCAGCCGTATTTTTTTTGGTCTTTTTAGTCAACATAATTTTGATTTTAGAATTTCCTATATAAATTTAACGTAAACTGATCACCCACTTTATGACCATCACGAAATCTTTTTTTTTATGTGTACAATGATCGATCATGTCGCTAGAGAATTTCAGCCGTATTTTTTTGGTCTTTTTATTCAACATAATTTTGATTTTAGAATTTCCTATATAAATTTAACGTAAACTGATCACCCACTTTATGACCATCACGAAATCTTTTTTTTTTATGTGTACAATGATCGATAATGTCGCTAGAGAATTTCAGCCGTATTTTCTTTGGTCTTTTTAGTCAACATAATTTTGATTTTAGAATTTCCTATATAAATTTAACGTAAACTGATCACCCACTTTATGACCATCACAAAATCTTTTTTTTATGTGTACAATGATCGATCATGTCGCTAGAGAATTTCAGCATTATTTTTTTTGGTCTTTTTAGTCAACATAATTTTGATTTTAGAATTTCCTATATAAATTTAACGTAAACTGATCACCCACTTTATGACCATCACGAAATCTTTTTTTTTTATGTGTACAATGATCGATCATGTCGCTAGAGAATTTCAGCCGTATTTTTTTGGTCTTTTTATTCAACATAATTTTGATTTTAGAATTTCCTATATAAATTTAACGTAAACTGATCACCATCTTTATGACCATCACGAAATTTTTTTTTATGTGTACAATGATCGATCATGTCGCTAGAGAATTTCAGCCGTATTTTTTTGGTCTTTTTATTCAACATAATTTTGATTTTAGAATTTCCTATATAAATTTAACGTAAACTGATCACCCACTTTATGACCATCACGAAATCTTTTTTTTTATGTGTACAATGATCGATCATGTCGCTAGAGAATTTCAGCCGTATTTTTTTTGGTCTTTTTAGTCAACATAATTTTGATTTTAGAATTTCCTATATAAATTTAACGTAAACTGATCACCCACTTTATGACCATCACGAAATCTTTTTTTTTTATGTGTACAATGATCGATCATGTCGCTAGAGAATTTCAGCCGTATTTTCTTTGGTCTTTTTAGTCAACATAATTTTGATTTTAGAATTTCCTATATAAATTTAACGTAAACTGATCACCCACTTTATGACCATCACAAAATCTTTTTTTTATGTGTACAATGATCGATCATGTCGCTAGAGAATTTCAGCCGTATTTTCTTTGGTCTTTTTAGTCAACATAATTTTGATTTTAGAATTTCCTATATAAATTTAACGTAAACTGATCACCCACTTTATGACCATCACAAAATCTTTTTTTTATGTGTACAATGATCGATCATGTCGCTAGAGAATTTCAGCCGTATTTTTTTTGGTCTTTTTAGTCAACATAATTTTGATTTTAGAATTTCCTATATAAATTTAACGTAAACTGATCACCCACTTTATGACCATCACGAAATTTTTTTTTATGTGTACAATGATCGATCATGTCGCTAGAGAATTTCAGCCGTATTTTTTTTGGTCTTTTTAGTCAACATAATTTTGATTTTAGAATTTCCTATATAAATTTAACGTAAACTGATCACCCACTTTATGACCATCACGAAATCTTTTTTTTTATGTGTACAATGATCGATCATGTCGCTAGAGAATTTCAGCCGTATTTTTTTGGTCTTTTTATTCAACATAATTTTGATTTTAGAATTTCCTATATAAATTTAACGTAAACTGATCACCCACTTTATGACCATCACGAAATCTTTTTTTTTATGTGTACAATGATCGATCATGTCGCTAGAGAATTTCAGCCGTATTTTCTTTGGTCTTTTTAGTCAACAATTTTGATTTTAGAATTTCCTATATAAATTTAACGTAAACTGATCACCCACTTTATGACCATCACAAAATCTTTTTTTTATGTGTACAATGATCGATCATGTCGCTAGAGAATTTCAGCCGTATTTTTTTGGTCTTTTTATTCAACATAATTTTGATTTTAGAATTTCCTATATAAATTTAACGTAAACTGATCACCCACTTTATGACCATCACAAAATCTTTTTTTATGTGTACAATGATCGATCATGTCGCTAGAGAATTTCAGCATTATTTTTTTTGGTCTTTTTAGTCAACATAATTTAGATTTTAGAATTTCCTATATAAATTTTACGTAAACTGATCACCAACTTTATGACCATCACGAAATTTTTTTTTATGTGTACAATGATCGATCATGTCGCTAGAGAATTTCAGCCGTATTTTTTTGGTCTTTTTATTCAACATAATTTTGATTTTAGAATTTCCTATATAAATTTAACGTAAACTGATCACCCACTTTATGACCATCACAAAATCTTTTTTTATGTGTACAATGATCGATCATGTCGCTAGAGAATTTCAGCATTATTTTTTTTGGTCTTTTTAGTCAACATAATTTTGATTTTAGAATTTCCTATATAAATTTAACGTAAACTGATCACCCACTTTATGACCATCACGAAATCTTTTTTTTTTATGTGTACAATGATCGATCATGTCGCTAGAGAATTTCAGCCGTATTTTTTTGGTCTTTTTATTCAACATAATTTTGATTTTAGAATTTCCTATATAAATTTAACGTAAACTGATCACCCACTTTATGACCATCACGAAATCTTTTTTTTTTATGTGTACAATGATCGATCATGTCGCTAGAGAATTTCAGCCGTATTTTCTTTGGTCTTTTTAGTCAACATAATTTTGATTTTAGAATTTCCTATATAAATTTAACGTAAACTGATCACCCACTTCATGACCATCACGAAATCTTTTTTTTTATGTGTACAATGATCGATCATGTCGCTAGAGAATTTCAGCCGTATTTGCTTTGGTCTTTTTAGTCAACATAATTTTGATTTTAGAATTTCCTATATAAATTTAACGTAAACTGATCACCCACTTTATGACCATCACGAAATCTTTTTTTTTATGTGTACAATGATCGATCATGTCGCTAGAGAATTTCAGCCGTATTTTCTTTGGTCTTTTTAGTCAACAATTTTGATTTTAGAATTTCCTATATAAATTTAACGTAAACTGATCACCCACTTTATGACCATCACAAAATCTTTTTTTATGTGTACAATGATCGATCATGTCGCTAGAGAATTTCAGCCGTATTTTCTTTGGTCTTTTTAGTCAACATAATTTTGATTTTAGAATTTCCTATATAAATTTAACGTAAACTGATCACCCACTTTATGACCATCACGAAATCTTTTTTTTTTATGTGTACAATGATCGATAATGTCGCTAGAGAATTTCAGCCGTATTTTCTTTGGTCTTTTTAGTCAACATAATTTTTATTTTAGAATTTCCTATATAAATTTAACGTAAACTGATCACCCACTTTATGACCATCACGAAATCTTTTTTTTTATGTGTACAATGATCGATCATGTCGCTAGAGAATTTCAGCCGTATTTTCTTTGGTCTTTTTAGTCAACAATTTTGATTTTAGAATTTCCTATATAAATTTAACGTAAACTGATCACCCACTTTATGACCATCACAAAATCTTTTTTTTATGTGTACAATGATCGATCATGTCGCTAGAGAATTTCAGCCGTATTTTTTTGGTCTTTTTATTCAACATAATTTTGATTTTAGAATTTCCTATATAAATTTAACGTAAACTGATCACCCACTTTATGACCATCACAAAATCTTTTTTTTATGTGTACAATGATCGATCATGTCGCTAGAGAATTTCAGCATTATTTTTTTTGGTCTTTTTAGTCAACATAATTTAGATTTTAGAATTTCCTATATAAATTTTACGTAAACTGATCACCCACTTTATGACCATCACGAAATTTTTTTTTATGTGTACAATGATCGATCATGTCGCTAGAGAATTTCAGCCGTATTTTCTTTGGTCTTTTTATTCAACATAATTTTGATTTTAGAATTTCCTATATAAATTTAACGTAAACTGATCACCCACTTTATGACCATCACAAAATCTTTTTTTTATGTGTACAATGATCGATCATGTCGCTAGAGAATTTCAGCATTATTTTTTTTGGTCTTTTTAGTCAACATAATTTTGATTTTAGAATTTCCTATATAAATTTAACGTAAACTGATCACCCACTTTATGACCATCACGAAATCTTTTTTTTTATGTGTACAATGATCGATCATGTCGCTAGAGAATTTCAGCCGTATTTTTTGGTCTTTTTATTCAACATAATTTTGATTTTAGAATTTCCTATATAAATTTAACGTAAACTGATCACCCACTTTATGACCATCACGAAATCTTTTTTTTTTATGTGTACAATGATCGATCATGTCGCTAGAGAATTTCAGCCGTATTTTCTTTGGTCTTTTTAGTCAACATAATTTTGATTTTAGAATTTCCTATATAAATTTAACGTAAACTGATCACCCACTTTATGACCATCCCGAAATCTTTTTTTTTATGTGTACAATGATCGATCATGTCGCTAGAGAATTTCAGCCGTATTTGCTTTGGTCTTTTTAGTCAACATAATTTTGATTTTAGAATGTCCTATATAAATTTAACGTAAACTGATCACCCACTTTATGACCATCACAAAATCTTTTTTTTATGTGTACAATGATCGATCATGTCGCTAGAGAATTTCAGCCGTATTTTCTTTGGTCTTTTTAGTCAACATAATTTTGATTTTAGAATTTCCTATATAAATTTAACGTAAACTGATCACCCACTTTATGACCATCACAAAATCTTTTTTTTATGTGTACAATGATCGATCATGTCGCTAGAGAATTTCAGCCGTATTTTCTTTGGTCTTTTTAGTCAACATAATTTTGATTTTAGAATTTCCTATATAAATTTAACGTAAACTGATCACCCACTTTATGACCATCACAAAATCTTTTTTTTATGTGTACAATGATCGATCATGTCGCTAGAGAATTTCACCCGTATTTTTTTTGGTCTTTTTAGTCAACATAATTTTGATTTTAGAATTTCCTATATAAATTTAACGTAAACTGATCACCCACTTTATGACCATCACGAAATTTTTTTTATGTGTACAATGATCGATCATGTCGCTAGAGAATTTCAGCCGTATTTTTTTTGGTCTTTTTAGTCAACATAATTTTGATTTTAGAATTTCCTATATAAATTTAACGTAAACTGATCACCCACTTTATGACCATCACGAAATCTTTTTTTTTATGTGTACAATGATCGATCATGTCGCTAGAGAATTTCAGCCGTATTTTCTTTGGTCTTTTTAGTCAACAATTTTGATTTTAGAATTTCCTATATAAATTTAACGTAAACTGATCACCCACTTTATGACCATCACAAAATCTTTTTTTTATGTGTACAATGATCGATCATGTCGCTAGAGAATTTCAGCCGTATTTTCTTTGGTCTTTTTAGTCAACATAATTTTGATTTTAGAATTTCCTATATAAATTTAACGTAAACTGATCACCCACTTTATGACCATCACAAAATCTTTTTTTTATGTGTACAATGATCGATCATGTCGCTAGAGAATTTCAGCCGTATTTTCTTTGGTCTTTTTAGTCAACATAATTTTGATTTTAGAATTTCCTATATAAATTTAACGTAAACTGATCACCCACTTTATGACCATCACAAAATCTTTTTTTTATGTGTACAATGATCGATCATGTCGCTAGAGAATTTCACCCGTATTTTTTTTGGTCTTTTTAGTCAACATAATTTTGATTTTAGAATTTCCTATATAAATTTAACGTAAACTGATCACCCACTTTATGACCATCACGAAATTTTTTTTATGTGTACAATGATCGATCATGTCGCTAGAGAATTTCAGCCGTATTTTTTTTGGTCTTTTTAGTCAACATAATTTTGATTTTAGAATTTCCTATATAAATTTAACGTAAACTGATCACCCACTTTATGACCATCACGAAATCTTTTTTTTTATGTGTACAATGATCGATCATGTCGCTAGAGAATTTCAGCCGTATTTTCTTTGGTCTTTTTAGTCAACAATTTTGATTTTAGAATTTCCTATATAAATTTAACGTAAACTGATCACCCACTTTATGACCATCACAAAATCTTTTTTTTATGTGTACAATGATCGATCATGTCGCTAGAGAATTTCAGCCGTATTTTCTTTGGTCTTTTTATTCAACATAATTTTGATTTTAGAATTTCCTATATAAATTTAACGTAAACTGATCACCCACTTTATGACCATCACAAAATCTTTTTTTTATGTGTACAATGATCGATCATGTCGCTAGAGAATTTCACCCGTATTTTTTTTGGTCTTTTTATTACACATAATTTTGATTTTAGAATTTCCTATATAAATTTAACGTAAACTGATCACCCACTTTATGACCATCACAAAATCTTTTTTTTATGTGTACAATGATCGATCATGTCGCTAGAGAATTTCACCCGTATTTTTTTTGGTCTTTTTATTACACATAATTTTGATTTTAGAATTTCCTATATAAATTTAACGTAAACTGATCACCCACTTTATGACCATCACGAAATTTTTTTTATGTGTACAATGATCGATCATGTCGCTAGATAATATCAGCCGTATTTTTTTGGGTCTTTTTAGTCAACATAATTTTGATTTTAGAATTTCCTATATAAATTTAACGTACACTGATCACCCACTTTATGACCATCACAAAATCTTTTTTTTTATGTGTACAATGATCGATCATGTCGCTAGAGAATTTCAGCCGTATTTTCTTTGGTCTTTTTAGTCAACATAATTTTGATTTTAGAATTTCCTATATAAATTTTACGTAAACTGATCACCCACTTTATGACCATCACAAAATCTTTTTTTTATGTGTACAATGATCGATCATGTCGCTAGAGAATTTCACCCGTATTTTTTTTGGTCTTTTTATTACACATAATTTTGATTTTAGAATTTCCTATATAAATTTAACGTAAACTGATCACCCACTTTATGACCATCACGAAATCTTTTTTTTTATGTGTACAATGATCGATCATGTCGCTAGAGAATTTCAGCCGTTTTTTCTTTGGTCTTTTTAGTCAACAATTTTGATTTTAGAATTTCCTATATAAATTTAACGTAAACTGATCACCCACTTTATGACCATCACAAAATCTTTTTTTTATGTGTACAATGATCGATCATGTCGCTAGAGAATTTCAGCCGTATTTTTTTGGTCTTTTTATTCAACATAATTTTGATTTTAGAATTTCCTATATAAATTTAACGTAAACTGATCACCCACTTTATGACCATCACAAAATCTTTTTTTTATGTGTACAATGATCGATCATGTCGCTAGAGAATTTCACCCGTATTTTTTTTGGTCTTTTTATTACACATAATTTTGATTTTAGAATTTCCTATATAAATTTAACGTAAACTGATCACCCACTTTATGACCATCACAAAATCTTTTTTTTATGTGTACAATGATCGATCATGTCGCTAGAGAATTTCACCCGTATTTTTTTTGGTCTTTTTATTACACATAATTTTGATTTTAGAATTTCCTATATAAATTTAACGTAAACTGATCACCCACTTTATGACCATCACGAAATTTTTTTTATGTGTACAATGATCGATCATGTCGCTAGATAATATCAGCCGTATTTTTTTGGGTCTTTTTAGTCAACATAATTTTGATTTTAGAATTTCCTATATAAATTTAACGTACACTGATCACCCACTTTATGACCATCACAAAATCTTTTTTTTTATGTGTACAATGATCGATCATGTCGCTAGAGAATTTCAGCCGTATTTTCTTTGGTCTTTTTAGTCAACATAATTTTGATTTTAGAATTTCCTATATAAATTTTACGTAAACTGATCACCCACTTTATGACCATCACAAAATCTTTTTTTTATGTGTACAATGATCGATCATGTCGCTAGAGAATTTCACCCGTATTTTTTTTGGTCTTTTTATTACACATAATTTTGATTTTAGAATTTCCTATATAAATTTAACGTAAACTGATCACCCACTTTATGACCATCACGAAATTTTTTTTATGTGTACAATGATCGATCATGTCGCTAGAGAATTTCAGCCGTATTTTCTTTGGTCTTTTTAGTCAACATAATTTTGATTTTAGAATTTCCTATATAAATTTAACGTAAACTGATCACCCACTTCATGACCATCACAAAATCTTTTTTTTATGTGTACAATGATCGATCATGTCGCTAGAGAATTTCAGCCGTATTTTTTTTGGTCTTTTTAGTCAACATAATTTTGATTTTAGAATTTCCTATATAAATTGAACGTAAACTGATCACCCACTTTATGACCATCACAAAATCTTTTTTTTATGTGTACAATGATCGATCATGTCGCTAGAGAATTTCACCCGTATTTTTTTTGGTCTTTTTATTACACATAATTTTGATTTTAGAATTTCCTATATAAATTTAACGTAAACTGATCACCCACTTTATGACCATCACGAAATTTTTTTTATGTGTACAATGATCGATCATGTCGCTAGAGAATTTCAGCCGTATTTTCTTTGGTCTTTTTAGTCAACATAATTTTGATTTTAGAATTTCCTATATAAATTTAACGTAAACTGATCACCCACTTCATGACCATCACAAAATCTTTTTTTTATGTGTACAATGATCGATCATGTCGCTAGAGAATTTCAGCCGTATTTTTTTTGGTCTTTTTAGTCAACATAATTTTGATTTTAGAATTTCCTATATAAATTGAACGTAAACTGATCACCCACTTTATGACCATCACGAAATTTTTTTTTATGTGTACAATGATCGATCATGTCGCTAGAGAATATCAGCCGTATTTTTTTGGGTCTTTTTAGTAAACATAATTTTGATTTTAGAATTTCCTATATAAATTTAACGTACACTGATCACCCACTTTATGACCATCACAAAATCTTTTTTTTTATGTGTACAATGATCGATCATGTCGCTAGAGAATTTCAGCCGTATTTTCTTTGGTCTTTTTAGTCAACATAATTTGGATTTTAGAATTTCCTATATAAATTTAACGTAAACTGATCACCCACTTTATGACCATCACAAAATCTTTTTTTTATGTGTACAATGATCGATCATGTCGCTAGAGAATTTCACCCGTATTTTTTTTGGTCTTTTTATTACACATAATTTTGATTTTAGAATTTCCTATATAAATTTAACGTAAACTGATCACCCACTTTATGACCATCACGAAATCTTTTTTTTTTATGTGTACAATGATCGATCATGTCGCTAGAGAATTTCAGCCGTATTTTCTTTGGTCTTTTTAGTCAACATAATTTTGATTTTAGAATTTCCTATATAAATTTAACGTAAACTGATCACCCACTTTATGACCATCACGAAATCTTTTTTTTTATGTGTACAATGATCGATCATGTCGCTAGAGAATTTCAGCCGTATTTTCTTTGGTCTTTTTATTCAACATAATTTTGATTTTAGAATTTCCTATATAAATTTAACGTAAACTGATCACCCACTTTATGACCATCACGAAATTTTTTTTATGTGTACAATGATCGATCATGTCGCTGGAGAATTTCAGCCGTATTTTTTTGGTCTTTTTAGTCAACATAATTTTGATTTTAGAATTTCCTATATAAATTTAACGTAAACTGATCACCCACTTTATGACCATCACGAAATTTTTTTTTATGTGTACAATGATCGATCATGTCGCTAGAGAATTTCAGCCGTATTTTTTTGGTCTTTTTATTCAACATAATTTTGATTTTAGAATTTCCTATATAAATTTAACGTAAACTGATCACCCACTTTATGACCATCACGAAATCTTTTTTTTTATGTGTACAATGATCGATCATGTCGCTAGAGAATTTCAGCCGTATTTTTTTTGGTCTTTTTATTACACATAATTTTGATTTTAGAATTTCCTATATAAATTTAACGTAAACTGATCACCCACTTTATGACCATCACGAAATCTTTTTTTTATGTGTACAATGATCGATCATGTCGCTAGAGAATTTCACCCGTATTTTTTTTGGTCTTTTTATTACACATAATTTTGATTTTAGAATTTCCTATATAAATTTAACGTAAACTGATCACCCACTTTATGACCATCACGAAATTTTTTTTTATGTGTACAATGATCGATCATGTCGCTAGATAATATCAGCCGTATTTTTTTGGGTCTTTTTAGTCAACATAATTTTGATTTTAGAATTTCCTATATAAATTTAACGTACACTGATCACCCACTTTATGACCATCACAAAATCTTTTTTTTTATGTGTACAATGATCGATCATGTCGCTAGAGAATTTCAGCCGTATTTTCTTTGGTCTTTTTAGTCAACATAATTTTGATTTTAGAATTTCCTATATAAATTTTACGTAAACTGATCACCCACTTTATGACCATCACAAAATCTTTTTTTATGTGTACAATGATCGATCATGTCGCTAGAGAATTTCACCCGTATTTTTTTTGGTCTTTTTATTACACATAATTTTGATTTTAGAATTTCCTATATAAATTTAACGTAAACTGATCACCCACTTTATGACCATCACGAAATTTTTTTTATGTGTACAATGATCGATCATGTCGCTAGAGAATTTCAGCCGTATTTTCTTTGGTCTTTTTAGTCAACATAATTTTGATTTTAGAATTTCCTATATAAATTTAACGTAAACTGATCACCCACTTCATGACCATCACAAAATCTTTTTTTTATGTGTACAATGATCGATCATGTCGCTAGAGAATTTCAGCCGTATTTTCTTTGGTCTTTTTATTCAACATAATTTTGATTTTAGAATTTCCTATATAAATTTAACGTAAACTGATCACCCACTTTATGACCATCACGAAATCTTTTTTTTTATGTGTACAATGATCGATCATGTCGCTAGAGAATTTCAGCATTATTTTTTTTGGTCTTTTTAGTCAACATAATTTTGATTTTAGAATTTCCTATATAAATTTAACGTAAACTGATCACCCACTTTATGACCATCACGAAATCTTTTTTTTTATGTGTACAATGATCGATCATGTCGCTAGAGAATTTCAGCCGTATTTTTTTGGTCTTTTTATTCAACATAATTTTTATTTTAGAATTTCCTATATAAATTTAACGTAAACTGATCACCCACTTTATGACCATCACGAAATCTTTTTTTTTTATGTGTACAATGATCGATCATGTCGCTAGAGAATTTCAGCCGTATTTTCTTTGGTCTTTTTAGTCAACATAATTTTGATTTTAGAATTTCCTATATAAATTTAACGTAAACTGATCACCCACTTTATGACCATCACGAAATCTTTTTTTTTATGTGTACAATGATCGATCATGTCGCTAGAGAATTTCAGCCGTATTTGCTTTGGTCTTTTTAGTCAACATAATTTTGATTTTAGAATTTCCTATATAAATTTAACGTAAACTGATCACCCACTTTATGACCATCACAAAATCTTTTTTTTATGTGTACAATGATCGATCATGTCGCTAGAGAATTTCACCCGTATTTTTTTTGGTCTTTTTATTACACATAATTTTGATTTTAGAATTTCCTATATAAATTTAACGTAAACTGATCACCCACTTTATGACCATCACAAAATCTTTTTTTTATGTGTACAATGATCGATCATGTCGCTAGAGAATTTCACCCGTATTTTTTTTGGTCTTTTTATTACACATAATTTTGATTTTAGAATTTCCTATATAAATTTAACGTAAACTGATCACCCACTTTATGACCATCACGAAATTTTTTTTTATGTGTACAATGATCGATCATGTCGCTAGATAATATCAGCCGTATTTTTTTGGGTCTTTTTAGTCAACATAATTTTGATTTTAGAATTTCCTATATAAATTTAACGTACACTGATCACCCACTTTATGACCATCACAAAATCTTTTTTTTTATGTGTACAATGATCGATCATGTCGCTAGAGAATTTCAGCCGTATTTTCTTTGGTCTTTTTAGTCAACATAATTTTGATTTTAGAATTTCCTATATAAATTTTACGTAAACTGATCACCCACTTTATGACCATCACAAAATCTTTTTTTATGTGTACAATGATCGATCATGTCGCTAGAGAATTTCACCCGTATTTTTTTTGGTCTTTTTATTACACATAATTTTGATTTTAGAATTTCCTATATAAATTTAACGTAAACTGATCACCCACTTTATGACCATCACGAAATTTTTTTTATGTGTACAATGATCGATCATGTCGCTAGAGAATTTCAGCCGTATTTTCTTTGGTCTTTTTAGTCAACATAATTTTGATTTTAGAATTTCCTATATAAATTTAACGTAAACTGATCACCCACTTCATGACCATCACAAAATCTTTTTTTTATGTGTACAATGATCGATCATGTCGCTAGAGAATTTCAGCCGTATTTTCTTTGGTCTTTTTATTCAACATAATTTTGATTTTAGAATTTCCTATATAAATTTAACGTAAACTGATCACCCACTTTATGACCATCACGAAATCTTTTTTTTTATGTGTACAATGATCGATCATGTCGCTAGAGAATTTCAGCCGTATTTGCTTTGGTCTTTTTAGTCAACATAATTTTGATTTTAGAATTTCCTATATAAATTTAACGTAAACTGATCACCCACTTTATGACCATCACAAAATCTTTTTTTTATGTGTACAATGATCGATCATGTCGCTAGAGAATTTCACCCGTATTTTTTTTGGTCTTTTTATTACACATAATTTTGATTTTAGAATTTCCTATATAAATTTAACGTAAACTGATCACCCACTTTATGACCATCACAAAATCTTTTTTTTATGTGTACAATGATCGATCATGTCGCTAGAGAATTTCACCCGTATTTTTTTTGGTCTTTTTATTACACATAATTTTGATTTTAGAATTTCCTATATAAATTTAACGTAAACTGATCACCCACTTTATGACCATCACGAAATTTTTTTTTATGTGTACAATGATCGATCATGTCGCTAGATAATATCAGCCGTATTTTTTTGGGTCTTTTTAGTCAACATAATTTTGATTTTAGAATTTCCTATATAAATTTAACGTACACTGATCACCCACTTTATGACCATCACAAAATCTTTTTTTTTATGTGTACAATGATCGATCATGTCGCTAGAGAATTTCAGCCGTATTTTCTTTGGTCTTTTTAGTCAACATAATTTTGATTTTAGAATTTCCTATATAAATTTTACGTAAACTGATCACCCACTTTATGACCATCACAAAATCTTTTTTTATGTGTACAATGATCGATCATGTCGCTAGAGAATTTCACCCGTATTTTTTTTGGTCTTTTTATTACACATAATTTTGATTTTAGAATTTCCTATATAAATTTAACGTAAACTGATCACCCACTTTATGACCATCACGAAATTTTTTTTATGTGTACAATGATCGATCATGTCGCTAGAGAATTTCAGCCGTATTTTCTTTGGTCTTTTTAGTCAACATAATTTTGATTTTAGAATTTCCTATATAAATTTAACGTAAACTGATCACCCACTTCATGACCATCACAAAATCTTTTTTTTATGTGTACAATGATCGATCATGTCGCTAGAGAATTTCAGCCGTATTTTCTTTGGTCTTTTTATTCAACATAATTTTGATTTTAGAATTTCCTATATAAATTTAACGTAAACTGATCACCCACTTTATGACCATCACGAAATCTTTTTTTTTATGTGTACAATGATCGATCATGTCGCTAGAGAATTTCAGCATTATTTTTTTTGGTCTTTTTAGTCAACATAATTTTGATTTTAGAATTTCCTATATAAATTTAACGTAAACTGATCACCCACTTTATGACCATCACGAAATCTTTTTTTTTATGTGTACAATGATCGATCATGTCGCTAGAGAATTTCAGCCGTATTTTTTTGGTCTTTTTATTCAACATAATTTTTATTTTAGAATTTCCTATATAAATTTAACGTAAACTGATCACCCACTTTATGACCATCACGAAATCTTTTTTTTTTATGTGTACAATGATCGATCATGTCGCTAGAGAATTTCAGCCGTATTTTCTTTGGTCTTTTTAGTCAACATAATTTTGATTTTAGAATTTCCTATATAAATTTAACGTAAACTGATCACCCACTTTATGACCATCACGAAATCTTTTTTTTTATGTGTACAATGATCGATCATGTCGCTAGAGAATTTCAGCCGTATTTGCTTTGGTCTTTTTAGTCAACATAATTTTGATTTTAGAATTTCCTATATAAATTTAACGTAAACTGATCACCCACTTTATGACCATCACAAAATCTTTTTTTTATGTGTACAATGATCGATCATGTCGCTAGAGAATTTCACCCGTATTTTTTTTGGTCTTTTTATTACACATAATTTTGATTTTAGAATTTCCTATATAAATTTAACGTAAACTGATCACCCACTTTATGACCATCACAAAATCTTTTTTTTATGTGTACAATGATCGATCATGTCGCTAGAGAATTTCACCCGTATTTTTTTTGGTCTTTTTATTACACATAATTTTGATTTTAGAATTTCCTATATAAATTTAACGTAAACTGATCACCCACTTTATGACCATCACGAAATTTTTTTTTATGTGTACAATGATCGATCATGTCGCTAGATAATATCAGCCGTATTTTTTTGGGTCTTTTTAGTCAACATAATTTTGATTTTAGAATTTCCTATATAAATTTAACGTACACTGATCACCCACTTTATGACCATCACAAAATCTTTTTTTTTATGTGTACAATGATCGATCATGTCGCTAGAGAATTTCAGCCGTATTTTCTTTGGTCTTTTTAGTCAACATAATTTTGATTTTAGAATTTCCTATATAAATTTTACGTAAACTGATCACCCACTTTATGACCATCACAAAATCTTTTTTTATGTGTACAATGATCGATCATGTCGCTAGAGAATTTCACCCGTATTTTTTTTGGTCTTTTTATTACACATAATTTTGATTTTAGAATTTCCTATATAAATTTAACGTAAACTGATCACCCACTTTATGACCATCACGAAATTTTTTTTATGTGTACAATGATCGATCATGTCGCTAGAGAATTTCAGCCGTATTTTCTTTGGTCTTTTTAGTCAACATAATTTTGATTTTAGAATTTCCTATATAAATTTAACGTAAACTGATCACCCACTTCATGACCATCACAAAATCTTTTTTTTATGTGTACAATGATCGATCATGTCGCTAGAGAATTTCAGCCGTATTTTCTTTGGTCTTTTTAGTCAACATAATTTTGATTTTAGAATTTCCTATATAAATTTAACGTAAACTGATCACCCACTTCATGACCATCACAAAATCTTTTTTTTATGTGTACAATGATCGATCATGTCGCTAGAGAATTTCAGCCGTATTTTTTTTGGTCTTTTTAGTCAACATAATTTTGATTTTAGAATTTCCTATATAAATTGAACGTAAACTGATCACCCACTTTATGACCATCACAAAATCTTTTTTTTATGTGTACAATGATCGATCATGTCGCTAGAGAATTTCACCCGTATTTTTTTTGGTCTTTTTATTACACATAATTTTGATTTTAGAATTTCCTATATAAATTTAACGTAAACTGATCACCCACTTTATGACCATCACGAAATTTTTTTTATGTGTACAATGATCGATCATGTCGCTAGAGAATTTCAGCCGTATTTTCTTTGGTCTTTTTAGTCAACATAATTTTGATTTTAGAATTTCCTATATAAATTTAACGTAAACTGATCACCCACTTCATGACCATCACAAAATCTTTTTTTTATGTGTACAATGATCGATCATGTCGCTAGAGAATTTCAGCCGTATTTTTTTTGGTCTTTTTAGTCAACATAATTTTGATTTTAGAATTTCCTATATAAATTGAACGTAAACTGATCACCCACTTTATGACCATCACGAAATTTTTTTTTATGTGTACAATGATCGATCATGTCGCTAGAGAATATCAGCCGTATTTTTTTGGGTCTTTTTAGTCAACATAATTTTGATTTTAGAATTTCCTATATAAATTTAACGTACACTGATCACCCACTTTATGACCATCACAAAATCTTTTTTTATGTGTACAATGATCGATCATGTCGCTAGAGAATTTCACCCGTATTTTTTTTGGTCTTTTTATTACACATAATTTTGATTTTAGAATTTCCTATATAAATTTAACGTAAACTGATCACCCACTTTATGACCATCACGAAATCTTTTTTTTTTATGTGTACAATGATCGATCATGTCGCTAGAGAATTTCAGCCGTATTTTCTTTGGTCTTTTTAGTCAACATAATTTTGATTTTAGAATTTCCTATATAAATTTAACGTAAACTGATCACCCACTTTATGACCATCACGAAATCTTTTTTTTTATGTGTACAATGATCGATCATGTCGCTAGAGAATTTCAGCCGTATTTTCTTTGGTCTTTTTAGTCAACATAATTTTGATTTTAGAATTTCCTATATAAATTTAACGTAAACTGATCACCCACTTTATGACCATCACAAAATCTTTTTTTTATGTGTACAATGATCGATCATGTCGCTAGAGAATTTCAGCCGTATTTTTTTTGGTCTTTTTATTCAACATAATTTTGATTTTAGAATTTCCTATATAAATTTAACGTAAACTGATCACCCACTTTATGACCATCACGAAATTTTTTTTATGTGTACAATGATCGATCATGTCGCTGGAGAATTTCAGCCGTATTTTTTTGGTCTTTTTATTCAACATAATTTTGATTTTAGAATTTCCTATATAAATTTAACGTAAACTGATCACCCACTTTATGACCATCACAAAATCTTTTTTTTATGTGTACAATGATCGATCATGTCGCTAGAGAATTTCAGCATTATTTTTTTTGGTCTTTTTAGTCAACATAATTTTGATTTTAGAATTTCCTATATAAATTTAACGTAAACTGATCACCCACTTTATGACCATCACGAAATTTTTTTTTATGTGTACAATGATCGATCATGTCGCTAGAGAATTTCACCCGTATTTTTTTTGGTCTTTTTAGTCAACATAATTTTGATTTTAGAATTTCCTATATAAATTTAACGTAAACTGATCACCCACTTTATGACCATCACGAAATCTTTTTTTTTATGTGTACAATGATCGATCATGTCGCTAGAGAATTTCAGCCGTATTTTCTTTGGTCTTTTTAGTCAACAATTTTGATTTTAGAATTTCCTATATAAATTTAACGTAAACTGATCACCCACTTTATGACCATCACAAAATCTTTTTTTTATGTGTACAATGATCGATCATGTCGCTAGAGAATTTCAGCCGTATTTTTTTGGGTCTTTTTAGTCAACATAATTTTGATTTTAGAATTTCCTATATAAATTTAACGTACACTGATCACCCACTTTATGACCATCACAAAATCTTTTTTTATGTGTACAATGATCGATCATGTCGCTAGAGAATTTCACCCGTATTTTTTTTGGTCTTTTTATTACACATAATTTTGATTTTAGAATTTCCTATATAAATTTAACGTAAACTGATCACCCACTTTATGACCATCACGAAATCTTTTTTTTTTATGTGTACAATGATCGATCATGTCGCTAGAGAATTTCAGCCGTATTTTCTTTGGTCTTTTTAGTCAACATAATTTTGATTTTAGAATTTCCTATATAAATTTAACGTAAACTGATCACCCACTTTATGACCATCACGAAATCTTTTTTTTTATGTGTACAATGATCGATCATGTCGCTAGAGAATTTCAGCCGTATTTTCTTTGGTCTTTTTAGTCAACATAATTTTGATTTTAGAATTTCCTATATAAATTTAACGTAAACTGATCACCCACTTTATGACCATCACAAAATCTTTTTTTTATGTGTACAATGATCGATCATGTCGCTAGAGAATTTCAGCCGTATTTTTTTTGGTCTTTTTATTCAACATAATTTTGATTTTAGAATTTCCTATATAAATTTAACGTAAACTGATCACCCACTTTATGACCATCACGAAATTTTTTTTATGTGTACAATGATCGATCATGTCGCTGGAGAATTTCAGCCGTATTTTTTTGGTCTTTTTATTCAACATAATTTTGATTTTAGAATTTCCTATATAAATTTAACGTAAACTGATCACCCACTTTATGACCATCACAAAATCTTTTTTTTATGTGTACAATGATCGATCATGTCGCTAGAGAATTTCACCCGTATTTTTTTTGGTCTTTTTATTACACATAATTTTGATTTTAGAATTTCCTATATAAATTTAACGTAAACTGATCACCCACTTTATGACCATCACGAAATTTTTTTTTATGTGTACAATGATCGATCATGTCGCTAGAGAATTTCACCCGTATTTTTTTTGGTCTTTTTAGTCAACATAATTTTGATTTTAGAATTTCCTATATAAATTTAACG
This sequence comes from Sepiola atlantica, assembly GCA_963556195.1. Taxonomy (NCBI): domain Eukaryota; kingdom Metazoa; phylum Mollusca; class Cephalopoda; order Sepiida; family Sepiolidae; genus Sepiola; species Sepiola atlantica. Next base: position 72,058,782 of record OY744532.1, on the reverse strand, counting down.
TAAACTGATCACCCACTTTATGACCATCACGAAATCTTTTTTTTTATGTGTACAATGATCGATCATGTCGCTAGAGAATTTCAGCCGTATTTTCTTTGGTCTTTTTAGTCAACAATTTTGATTTTAGAATTTCCTATATAAATTTAACGTAAACTGATCACCCACTTTATGACCATCACAAAATCTTTTTTTTATGTGTACAATGATCGATCATGTCGCTAGAGAATTTCAGCCGTATTTTTTTGGTCTTTTTATTCAACATAATTTTGATTTTAGAATTTCCTATATAAATTTAACGTAAACTGATCACCCACTTTATGACCATCACAAAATCTTTTTTTTATGTGTACAATGATCGATCATGTCGCTAGAGAATTTCACCCGTATTTTTTTTGGTCTTTTTATTACACATAATTTTGATTTTAGAATTTCCTATATAAATTTAACGTAAACTGATCACCCACTTTATGACCATCACAAAATCTTTTTTTTATGTGTACAATGATCGATCATGTCGCTAGAGAATTTCACCCGTATTTTTTTTGGTCTTTTTATTACACATAATTTTGATTTTAGAATTTCCTATATAAATTTAACGTAAACTGATCACCCACTTTATGACCATCACGAAATTTTTTTTTATGTGTACAATGATCGATCATGTCGCTAGATAATATCAGCCGTATTTTTTTGGGTCTTTTTAGTCAACATAATTTTGATTTTAGAATTTCCTATATAAATTTAACGTACACTGATCACCCACTTTATGACCATCACAAAATCTTTTTTTTTATGTGTACAATGATCGATCATGTCGCTAGAGAATTTCAGCCGTATTTTCTTTGGTCTTTTTAGTCAACATAATTTTGATTTTAGAATTTCCTATATAAATTTTACGTAAACTGATCACCCACTTTATGACCATCACAAAATCTTTTTTTATGTGTACAATGATCGATCATGTCGCTAGAGAATTTCACCCGTATTTTTTTTGGTCTTTTTATTACACATAATTTTGATTTTAGAATTTCCTATATAAATTTAACGTAAACTGATCACCCACTTTATGACCATCACGAAATTTTTTTTATGTGTACAATGATCGATCATGTCGCTAGAGAATTTCAGCCGTATTTTCTTTGGTCTTTTTAGTCAACATAATTTTGATTTTAGAATTTCCTATATAAATTTAACGTAAACTGATCACCCACTTCATGACCATCACAAAATCTTTTTTTTATGTGTACAATGATCGATCATGTCGCTAGAGAATTTCAGCCGTATTTTTTTTGGTCTTTTTAGTCAACATAATTTTGATTTTAGAATTTCCTATATAATTTTAACGTACACTGATCACCCACTTTATGACCATCACAAAATCTTTTTTTTTATGTGTACAATGATCGATCATGTCGCTAGAGAATTTCAGCCGTATTTTTTTTGGTCTTTTTATTCAACATAATTTTTATTTTAGAATTTCCTATATAAATTTAACGTAAACTGATCACCCACTTTATGACCATCACGAAATCTTTTTTTTTTATGTGTACAATGATCGATCATGTCGCTAGAGAATTTCACCCGTATTTTTTTTGGTCTTTTTAGTCAACATAATTTTGATTTTAGAATTTCCTATATAAATTTAACGTAAACTGATCACCCACTTTATGACCATCACAAAATCTTTTTTTTATGTGTACAATGATCGATCATGTCGCTAGAGAATTTCAGCCGTATTTTCTTTGGTCTTTTTAGTCAACATAATTTTGATTTTAGAATTTCCTATATAAATTTAACGTAAACTGATCACCCACTTTATGACCATCACAAAATCTTTTTTTTATGTGTACAATGATCGATCATGTCGCTAGAGAATTTCAGCCGTATTTTCTTTGGTCTTTTTAGTCAACATAATTTTGATTTTAGAATTTCCTATATAAATTTAACGTAAACTGATCACCCACTTTATGACCATCACAAAATCTTTTTTTTTATGTGTACAATGATCGATCATGTCGCTAGAGAATTTCACCCGTATTTTTTTTGGTCTTTTTATTACACATAATTTTGATTTTAGAATTTCCTATATAAATTTAACGTAAACTGATCACCCACTTTATGACCATCACGAAATCTTTTTTTTTTATGTGTACAATGATCGATCATGTCGCTAGAGAATTTCAGCCGTATTTTCTTTGGTCTTTTTAGTCAACATAATTTTGATTTTAGAATTTCCTATATAAATTTAACGTAAACTGATCACCCACTTTATGACCATCACAAAATCTTTTTTTTATGTGTACAATGATCGATCATGTCGCTAGAGAATTTCAGCATTATTTTTTTTGGTCTTTTTAGTCAACATAATTTAGATTTTAGAATTTCCTATATAAATTTAACGTAAACTGATCACCCACTTTATGACCATCACGAAATTTTTTTTTATGTGTACAATGATCGATCATGTCGCTAGAGAATTTCAGCCGTATTTTTTTTGGTCTTTTTATTCAACATAATTTTTATTTTAGAATTTCCTATATAAATTTAACGTAAACTGATCACCCACTTTATGACCATCACGAAATCTTTTTTTTTATGTGTACAATGATCGATCATGTCGCTAGAGAATTTCACCCGTATTTTTTTTGGTCTTTTTAGTCAACATAATTTTGATTTTAGAATTTCCTATATAAATTTAACGTAAACTGATCACCCACTTTATGACCATCACAAAATCTTTTTTTTATGTGTACAATGATCGATCATGTCGCTAGAGAATTTCAGCCGTATTTTCTTTGGTCTTTTTAGTCAACATAATTTTGATTTTAGAATTTCCTATATAAATTTAACGTAAACTGATCACCCACTTTATGACCATCACAAAATCTTTTTTTTATGTGTACAATGATCGATCATGTCGCTAGAGAATTTCAGCCGTATTTTCTTTGGTCTTTTTAGTCAACATAATTTTGATTTTAGAATTTCCTATATAAATTTAACGTAAACTGATCACCCACTTTATGACCATCACAAAATCTTTTTTTTTATGTGTACAATGATCGATCATGTCGCTAGAGAATTTCAGCCGTATTTTTTTTGGTCTTTTTATTCAACATAATTTTTATTTTAGAATTTCCTATATAAATTAAACGTAAACTGATCACCCACTTTATGACCATCACGAAATCTTTTTTTTTTATGTGTACAATGATCGATAATGTCGCTAGAGAATTTCAGCCGTATTTTCTTTGGTCTTTTTAGTCAACATAATTTTGATTTTAGAATTTCCTATATAAATTTAACGTACACTGATCACCCACTTTATGACCATCACAAAATCTTTTTTTTTATGTGTACAATGATCGATCATGTCGCTAGAGAATTTCAGCCGTATTTTCTTTGGTCTTTTTAGTCAACATAATTTTGATTTTAGAATTTCCTATATAAATTTTACGTAAACTGATCACCCACTTTATGACCATCACAAAATCTTTTTTTATGTGTACAATGATCGATCATGTCGCTAGAGAATTTCACCCGTATTTTTTTTGGTCTTTTTATTACACATAATTTTGATTTTAGAATTTCCTATATAAATTTAACGTAAACTGATCACCCACTTTATGACCATCACGAAATTTTTTTTATGTGTACAATGATCGATCATGTCGCTAGAGAATTTCAGCCGTATTTTCTTTGGTCTTTTTAGTCAACATAATTTTGATTTTAGAATTTCCTATATAAATTTAACGTAAACTGATCACCCACTTCATGACCATCACAAAATCTTTTTTTTATGTGTACAATGATCGATCATGTCGCTAGAGAATTTCAGCCGTATTTTTTTTGGTCTTTTTAGTCAACATAATTTTGATTTTAGAATTTCCTATATAATTTTAACGTACACTGATCACCCACTTTATGACCATCACAAAATCTTTTTTTTTATGTGTACAATGATCGATCATGTCGCTAGAGAATTTCAGCCGTATTTTCTTTGGTCTTTTTAGTCAACATAATTTTGATTTTAGAATTTCCTATATAAATTTAACGTAAACTGATCACCCACTTTATGACCATCACAAAATCTTTTTTTTATGTGTACAATGATCGATCATGTCGCTAGAGAATTTCACCCGTATTTTTTTTGGTCTTTTTATTACACATAATTTTGATTTTAGAATTTCCTATATAAATTTAACGTAAACTGATCACCCACTTTATGACCATCACGAAATCTTTTTTTTTTATGTGTACAATGATCGATCATGTCGCTAGAGAATTTCAGCCGTATTTTCTTTGGTCTTTTTAGTCAACATAATTTTGATTTTAGAATTTCCTATATAAATTTAACGTAAACTGATCACCTACTTTATGACCATCACGAAATCTTTTTTTTTATGTGTACAATGATCGATCATGTCGCTAGAGAATTTCAGCCGTATTTTCTTTGGTCTTTTTAGTCAACATAATTTTGATTTTAGAATTTCCTATATAAATTTAACGTAAACTGATCACCCACTTTATGACCATCACAAAATCTTTTTTTTATGTGTACAATGATCGATCATGTCGCTAGAGAATTTCAGCATTATTTTTTTTGGTCTTTTTAGTCAACATAATTTAGATTTTAGAATTTCCTATATAAATTTAACGTAAACTGATCACCCACTTTATGACCATCACGAAATTTTTTTTTATGTGTACAATGATCGATCATGTCGCTAGAGAATTTCAGCCGTATTTTTTTTGGTCTTTTTATTCAACATAATTTTTATTTTAGAATTTCCTATATAAATTTAACGTAAACTGATCACCCACTTTATGACCATCACAAAATCTTTTTTTTATGTGTACAATGATCGATCATGTCGCTAGAGAATTTCAGCCGTATTTTTTTGGTCTTTTTATTCAACATAATTTTGATTTTAGAATTTCCTATATAAATTTAACGTAAACTGATCACCCACTTTATGACCATCACGAAATTTTTTTTATGTGTACAATGATCGATCATGTCGCTGGAGAATTTCAGCCGTATTTTTTTGGTCTTTTTATTCAACATAATTTTGATTTTAGAATTTCCTATATAAATTTAACGTAAACTGATCACCCACTTTATGACCATCACAAAATCTTTTTTTTATGTGTACAATGATCGATCATGTCGCTAGAGAATTTCAGCATTATTTTTTTTGGTCTTTTTAGTCAACATAATTTTGATTTTAGAATTTCCTATATAAATTTAACGTAAACTGATCACCCACTTTATGACCATCACGAAATTTTTTTTTATGTGTACAATGATCGATCATGTCGCTAGAGAATTTCACCCGTATTTTTTTTGGTCTTTTTAGTCAACATAATTTTGATTTTAGAATTTCCTATATAAATTTAACGTAAACTGATCACCCACTTTATGACCATCACGAAATCTTTTTTTTTATGTGTACAATGATCGATCATGTCGCTAGAGAATTTCAGCCGTATTTTCTTTGGTCTTTTTAGTCAACAATTTTGATTTTAGAATTTCCTATATAAATTTAACGTAAACTGATCACCCACTTTATGACCATCACAAAATCTTTTTTTTATGTGTACAATGATCGATCATGTCGCTAGAGAATTTCAGCCGTATTTTTTTGGTCTTTTTATTCAACATAATTTTGATTTTAGAATTTCCTATATAAATTTAACGTAAACTGATCACCCACTTTATGACCATCACAAAATCTTTTTTTTATGTGTACAATGATCGATCATGTCGCTAGAGAATTTCACCCGTATTTTTTTTGGTCTTTTTATTACACATAATTTTGATTTTAGAATTTCCTATATAAATTTAACGTAAACTGATCACCCACTTTATGACCATCACAAAATCTTTTTTTTATGTGTACAATGATCGATCATGTCGCTAGAGAATTTCACCCGTATTTTTTTTGGTCTTTTTATTACACATAATTTTGATTTTAGAATTTCCTATATAAATTTAACGTAAACTGATCACCCACTTTATGACCATCACGAAATTTTTTTTTATGTGTACAATGATCGATCATGTCGCTAGATAATATCAGCCGTATTTTTTTGGGTCTTTTTAGTCAACATAATTTTGATTTTAGAATTTCCTATATAAATTTAACGTACACTGATCACCCACTTTATGACCATCACAAAATCTTTTTTTTTATGTGTACAATGATCGATCATGTCGCTAGAGAATTTCAGCCGTATTTTCTTTGGTCTTTTTAGTCAACATAATTTTGATTTTAGAATTTCCTATATAAATTTTACGTAAACTGATCACCCACTTTATGACCATCACAAAATCTTTTTTTATGTGTACAATGATCGATCATGTCGCTAGAGAATTTCACCCGTATTTTTTTTGGTCTTTTTATTACACATAATTTTGATTTTAGAATTTCCTATATAAATTTAACGTAAACTGATCACCCACTTTATGACCATCACGAAATTTTTTTTATGTGTACAATGATCGATCATGTCGCTAGAGAATTTCAGCCGTATTTTCTTTGGTCTTTTTAGTCAACATAATTTTGATTTTAGAATTTCCTATATAAATTTAACGTAAACTGATCACCCACTTCATGACCATCACAAAATCTTTTTTTTATGTGTACAATGATCGATCATGTCGCTAGAGAATTTCAGCCGTATTTTTTTTGGTCTTTTTAGTCAACATAATTTTGATTTTAGAATTTCCTATATAATTTTAACGTACACTGATCACCCACTTTATGACCATCACAAAATCTTTTTTTTTATGTGTACAATGATCGATCATGTCGCTAGAGAATTTCAGCCGTATTTTCTTTGGTCTTTTTAGTCAACATAATTTTGATTTTAGAATTTCCTATATAAATTTAACGTAAACTGATCACCCACTTTATGACCATCACAAAATCTTTTTTTTATGTGTACAATGATCGATCATGTCGCTAGAGAATTTCACCCGTATTTTTTTTGGTCTTTTTATTACACATAATTTTGATTTTAGAATTTCCTATATAAATTTAACGTAAACTGATCACCCACTTTATGACCATCACGAAATCTTTTTTTTTTATGTGTACAATGATCGATCATGTCGCTAGAGAATTTCAGCCGTATTTTCTTTGGTCTTTTTAGTCAACATAATTTTGATTTTAGAATTTCCTATATAAATTTAACGTAAACTGATCACCCACTTTATGACCATCACAAAATCTTTTTTTTATGTGTACAATGATCGATCATGTCGCTAGAGAATTTCAGCATTATTTTTTTTGGTCTTTTTAGTCAACATAATTTAGATTTTAGAATTTCCTATATAAATTTAACGTAAACTGATCACCCACTTTATGACCATCACGAAATTTTTTTTTATGTGTACAATGATCGATCATGTCGCTAGAGAATTTCAGCCGTATTTTTTTTGGTCTTTTTATTCAACATAATTTTTATTTTAGAATTTCCTATATAAATTTAACGTAAACTGATCACCCACTTTATGACCATCACGAAATCTTTTTTTTTATGTGTACAATGATCGATCATGTCGCTAGAGAATTTCACCCGTATTTTTTTTGGTCTTTTTAGTCAACATAATTTTGATTTTAGAATTTCCTATATAAATTTAACGTAAACTGATCACCCACTTTATGACCATCACAAAATCTTTTTTTTATGTGTACAATGATCGATCATGTCGCTAGAGAATTTCAGCCGTATTTTCTTTGGTCTTTTTAGTCAACATAATTTTGATTTTAGAATTTCCTATATAAATTTAACGTAAACTGATCACCCACTTTATGACCATCACAAAATCTTTTTTTTATGTGTACAATGATCGATCATGTCGCTAGAGAATTTCAGCCGTATTTTCTTTGGTCTTTTTAGTCAACATAATTTTGATTTTAGAATTTCCTATATAAATTTAACGTAAACTGATCACCCACTTTATGACCATCACAAAATCTTTTTTTTTATGTGTACAATGATCGATCATGTCGCTAGAGAATTTCAGCCGTATTTTTTTTGGTCTTTTTATTCAACATAATTTTTATTTTAGAATTTCCTATATAAATTAAACGTAAACTGATCACCCACTTTATGACCATCACGAAATCTTTTTTTTTTATGTGTACAATGATCGATAATGTCGCTAGAGAATTTCAGCCGTATTTTCTTTGGTCTTTTTAGTCAACATAATTTTGATTTTAGAATTTCCTATATAAATTTAACGTACACTGATCACCCACTTTATGACCATCACAAAATCTTTTTTTTTATGTGTACAATGATCGATCATGTCGCTAGAGAATTTCAGCCGTATTTTCTTTGGTCTTTTTAGTCAACATAATTTTGATTTTAGAATTTCCTATATAAATTTTACGTAAACTGATCACCCACTTTATGACCATCACAAAATCTTTTTTTATGTGTACAATGATCGATCATGTCGCTAGAGAATTTCACCCGTATTTTTTTTGGTCTTTTTATTACACATAATTTTGATTTTAGAATTTCCTATATAAATTTAACGTAAACTGATCACCCACTTTATGACCATCACGAAATTTTTTTTATGTGTACAATGATCGATCATGTCGCTAGAGAATTTCAGCCGTATTTTCTTTGGTCTTTTTAGTCAACATAATTTTGATTTTAGAATTTCCTATATAAATTTAACGTAAACTGATCACCCACTTCATGACCATCACAAAATCTTTTTTTTATGTGTACAATGATCGATCATGTCGCTAGAGAATTTCAGCCGTATTTTTTTTGGTCTTTTTAGTCAACATAATTTTGATTTTAGAATTTCCTATATAATTTTAACGTACACTGATCACCCACTTTATGACCATCACAAAATCTTTTTTTTTATGTGTACAATGATCGATCATGTCGCTAGAGAATTTCAGCCGTATTTTCTTTGGTCTTTTTAGTCAACATAATTTTGATTTTAGAATTTCCTATATAAATTTAACGTAAACTGATCACCCACTTTATGACCATCACAAAATCTTTTTTTTATGTGTACAATGATCGATCATGTCGCTAGAGAATTTCACCCGTATTTTTTTTGGTCTTTTTATTACACATAATTTTGATTTTAGAATTTCCTATATAAATTTAACGTAAACTGATCACCCACTTTATGACCATCACGAAATCTTTTTTTTTTATGTGTACAATGATCGATCATGTCGCTAGAGAATTTCAGCCGTATTTTCTTTGGTCTTTTTAGTCAACATAATTTTGATTTTAGAATTTCCTATATAAATTTAACGTAAACTGATCACCTACTTTATGACCATCACGAAATCTTTTTTTTTATGTGTACAATGATCGATCATGTCGCTAGAGAATTTCAGCCGTATTTTCTTTGGTCTTTTTAGTCAACATAATTTTGATTTTAGAATTTCCTATATAAATTTAACGTAAACTGATCACCCACTTTATGACCATCACAAAATCTTTTTTTTATGTGTACAATGATCGATCATGTCGCTAGAGAATTTCAGCATTATTTTTTTTGGTCTTTTTAGTCAACATAATTTAGATTTTAGAATTTCCTATATAAATTTAACGTAAACTGATCACCCACTTTATGACCATCACGAAATTTTTTTTTATGTGTACAATGATCGATCATGTCGCTAGAGAATTTCAGCCGTATTTTTTTTGGTCTTTTTATTCAACATAATTTTTATTTTAGAATTTCCTATATAAATTTAACGTAAACTGATCACCCACTTTATGACCATCACGAAATCTTTTTTTTTTATGTGTACAATGATCGATCATGTCGCTAGAGAATTTCACCCGTATTTTTTTTGGTCTTTTTAGTCAACATAATTTTGATTTTAGAATTTCCTATATAAATTTAACGTAAACTGATCACCCACTTTATGACCATCACAAAATCTTTTTTTTATGTGTACAATGATCGATCATGTCGCTAGAGAATTTCAGCCGTATTTTCTTTGGTCTTTTTAGTCAACATAATTTTGATTTTAGAATTTCCTATATAAATTTAACGTAAACTGATCACCCACTTTATGACCATCACAAAATCTTTTTTTTATGTGTACAATGATCGATCATGTCGCTAGAGAATTTCAGCCGTATTTTCTTTGGTCTTTTTAGTCAACATAATTTTGATTTTAGAATTTCCTATATAAATTTTACGTAAACTGATCACCCACTTTATGACCATCACAAAATCTTTTTTTATGTGTACAATGATCGATCATGTCGCTAGAGAATTTCACCCGTATTTTTTTTGGTCTTTTTATTACACATAATTTTGATTTTAGAATTTCCTATATAAATTTAACGTAAACTGATCACCCACTTTATGACCATCACGAAATTTTTTTTATGTGTACAATGATCGATCATGTCGCTAGAGAATTTCAGCCGTATTTTCTTTGGTCTTTTTAGTCAACATAATTTTGATTTTAGAATTTCCTATATAAATTTAACGTAAACTGATCACCCACTTCATGACCATCACAAAATCTTTTTTTTATGTGTACAATGATCGATCATGTCGCTAGAGAATTTCAGCCGTATTTTTTTTGGTCTTTTTAGTCAACATAATTTTGATTTTAGAATTTCCTATATAAATTTAACGTAAACTGATCACCTACTTTATGACCATCACGAAATCTTTTTTTTTATGTGTACAATGATCGATCATGTCGCTAGAGAATTTCAGCCGTATTTTCTTTGGTCTTTTTAGTCAACATAATTTTGATTTTAGAATTTCCTATATAAATTTAACGTAAACTGATCACCCACTTTATGACCATCACAAAATCTTTTTTTTATGTGTACAATGATCGATCATGTCGCTAGAGAATTTCAGCATTATTTTTTTTGGTCTTTTTAGTCAACATAATTTTGATTTTAGAATTTCCTATATAAATTTAACGTAAACTGATCACCCACTTTATGACCATCACAAAATCTTTTTTTTATGTGTACAATGATCGATCATGTCGCTAGAGAATTTCAGCCGTATTTTCTTTGGTCTTTTTAGTCAACATAATTTTGATTTTAGAATTTCCTATATAAATTTAACGTAAACTGATCACCCACTTTATGACCATCACAAAATCTTTTTTTCATGTGTACAATGATCGATCATGTCGCTAGAGAATTTCAGCCGTATTTTCTTTGGTCTTTTTAGTCAACATAATTTTGATTTTAGAATTTCCTATATAAATTTAACGTAAACTGATCACCCACTTTATGACCATCACAAAATCTTTTTTTTTATGTGTACAATGATCGATCATGTCGCTAGAGAATTTCAGCCGTATTTTTTTTGGTCTTTTTATTCAACATAATTTTTATTTTAGAATTTCCTATATAAATTAAACGTAAACTGATCACCCACTTTATGACCATCACGAAATCTTTTTTTTTTATGTGTACAATGATCGATAATGTCGCTAGAGAATTTCAGCCGTATTTTCTTTGGTCTTTTTAGTCAACATAATTTTTATTTTAGAATTTCCTATATAAATTTAATGTAAACTGATCACCCACTTTATGACCATCACGAAATCTTTTTTTTTATGTGTACAATGATCGATCATGTCGCGAGAGAATTTCAGCCGTATTTTCTTTGGTCTTTTTAGTCAACAATTTTGATTTTAGAATTTCCTATATAAATTTAATGTAAACTGATCACCCACTTTATGACCATCACAAAATCTTTTTTTTATGTGTACAATGATCGATCATGTCGCTAGAGAATTTCAGCCGTATTTTTTTGGTCTTTTTATTCAACATAATTTTGATTTTAGAATTTCCTATATAAATTTAACGTAAACTGATCACCCACTTTATGACCATCACAAAATCTTTTTTTTATGTGTACAATGATCGATCATGTCGCTAGAGAATTTCAGCATTATTTTTTTTGGTCTTTTTAGTCAACATAATTTAGATTTTAGAATTTCCTATATAAATTTTACGTAAACTGATCACCCACTTTATGACCATCACGAAATTTTTTTTTATGTGTACAATGATCGATCATGTCGCTAGAGAATTTCAGCCGTATTTTTTTGGTCTTTTTATTCAACATAATTTTGATTTTAGAATTTCCTATATAAATTTAACGTAAACTGATCACCCACTTTATGACCATCACAAAATCTTTTTTTTATGTGTACAATGATCGATCATGTCGCTAGAGAATTTCAGCATTATTTTTTTTGGTCTTTTTATTCAACATAATTTTGATTTTAGAATTTCCTATATAAATTTAACGTAAACTGATCACCCACTTTATGACCATCACGAAATCTTTTTTTTTATGTGTACAATGATCGATCATGTCGCTAGAGAATTTCAGCCGTATTTTTTTGGTCTTTTTATTCAACATAATTTTGATTTTAGAATTTCCTATATAAATTTAACGTAAACTGATCACCCACTTTATGACCATCACGAAATCTTTTTTTTTTATGTGTACAATGATCGATCATGTCGCTAGAGAATTTCAGCCGTATTTTCTTTGGTCTTTTTAGTCAACATAATTTTGATTTTAGAATTTCCTATATAAATTTAACGTAAACTGATCACCCACTTTATGACCATCACGAAATCTTTTTTTTTATGTGTACAATGATCGATCATGTCGCTAGAGAATTTCAGCCGTATTTGCTTTGGTCTTTTTAGTCAACATAATTTTGATTTTAGAATGTCCTATATAAATTTAACGTAAACTGATCACCCACTTTATGACCATCACAAAATCTTTTTTTTATGTGTACAATGATCGATCATGACGCTAGAGAATTTCACCCGTATTTTTTTTGGTCTTTTTATTACACATAATTTTGATTTTAGAATTTCCTATATAAATTTAACGTAAACTGATCACCCACTTTATGACCATCACGAAATTTTTTTTTATGTGTACAATGATCGATCATGTCGCTAGAGAATTTCAGCCGTATTTTCTTTGGTCTTTTAAGTCAACATAATTTTGATTTTAGAATTTCCTATATAAATTTAACGTAAACTGATCACCCACTTTATGACCATCACAAAATCTTTTTTTTATGTGTACAATGATCGATCATGTCGCTAGAGAATTTCACCCGTATTTTTTTTGGTCTTTTTATTACACATAATTTTGATTTTAGAATTTCCTATATAAATTTAACGTAAACTGATCACCCACTTTATGACCATCACGAAATTTTTTTTATGTGTACAATGATCGATCATGTCGCTAGAGAATTTCAGCCGTATTTTCTTTGGTCTTTTTAGTCAACATAATTTTGATTTTAGAATTTCCTATATAAATTTAACGTAAACTGATCACCCACTTCATGACCATCACAAAATCTTTTTTTTATGTGTACAATGATCGATCATGTCGCTAGAGAATTTCAGCCGTATTTTTTTTGGTCTTTTTAGTCAACATAATTTTGATTTTAGAATTTCCTATATAAATTGAACGTAAACTGATCACCCACTTTATGACCATCACGAAATTTTTTTTTATGTGTACAATGATCGATCATGTCGCTAGAGAATATCAGCCGTATTTTTTTGGGTCTTTTTAGTAAACATAATTTTGATTTTAGAATTTCCTATATAAATTTAACGTACACTGATCACCCACTTTATGACCACCAAAAATCTTTTTTTTTATGTGTACAATGATCGATCATGTCGCTAGAGAATTTCAGCCGTATTTTTTTTGGTCTTTTTAGTCAACATAATTGTATTTTAGAATTTCCTATATAAATTGAACGTAAACTGATCACCCACTTTATGACCATCACGAAATTTTTTTTTATGTGTACAATGATCGATCATGTCGCTAGAGAATATCAGCCGTATTTTTTTGGGTCTTTTTAGTAAACATAATTTTGATTTTAGAATTTCCTATATAAATTTAACGTACACTGATCACCCACTTTATGACCATCACAAAATCTTTTTTTTTATGTGTACAATGATCGATCATGTCGCTAGAGAATTTCAGCCGTATTTTCTTTGGTCTTTTTAGTCAACATAATTTTGATTTTAGAATTTCCTATATAAATTTAACGTAAACTGATCACCTACTTTATGACCATCACGAAATCTTTTTTTTTATGTGTACAATGATCGATCATGTCGCTAGAGAATTTCAGCCGTATTTTCTTTGGTCTTTTTAGTCAACATAATTTTGATTTTAGAATTTCCTATATAAATTTAACGTAAACTGATCACCCACTTTATGACCATCACAAAATCTTTTTTTTATGTGTACAATGATCGATCATGTCGCTAGAGAATTTCAGCATTATTTTTTTTGGTCTTTTTAGTCAACATAATTTAGATTTTAGAATTTCCTATATAAATTTAACGTAAACTGATCACCCACTTTATGACCATCACGAAATTTTTTTTTATGTGTACAATGATCGATCATGTCGCTAGAGAATTTCAGCCGTATTTTTTTTGGTCTTTTTATTCAACATAATTTTTATTTTAGAATTTCCTATATAAATTTAACGTAAACTGATCACCCACTTTATGACCATCACGAAATCTTTTTTTTTTATGTGTACAATGATCGATCATGTCGCTAGAGAATTTCACCCGTATTTTTTTTGGTCTTTTTAGTCAACATAATTTTGATTTTAGAATTTCCTATATAAATTTAACGTAAACTGATCACCCACTTTATGACCATCACAAAATCTTTTTTTTATGTGTACAATGATCGATCATGTCGCTAGAGAATTTCAGCCGTATTTACTTTGGTCTTTTTAGTCAACATAATTTTGATTTTAGAATTTCCTATATAAATTTAACGTAAACTGATCACCCACTTTATGACCATCACAAAATCTTTTTTTTATGTGTACAATGATCGATCATGTCGCTAGAGAATTTCAGCCGTATTTTCTTTGGTCTTTTTAGTCAACATAATTTTGATTTTAGAATTTCCTATATAAATTTTACGTAAACTGATCACCCACTTTATGACCATCACAAAATCTTTTTTTATGTGTACAATGATCGATCATGTCGCTAGAGAATTTCACCCGTATTTTTTTTGGTCTTTTTATTACACATAATTTTGATTTTAGAATTTCCTATATAAATTTAACGTAAACTGATCACCCACTTTATGACCATCACGAAATTTTTTTTATGTGTACAATGATCGATCATGTCGCTAGAGAATTTCAGCCGTATTTTCTTTGGTCTTTTTAGTCAACATAATTTTGATTTTAGAATTTCCTATATAAATTTAACGTAAACTGATCACCCACTTCATGACCATCACAAAATCTTTTTTTTATGTGTACAATGATCGATCATGTCGCTAGAGAATTTCAGCCGTATTTTTTTTGGTCTTTTTAGTCAACATAATTTTGATTTTAGAATTTCCTATATAATTTTAACGTACACTGATCACCCACTTTATGACCATCACAAAATCTTTTTTTTTATGTGTACAATGATCGATCATGTCGCTAGAGAATTTCAGCCGTATTTTCTTTGGTCTTTTTAGTCAACATAATTTTGATTTTAGAATTTCCTATATAAATTTAACGTAAACTGATCACCCACTTTATGACCATCACAAAATCTTTTTTTTATGTGTACAATGATCGATCATGTCGCTAGAGAATTTCACCCGTATTTTTTTTGGTCTTTTTATTACACATAATTTTGATTTTAGAATTTCCTATATAAATTTAACGTAAACTGATCACCCACTTTATGACCATCACGAAATCTTTTTTTTTTATGTGTACAATGATCGATCATGTCGCTAGAGAATTTCAGCCGTATTTTCTTTGGTCTTTTTAGTCAACATAATTTTGATTTTAGAATTTCCTATATAAATTTAACGTAAACTGATCACCTACTTTATGACCATCACGAAATCTTTTTTTTTATGTGTACAATGATCGATCATGTCGCTAGAGAATTTCAGCCGTATTTTCTTTGGTCTTTTTAGTCAACATAATTTTGATTTTAGAATTTCCTATATAAATTTAACGTAAACTGATCACCCACTTTATGACCATCACAAAATCTTTTTTTTATGTGTACAATAATCGATCATGTCGCTAGAGAATTTCAGCATTATTTTTTTTGGTCTTTTTAGTCAACATAATTTAGATTTTAGAATTTCCTATATAAATTTAACGTAAACTGATCACCCACTTTATGACCATCACGAAATTTTTTTTTATGTGTACAATGATCGATCATGTCGCTAGAGAATTTCACCCGTATTTTTTTTGGTCTTTTTATTACACATAATTTTGATTTTAGAATTTCCTATATAAATTTAACGTAAACTGATCACCCACTTTATGACCATCACGAAATCTTTTTTTTTTATGTGTACAATGATCGATCATGTCGCTAGAGAATTTCACCCGTATTTTTTTTGGTCTTTTTAGTCAACATAATTTTGATTTTAGAATTTCCTATATAAATTTAACGTAAACTGATCACCCACTTTATGACCATCACAAAATCTTTTTTTTATGTGTACAATGATCGATCATGTCGCTAGAGAATTTCAGCCGTATTTTCTTTGGTCTTTTTAGTCAACATAATTTTGATTTTAGAATTTCCTATATAAATTTAACGTAAACTGATCACCCACTTTATGACCATCACAAAATCTTTTTTTTATGTGTACAATGATCGATCATGTCGCTAGAGAATTTCAGCCGTATTTTCTTTGGTCTTTTTAGTCAACATAATTTTGATTTTAGAATTTCCTATATAAATTTAACGTAAACTGATCACCCACTTTATGACCATCACAAAATCTTTTTTTTTATGTGTACAATGATCGATCATGTCGCTAGAGAATTTCAGCCGTATTTTTTTTGGTCTTTTTATTCAACATAATTTTTATTTTAGAATTTCCTATATAAATTAAACGTAAACTGATCACCCACTTTATGACCATCACGAAATCTTTTTTTTTTATGTGTACAATGATCGATAATGTCGCTAGAGAATTTCAGCCGTATTTTCTTTGGTCTTTTTAGTCAACATAATTTTTATTTTAGAATTTCCTATATAAATTTAATGTAAACTGATCACCCACTTTATGACCATCACGAAATCTTTTTTTTTATGTGTACAATGATCGATCATGTCGCGAGAGAATTTCAGCCGTATTTTCTTTGGTCTTTTTAGTCAACAATTTTGATTTTAGAATTTCCTATATAAATTTAATGTAAACTGATCACCCACTTTATGACCATCACAAAATCTTTTTTTTATGTGTACAATGATCGATCATGTCGCTAGAGAATTTCAGCCGTATTTTTTTGGTCTTTTTATTCAACATAATTTTGATTTTAGAATTTCCTATATAAATTTAACGTAAACTGATCACCCACTTTATGACCATCACAAAATCTTTTTTTTATGTGTACAATGATCGATCATGTCGCTAGAGAATTTCAGCATTATTTTTTTTGGTCTTTTTAGTCAACATAATTTTGATTTTAGAATTTCCTATATAAATTTTACGTAAACTGATCACCCACTTTATGACCATCACGAAATTTTTTTTTATGTGTACAATGATCGATCATGTCGCTAGAGAATTTCAGCCGTATTTTTTTGGTCTTTTTATTCAACATAATTTTGATTTTAGAATTTCCTATATAAATTTAACGTAAACTGATCACCCACTTTATGACCATCACAAAATCTTTTTTTTATGTGTACAATGATCGATCATGTCGCTAGAGAATTTCAGCATTATTTTTTTTGGTCTTTTTATTCAACATAATTTTGATTTTAGAATTTCCTATATAAATTTAACGTAAACTGATCACCCACTTTATGACCATCACGAAATCTTTTTTTTTATGTGTACAATGATCGATCATGTCGCTAGAGAATTTCAGCCGTATTTTTTTGGTCTTTTTATTCAACATAATTTTGATTTTAGAATTTCCTATATAAATTTAACGTAAACTGATCACCCACTTTATGACCATCACGAAATTTTTTTTTATGTGTACAATGATCGATCATGTCGCTAGAGAATTTCACCCGTATTTTTTTTGGTCTTTTTATTACACATAATTTTGATTTTAGAATTTCCTATATAAATTTAACGTAAACTGATCACCCACTTTATGACCATCACAAAATCTTTTTTTTATGTGTACAATGATCGATCATGTCGCTAGAGAATTTCAGCATTATTTTTTTTGGTCTTTTTAGTCAACATAATTTAGATTTTAGAATTTCCTATATAAATTTTACGTAAACTGATCACCCACTTTATGACCATCACGAAATTTTTTTTTATGTGTACAATGATCGATCATGTCGCTAGAGAATTTCAGCCGTATTTTTTTGGTCTTTTTATTCAACATAATTTTGATTTTAGAATTTCCTATATAAATTTAACGTAAACTGATCACCCACTTTATGACCATCACAAAATCTTTTTTTTATGTGTACAATGATCGATCATGTCGCTAGAGAATTTCAGCATTATTTTTTTTGGTCTTTTTATTCAACATAATTTTGATTTTAGAATTTCCTATATAAATTTAACGTAAACTGATCACCCACTTTATGACCATCACGAAATCTTTTTTTTTATGTGTACAATGATCGATCATGTCGCTAGAGAATTTCAGCCGTATTTTTTTGGTCTTTTTATTCAACATAATTTTGATTTTAGAATTTCCTATATAAATTTAACGTAAACTGATCACCCACTTTATGACCATCACGAAATTTTTTTTTATGTGTACAATGATCGATCATGTCGCTAGAGAATTTCACCCGTATTTTTTTTGGTCTTTTTATTACACATAATTTTGATTTTAGAATTTCCTATATAAATTTAACGTAAACTGATCACCCACTTTATGACCATCACAAAATCTTTTTTTTATGTGTACAATGATCGATCATGTCGCTAGAGAATTTCAGCATTATTTTTTTTGGTCTTTTTAGTCAACATAATTTAGATTTTAGAATTTCCTATATAAATTTTACGTAAACTGATCACCCACTTTATGACCATCACGAAATTTTTTTTTATGTGTACAATGATCGATCATGTCGCTAGAGAATTTCAGCCGTATTTTTTTGGTCTTTTTATTCAACATAATTTTGATTTTAGAATTTCCTATATAAATTTAACGTAAACTGATCACCCACTTTATGACCATCACAAAATCTTTTTTTTATGTGTACAATGATCGATCATGTCGCTAGAGAATTTCAGCATTATTTTTTTTGGTCTTTTTATTCAACATAATTTTGATTTTAGAATTTCCTATATAAATTTAACGTAAACTGATCACCCACTTTATGACCATCACGAAATCTTTTTTTTTATGTGTACAATGATCGATCATGTCGCTAGAGAATTTCAGCCGTATTTTTTTGGTCTTTTTATTCAACATAATTTTGATTTTAGAATTTCCTATATAAATTTAACGTAAACTGATCACCCACTTTATGACCATCACGAAATTTTTTTTTATGTGTACAATGATCGATCATGTCGCTAGAGAATTTCACCCGTATTTTTTTTGGTCTTTTTATTACACATAATTTTGATTTTAGAATTTCCTATATAAATTTAACGTAAACTGATCACCCACTTTATGACCATCACGAAATTTTTTTTATGTGTACAATGATCGATCATGTCGCTAGAGAATTTCAGCCGTATTTTCTTTGGTCTTTTTAGTCAACATAATTTTGATTTTAGAATTTCCTATATAAATTTAACGTAAACTGATCACCCACTTCATGACCATCACAAAATCTTTTTTTTATGTGTACAATGATCGATCATGTCGCTAGAGAATTTCAGCCGTATTTTTTTTGGTCTTTTTAGTCAACATAATTTTGATTTTAGAATTTCCTATATAAATTGAACGTAAACTGATCACCCACTTTATGACCATCACGAAATTTTTTTTTATGTGTACAATGATCGATCATGTCGCTAGAGAATATCAGCCGTATTTTTTTGGGTCTTTTTAGTAAACATAATTTTGATTTTAGAATTTCCTATATAAATTTAACGTACACTGATCACCCACTTTATGACCATCACAAAATCTTTTTTTTTATGTGTACAATGATCGATCATGTCGCTAGAGAATTTCAGCCGTATTTTCTTTGGTCTTTTTAGTCAACATAATTTTGATTTTAGAATTTCCTATATAAATTTAACGTAAACTGATCACCCACTTTATGACCATCACAAAATCTTTTTTTTATGTGTACAATGATCGATCATGTCGCTAGAGAATTTCACCCGTATTTTTTTTGGTCTTTTTATTACACATAATTTTGATTTTAGAATTTCCTATATAAATTTAACGTAAACTGATCACCCACTTTATGACCATCACGAAATCTTTTTTTTTTATGTGTACAATGATCGATCATGTCGCTAGAGAATTTCAGCCGTATTTTCTTTGGTCTTTTTAGTCAACATAATTTTGATTTTAGAATTTCCTATATAAATTTAACGTAAACTGATCACCCACTTTATGACCATCACGAAATCTTTTTTTTTATGTGTACAATGATCGATCATGTCGCTAGAGAATTTCAGCCGTATTTTCTTTGGTCTTTTTAGTCAACATAATTTTGATTTTAGAATTTCCTATATAAATTTAACGTAAACTGATCACCCACTTTATGACCATCACAAAATCTTTTTTTTATGTGTACAATGATCGATCATGTCGCTAGAGAATTTCAGCCGTATTTTTTTTGGTCTTTTTATTCAACATAATTTTGATTTTAGAATTTCCTATATAAATTTAACGTAAACTGATCACCCACTTTATGACCATCACGAAATTTTTTTTATGTGTACAATGATCGATCATGTCGCTGGAGAATTTCAGCCGTATTTTTTTGGTCTTTTTATTCAACATAATTTTGATTTTAGAATTTCCTATATAAATTTAACGTAAACTGATCACCCACTTTATGACCATCACAAAATCTTTTTTTTATGTGTACAATGATCGATCATGTCGCTAGAGAATTTCAGCATTATTTTTTTTGGTCTTTTTAGTCAACATAATTTTGATTTTAGAATTTCCTATATAAATTTAACGTAAACTGATCACCCACTTTATGACCATCACGAAATTTTTTTTTATGTGTACAATGATCGATCATGTCGCTAGAGAATTTCACCCGTATTTTTTTTGGTCTTTTTAGTCAACATAATTTTGATTTTAGAATTTCCTATATAAATTTAACGTAAACTGATCACCCACTTTATGACCATCACGAAATCTTTTTTTTTATGTGTACAATGATCGATCATGTCGCTAGAGAATTTCAGCCGTATTTTCTTTGGTCTTTTTAGTCAACAATTTTGATTTTAGAATTTCCTATATAAATTTAACGTAAACTGATCACCCACTTTATGACCATCACAAAATCTTTTTTTTATGTGTACAATGATCGATCATGTCGCTAGAGAATTTCAGCCGTATTTTTTTGGTCTTTTTATTCAACATAATTTTGATTTTAGAATTTCCTATATAAATTTAACGTAAACTGATCACCCACTTTATGACCATCACAAAATCTTTTTTTTATGTGTACAATGATCGATCATGTCGCTAGAGAATTTCACCCGTATTTTTTTTGGTCTTTTTATTACACATAATTTTGATTTTAGAATTTCCTATATAAATTTAACGTAAACTGATCACCCACTTTATGACCATCACAAAATCTTTTTTTTATGTGTACAATGATCGATCATGTCGCTAGAGAATTTCACCCGTATTTTTTTTGGTCTTTTTATTACACATAATTTTGATTTTAGAATTTCCTATATAAATTTAACGTAAACTGATCACCCACTTTATGACCATCACGAAATTTTTTTTTATGTGTACAATGATCGATCATGTCGCTAGATAATATCAGCCGTATTTTTTTGGGTCTTTTTAGTCAACATAATTTTGATTTTAGAATTTCCTATATAAATTTAACGTACACTGATCACCCACTTTATGACCATCACAAAATCTTTTTTTTATGTGTACAATGATCGATCATGTCGCTAGAGAATTTCAGCCGTATTTTCTTTGGTCTTTTTAGTCAACATAATTTTGATTTTAGAATTTCCTATATAAATTTTACGTAAACTGATCACCCACTTTATGACCATCACAAAATCTTTTTTTATGTGTACAATGATCGATCATGTCGCTAGAGAATTTCACCCGTATTTTTTTTGGTCTTTTTATTACACATAATTTTGATTTTAGAATTTCCTATATAAATTTAACGTAAACTGATCACCCACTTTATGACCATCACGAAATTTTTTTTATGTGTACAATGATCGATCATGTCGCTAGAGAATTTCAGCCGTATTTTCTTTGGTCTTTTTAGTCAACATAATTTTGATTTTAGAATTTCCTATATAAATTTAACGTAAACTGATCACCCACTTCATGACCATCACAAAATCTTTTTTTTATGTGTACAATGATCGATCATGTCGCTAGAGAATTTCAGCCGTATTTTTTTTGGTCTTTTTAGTCAACATAATTTTGATTTTAGAATTTCCTATATAAATTGAACGTAAACTGATCACCCACTTTATGACCATCACGAAATTTTTTTTTATGTGTACAATGATCGATCATGTCGCTAGAGAATATCAGCCGTATTTTTTTGGGTCTTTTTAGTCAACATAATTTTGATTTTAGAATTTCCTATATAAATTTAACGTACACTGATCACCCACTTTATGACCATCACAAAATCTTTTTTTTTATGTGTACAATGATCGATCATGTCGCTAGAGAATTTCAGCCGTATTTTCTTTGGTCTTTTTAGTCAACATAATTTTGATTTTAGAATTTCCTATATAAATTTAACGTAAACTGATCACCCACTTTATGACCATCACAAAATCTTTTTTTTATGTGTACAATGATCGATCATGTCGCTAGAGAATTTCACCCGTATTTTTTTTGGTCTTTTTATTACACATAATTTTGATTTTAGAATTTCCTATATAAATTTAACGTAAACTGATCACCCACTTTATGACCATCACGAAATCTTTTTTTTTTATGTGTACAATGATCGATCATGTCGCTAGAGAATTTCAGCCGTATTTTCTTTGGTCTTTTTATTACACATAATTTTGATTTTAGAATTTCCTATATAAATTTAACGTAAACTGATCACCCACTTTATGACCATCACGAAATTTTTTTTTATGTGTACAATGATCGATCATGTCGCTAGATAATATCAGCCGTATTTTTTTGGGTCTTTTTAGTCAACATAATTTTGATTTTAGAATTTCCTATATAAATTTAACGTACACTGATCACCCACTTTATGACCATCACAAAATCTTTTTTTTATGTGTACAATGATCGATCATGTCGCTAGAGAATTTCAGCCGTATTTTCTTTGGTCTTTTTAGTCAACATAATTTTGATTTTAGAATTTCCTATATAAATTTTACGTAAACTGATCACCCACTTTATGACCATCACAAAATCTTTTTTTATGTGTACAATGATCGATCATGTCGCTAGAGAATTTCACCCGTATTTTTTTTGGTCTTTTTATTACACATAATTTTGATTTTAGAATTTCCTATATAAATTTAACGTAAACTGATCACCCACTTTATGACCATCACGAAATTTTTTTTATGTGTACAATGATCGATCATGTCGCTAGAGAATTTCAGCCGTATTTTCTTTGGTCTTTTTAGTCAACATAATTTTGATTTTAGAATTTCCTATATAAATTTAACGTAAACTGATCACCCACTTCATGACCATCACAAAATCTTTTTTTTATGTGTACAATGATCGATCATGTCGCTAGAGAATTTCAGCCGTATTTTTTTTGGTCTTTTTAGTCAACATAATTTTGATTTTAGAATTTCCTATATAAATTGAACGTAAACTGATCACCCACTTTATGACCATCACGAAATTTTTTTTTATGAGTACAATGATCGATCATGTCGCTAGAGAATATCAGCCGTATTTTTTTGGGTCTTTTTAGTCAACATAATTTTGATTTTAGAATTTCCTATATAAATTTAACGTACACTGATCACCCACTTTATGACCATCACAAAATCTTTTTTTTTATGTGTACAATGATCGATCATGTCGCTAGAGAATTTCAGCCGTATTTTCTTTGGTCTTTTTAGTCAACATAATTTTGATTTTAGAATTTCCTATATAAATTTAACGTAAACTGATCACCCACTTTATGACCATCACAAAATCTTTTTTTTATGTGTACAATGATCGATCATGTCGCTAGAGAATTTCACCCGTATTTTTTTTGGTCTTTTTATTACACATAATTTTGATTTTAGAATTTCCTATATAAATTTAACGTAAACTGATCACCCACTTTATGACCATCACGAAATCTTTTTTTTTTATGTGTACAATGATCGATCATGTCGCTAGAGAATTTCAGCCGTATTTTCTTTGGTCTTTTTAGTCAACATAATTTTGATTTTAGAATTTCCTATATAAATTTAACGTAAACTGATCACCCACTTTATGACCATCACAAAATCTTTTTTTTATGTGTACAATGATCGATCATGTCGCTAGAGAATTTCAGCCGTATTTTTTTTGGTCTTTTTATTCAACATAATTTTGATTTTAGAATTTCCTATATAAATTTAACGTAAACTGATCACCCACTTTATGACCATCACGAAATTTTTTTTTATGTGTACAATGATCGATCATGTCGCTGGAGAATTTCAGCCGTATTTTTTTGGTCTTTTTATTCAACATAATTTTGATTTTAGAATTTCCTATATAAATTTAACGTAAACTGATCACCCACTTTATGACCATCACAAAATCTTTTTTTTATGTGTACAATGATCGATCATGTCGCTAGAGAATTTCAGCATTATTTTTTTTGGTCTTTTTAGTCAACATAATTTAGATTTTAGAATTTCCTATATAAATTTAACGTAAACTGATCACCCACTTTATGACCATCACGAAATTTTTTTTTATGTGTACAATGATCGATCATGTCGCTAGAGAATTTCAGCCGTATTTTTTTTGGTCTTTTTATTCAACATAATTTTTATTTTAGAATTTCCTATATAAATTTAACGTAAACTGATCACCCACTTTATGACCATCACGAAATCTTTTTTTTTATGTGTACAATGATCGATCATGTCGCTAGAGAATTTCACCCGTATTTTTTTTGGTCTTTTTAGTCAACATAATTTTGATTTTAGAATTTCCTATATAAATTTAACGTAAACTGATCACCCACTTTATGACCATCACAAAATCTTTTTTTTATGTGTACAATGATCGATCATGTCGCTAGAGAATTTCAGCCGTATTTTCTTTGGTCTTTTTAGTCAACATAATTTTGATTTTAGAATTTCCTATATAAATTTAACGTAAACTGATCACCCACTTTATGACCATCACAAAATCTTTTTTTTATGTGTACAATGATCGATCATGTCGCTAGAGAATTTCAGCCGTATTTTCTTTGGTCTTTTTAGTCAACATAATTTTGATTTTAGAATTTCCTATATAAATTTAACGTAAACTGATCACCCACTTTATGACCATCACGAAATCTTTTTTTTTATGTGTACAATGATCGATCATGTCGCTAGAGAATTTCAGCCGTATTTTTTTTGGTCTTTTTATTCAACATAATTTTTATTTTAGAATTTCCTATATAAATTAAACGTAAACTGATCACCCACTTTATGACAATCACGAAATCTTTTTTTTTTATGTGTACAATGATCGATAATGTCGCTAGAGAATTTCAGCCGTATTTTCTTTGGTCTTTTTAGTCAACATAATTTTTATTTTAGAATTTCCTATATAAATTTAATGTAAACTGATCACCCACTTTATGACCATCACGAAATCTTTTTTTTATGTGTACAATGATCGATCATGTCGCTAGAGAATTTCACCCGTATTTTTTTTGGTCTTTTTATTACACATAATTTTGATTTTAGAATTTCCTATATAAATTTAACGTAAACTGATCACCCACTTTATGACCATCACGAAATTTTTTTTTATGTGTACAATGATCGATCATGTCGCTAGATAATATCAGCCGTATTTTTTTGGGTCTTTTTAGTCAACATAATTTTGATTTTAGAATTTCCTATATAAATTTAACGTACACTGATCACCCACTTTATGACCATCACAAAATCTTTTTTTTTATGTGTACAATGATCGATCATGTCGCTAGAGAATTTCAGCCGTATTTTCTTTGGTCTTTTTAGTCAACATAATTTTGATTTTAGAATTTCCTATATAAATTTAACGTAAACTGATCACCCACTTTATGACCATCACAAAATCTTTTTTTTATGTGTACAATGATCGATCATGTCGCTAGAGAATTTCACCCGTATTTTTTTTGGTCTTTTTAGTCAACATAATTTTGATTTTAGAATTTCCTATATAAATTTAACGTAAACTGATCACCCACTTTATGACCATCACAAAATCTTTTTTTTATGTGTACAATGATCGATCATGTCGCTAGAGAATTTCACCCGTATTTTTTTTGGTCTTTTTAGTCAACATAATTTTGATTTTAGAATTTCCTATATAAATTTAACGTAAACTGATCACCCACTTTATGACCATCACGAAATTTTTTTTTATGTGTACAATGATCGATCATGTCGCTGGAGAATTTCAGCCGTATTTTTTTGGTCTTTTTATTCAACATAATTTTGATTTTAGAATTTCCTATATAAATTTAACGTAAACTGATCACCCACTTTATGACCATCACAAAATCTTTTTTTTATGTGTACAATGATCGATCATGTCGCTAGAGAATTTCAGCATTATTTTTTTTGGTCTTTTTAGTCAACATAATTTAGATTTTAGAATTTCCTATATAAATTTAACGTAAACTGATCACCCACTTTATGACCATCACGAAATTTTTTTTTATGTGTACAATGATCGATCATGTCGCTAGAGAATTTCAGCCGTATTTTTTTTGGTCTTTTTATTCAACATAATTTTTATTTTAGAATTTCCTATATAAATTTAACGTAAACTGATCACCCACTTTATGACCATCACGAAATCTTTTTTTTTATGTGTACAATGATCGATCATGTCGCTAGAGAATTTCACCCGTATTTTTTTTGGTCTTTTTAGTCAACATAATTTTGATTTTAGAATTTCCTATATAAATTTAACGTAAACTGATCACCCACTTTATGACCATCACAAAATCTTTTTTTTATGTGTACAATGATCGATCATGTCGCTAGAGAATTTCAGCCGTATTTTCTTTGGTCTTTTTAGTCAACATAATTTTGATTTTAGAATTTCCTATATAAATTTAACGTAAACTGATCACCCACTTTATGACCATCACAAAATCTTTTTTTTATGTGTACAATGATCGATCATGTCGCTAGAGAATTTCAGCCGTATTTTCTTTGGTCTTTTTAGTCAACATAATTTTGATTTTAGAATTTCCTATATAAATTTAACGTAAACTGATCACCCACTTTATGACCATCACGAAATCTTTTTTTTTATGTGTACAATGATCGATCATGTCGCTAGAGAATTTCAGCCGTATTTTTTTTGGTCTTTTTATTCAACATAATTTTTATTTTAGAATTTCCTATATAAATTAAACGTAAACTGATCACCCACTTTATGACAATCACGAAATCTTTTTTTTTTATGTGTACAATGATCGATAATGTCGCTAGAGAATTTCAGCCGTATTTTCTTTGGTCTTTTTAGTCAACATAATTTTTATTTTAGAATTTCCTATATAAATTTAATGTAAACTGATCACCCACTTTATGACCATCACGAAATCTTTTTTTTATGTGTACAATGATCGATCATGTCGCTAGAGAATTTCACCCGTATTTTTTTTGGTCTTTTTATTACACATAATTTTGATTTTAGAATTTCCTATATAAATTTAACGTAAACTGATCACCCACTTTATGACCATCACGAAATTTTTTTTTATGTGTACAATGATCGATCATGTCGCTAGATAATATCAGCCGTATTTTTTTGGGTCTTTTTAGTCAACATAATTTTGATTTTAGAATTTCCTATATAAATTTAACGTACACTGATCACCCACTTTATGACCATCACAAAATCTTTTTTTTTATGTGTACAATGATCGATCATGTCGCTAGAGAATTTCAGCCGTATTTTCTTTGGTCTTTTTAGTCAACATAATTTTGATTTTAGAATTTCCTATATAAATTTAACGTAAACTGATCACCCACTTTATGACCATCACAAAATCTTTTTTTTATGTGTACAATGATCGATCATGTCGCTAGAGAATTTCACCCGTATTTTTTTTGGTCTTTTTAGTCAACATAATTTTGATTTTAGAATTTCCTATATAAATTTAACGTAAACTGATCACCCACTTCATGACCATCACAAAATCTTTTTTTATGTGTACAATGATCGATCATGTCGCTAGAGAATTTCAGCCGTATTTTTTTTGGTCTTTTTAGTCAACATAATTTTGATTTTAGAATTTCCTATATAAATTGAACGTAAACTGATCACCCACTTTATGACCATCACGAAATTTTTTTTATGTGTACAATGATCGATCATGTCGCTAGAGAATTTCAGCCGTATTTTCTTTGGTCTTTTTAGTAAACATAATTTTGATTTTAGAATTTCCTATATAAATTAAACGTAAACTGATCACCCACTTTATGACCATCACAAAATCTTTTTTTTATGTGTACAATGATCGATCATGTCGCTAGAGAATTTCACCCGTATTTTTTGTGGTCTTTTTATTACACATAATTTTGATTTTAGAATTTCCTATATAAATTTAACGTAAACTGATCACCCACTTTATGACCATCACGAAATCTTTTTTTTTATGTGTACAATGATCGATCATGTCGCTAGAGAATTTCAGCCGTATTTTCTTTGGTCTTTTTAGTCAACATAATTTTGATTTTAGAATTTCCTATATAAATTTAACGTAAACTGATCACCCACTTTATGACCATCACGAAATCTTTTTTTTTATGTGTACAATGATCGATCATGTCGCTAGAGAATTTCAGCCGTATTTTCTTTGGTCTTTTTAGTCAACATAATTTTGATTTTAGAATTTCCTATATAAATTTAACGTAAACTGATCACCCACTTTATGACCATCACAAAATCTTTTTTTTATGTGTACAATGATCGATCATGTCGCTAGAGAATTTCAGCCGTATTTTTTTTGGTCTTTTTATTCAACATAATTTTGATTTTAGAATTTCCTATATAAATTTAATGTAAACTGATCACCCACTTTATGACCATCACGAAATTTTTTTTTATGTGTACAATGATCGATCATGTCGCTGGAGAATTTCAGCCGTATTTTTTTGGTCTTTTTATTCAACATAATTTTGATTTTAGAATTTCCTATATAAATTTAACGTAAACTGATCACCCACTTTATGACCATCACAAAATCTTTTTTTTATGTGTACAATGATCGATCATGTCGCTAGAGAATTTCAGCATTATTTTTTTTGGTCTTTTTAGTCAACATAATTTAGATTTTAGAATTTCCTATATAAATTTAACGTAAACTGATCACCCACTTTATGACCATCACGAAATTTTTTTTTATGTGTACAATGATCGATCATGTCGCTAGAGAATTTCAGCCGTATTTTTTTTGGTCTTTTTATTCAACATAATTTTTATTTTAGAATTTCCTATATAAATTTAACGTAAACTGATCACCCACTTTATGACCATCACGAAATCTTTTTTTTTTATGTGTACAATGATCGATCATGTCGCTAGAGAATTTCACCCGTATTTTTTTTGGTCTTTTTAGTCAACATAATTTTGATTTTAGAATTTCCTATATAAATTTAACGTAAACTGATCACCCACTTTATGACCATCACAAAATCTTTTTTTTATGTGTACAATGATCGATCATGTCGCTAGAGAATTTCAGCCGTATTTTCTTTGGTCTTTTTAGTCAACATAATTTTTATTTTAGAATTTCCTATATAAATTTAACGTAAACTGATCACCCACTTTATGACCATCACAAAATCTTTTTTTTATGTGTACAATGATCGATCATGTCGCTAGAGAATTTCAGCCGTATTTTCTTTGGTCTTTTTAGTCAACATAATTTTGATTTTAGAATTTCCTATATAAATTTAACGTAAACTGATCACCCACTTTATGACCATCACAAAATCTTTTTTTATGTGTACAATGATCGATCATGTCGCTAGAGAATTTCAGCCGTATTTTTTTTGGTCTTTTTATTCAACATAATTTTGATTTTAGAATTTCCTATATAAATTTAACGTAAACTGATCACCCACTTCATGACCATCACAAAATCTTTTTTTATGTGTACAATGATCGATCATGTCGCTAGAGAATTTCAGCCGTATTTTTTTTGGTCTTTTTATTCAACATAATTTTTATTTTAGAATTTCCTATATAAATTAAACGTAAACTGATCACCCACTTTATGACCATCACGAAATCTTTTTTTTTATGTGTACAATGATCGATCATGTCGCTAGAGAATTTCAGCCGTATTCTTTTGGGTCTTTTTAGTCAACATAATTTTGATTTTAGAATTTCCTATATAAATTTAACGTAAACTGATCACCCACTTTATGACTGTCACAAAATCTTTTTTTTATGTGTACAATGATCGATCATGTCGCTAGAGAATTTCAGCCGTATTTTCTTTGGTCTTTTTAGTCAACATAATTTTGATTTTAGAATTTCCTATATTAATTTAACGTAAACTGATCACCCACTTTATGACCATCACGAAATCTTTTTTTTTATGTGTACAATGATCGATCATGTCGCTAGAGAATTTCAGCCGTATTTTCTTTGGTCTTTTTAGTCAACATAATTTTGATTTTAGAATTTCCTATATAAATTTAACGTAAACTGATCACCCACTTTATGACCATCACGAAATCTTTTTTTTTATGTGTACAATGATCGATCATGTCGCTAGAGAATTTCAGCCGTATTTTTTTTTGTCTTTTTATTCAACATAATTTTGATTTTAGAATTTCCTATATAAATTTAACGTAAACTGATCACCCACTTTATGACCATCACGAAATCTTTTTTTTATGTGTACAATGATCGGCTGAAATTCTCTAGCGACATGATCGATCATTGTACACATAAAAAAAAAAGATTTCGTGATGGTCATAAAGTGGGTGATCAGTTTACGTTAAATTTATATAGGAAATTCTAAAATCAAAATTATGTTGAATAAAAAGACCAAAAAAAATACGGCTGAAATTCTTTAGCGACATGATCGATCATTGTACACATAAAAAAAAATTTCGTGATGGTCATAAAGTGGGTGATCAGTTTACGTTAAATTTATATAGGAAATTCTAAAATCAAAATTATGTTGAATAAAAAGACCAAAAAAATACGGCTGGAATTCTCTAGCGACATGATCGATCATTGTACACATAAAAAAAAATTTTGTGATGGTCATAAAGTGGGTGATCAGTTTACGTTAAATTTATATAGGAAATTCTAAAATAAAAATTATGTTGAATAAAAAGACCAAAAAAAATACGGCTGAAATTCTCTAGCGACATGATCGATCATTGTACACATAAAAAAAGATTTTGTGATGGTCATAAAGTGGGTGATCAGTTTACGTTAAATTTATATAGGAAATTCTAAAATCAAAATTATGTTGACTAAAAAGACCCAAAAGAATACGGCTGAAATTCTCTAGCGACATGATCGATCATTGTACACATAAAAAAAAAAGATTTCGTGATGGTCATAAATTGGGTGATCAGTTTACGTTAAATTTATATAGGAAATTCTAAAATCAAAATTATGTTGAATAAAAAGACCAAAAAAAATAGGGCTGAAATTCTCTAGCGACATGATCGATCATTGTACACATGAAAAAAAGATTTTGTGATGGTCATAAAGTGGGTGATCAGTTTACGTTAAATTTATATAGGAAATTCTAAAATCAAAATTATGTTGACTAAAAAGACCAAAGAAAATACGGCTGAAATTCTCTAGCGACATGATCGATCATTGTACACATAAAAAAAAGATTTTGTGATGGTCATAAAGTGGGTGATCAGTTTACGTTAAATTTATAATTTTTTTTATGTGTACAATGATCGATCATGTCGCTAGAGAATTTCAGCCGTATTTTCTTTGGTCTTTTTAGTCAACATAATTTTGATTTTAGAATTTCCTATATAAATTTAACGTAAACTGATCACCCACTATATAAATTTAACGTAAACTGATCACCCACTTTATGACCATCACAAAATCTTTTTTTCATGTGTACAATGATCGATCATGTCGCTAGAGAATTTCAGCCGTATTTTTTTTGGTCTTTTTATTCAACATAATTTTGATTTTAGAATTTCCTATATAAATTTAACGTAAACTGATCACCCAATTTATGACCATCACAAAATCTTTTTTTTTATGTGTACAATGATCGATCATGTCGCTAGATAATATCAGCCGTATTTTTTTGGGTCTTTTTAGTCAACATAATTTTGATTTTAGAATTTCCTATATAAATTTAACGTACACTGATAACCCACTTTATGACCATCACAAAATCTTTTTTTTTATGTGTACAATGATCGATCATGTCGCTAGAGAATTTCAGCCGTATTTTCTTTGGTCTTTTTAGTCAACATAATTTTGATTTTAGAATTTCCTATATAAATTTAACGTAAACTGATCACCCACTTTATGACCATCACAAAATCTTTTTTTTATGTGTACAATGATCGATCATGTCGCTAGAGAATTTCACCCGTATTTTTTTTGGTCTTTTTAGTCAACATAATTTTGATTTTAGAATTTCCTATATAAATTTAACGTAAACTGATCACCCACTTCATGACCATCACAAAATCTTTTTTTTATGTGTACAATAATCGATCATGTCGCTAGAGAATTTCAGCCGTATTTTTTTTGGTCTTTTTAGTCAACATAATTTTGATTTTAGAATTTCCTATATAAATTGAACGTAAACTGATCACCCACTTTATGACCATCACGAAATTTTTTTTATGTGTACAATGATCGATCATGTCGCTAGAGAATTTCAGCCGTATTTTCTTTGGTCTTTTTAGTAAACATAATTTTGATTTTAGAATTTCCTATATAAATTAAACGTAAACTGATCACCCACTTTATGACCATCACAAAATCTTTTTTTTATGTGTACAATGATCGATCATGTCGCTAGAGAATTTCACCCGTATTTTTTGTGGTCTTTTTATTACACATAATTTTGATTTTAGAATTTCCTATATAAATTTAACGTAAACTGATCACCCACTTTATGACCATCACGAAATCTTTTTTTTTTATGTGTACAATGATCGATCATGTCGCTAGAGAATTTCAGCCGTATTTTCTTTGGTCTTTTTAGTCAACATAATTTTGATTTTAGAATTTCCTATATAAATTTAACGTAAACTGATCACCCACTTTATGACCATCACGAAATCTTTTTTTTTATGTGTACAATGATCGATCATGTCGCTAGAGAATTTCAGCCGTATTTTCTTTGGTCTTTTTAGTCAACATAATTTTGATTTTAGAATTTCCTATATAAATTTAACGTAAACTGATCACCCACTTTATGACCATCACAAAATCTTTTTTTTATGTGTACAATGATCGATCATGTCGCTAGAGAATTTCAGCCGTATTTTTTTTGGTCTTTTTATTCAACATAATTTTGATTTTAGAATTTCCTATATAAATTTAATGTAAACTGATCACCCACTTTATGACCATCACGAAATTTTTTTTTATGTGTACAATGATCGATCATGTCGCTGGAGAATTTCAGCCGTATTTTTTTGGTCTTTTTATTCAACATAATTTTGATTTTAGAATTTCCTATATAAATTTAACGTAAACTGATCACCCACTTTATGACCATCACAAAATCTTTTTTTTATGTGTACAATGATCGATCATGTCGCTAGAGAATTTCAGCATTATTTTTTTTGGTCTTTTTAGTCAACATAATTTAGATTTTAGAATTTCCTATATAAATTTAACGTAAACTGATCACCCACTTTATGACCATCACGAAATTTTTTTTTATGTGTACAATGATCGATCATGTCGCTAGAGAATTTCAGCCGTATTTTTTTTGGTCTTTTTATTCAACATAATTTTTATTTTAGAATTTCCTATATAAATTTAACGTAAACTGATCACCCACTTTATGACCATCACGAAATCTTTTTTTTTTATGTGTACAATGATCGATCATGTCGCTAGAGAATTTCACCCGTATTTTTTTTGGTCTTTTTAGTCAACATAATTTTGATTTTAGAATTTCCTATATAAATTTAACGTAAACTGATCACCCACTTTATGACCATCACAAAATCTTTTTTTTATGTGTACAATGATCGATCATGTCGCTAGAGAATTTCAGCCGTATTTTCTTTGGTCTTTTTAGTCAACATAATTTTTATTTTAGAATTTCCTATATAAATTTAACGTAAACTGATCACCCACTTTATGACCATCACAAAATCTTTTTTTTATGTGTACAATGATCGATCATGTCGCTAGAGAATTTCAGCCGTATTTTCTTTGGTCTTTTTAGTCAACATAATTTTGATTTTAGAATTTCCTATATAAATTTAACGTAAACTGATCACCCACTTTATGACCATCACAAAATCTTTTTTTATGTGTACAATGATCGATCATGTCGCTAGAGAATTTCAGCCGTATTTTTTTTGGTCTTTTTATTCAACATAATTTTGATTTTAGAATTTCCTATATAAATTTAACGTAAACTGATCACCCACTTCATGACCATCACAAAATCTTTTTTTATGTGTACAATGATCGATCATGTCGCTAGAGAATTTCAGCCGTATTTTTTTTGGTCTTTTTATTCAACATAATTTTTATTTTAGAATTTCCTATATAAATTAAACGTAAACTGATCACCCACTTTATGACCATCACGAAATCTTTTTTTTTATGTGTACAATGATCGATCATGTCGCTGGAGAATTTCAGCCGTATTTTTTTGGTCTTTTTATTCAACATAATTTTGATTTTAGAATTTCCTATATAAATTTAACGTAAACTGATCACCCACTTTATGACCATCACAAAATCTTTTTTTTATGTGTACAATGATCGATCATGTCGCTAGAGAATTTCAGCATTATTTTTTTTGGTCTTTTTAGTCAACATAATTTAGATTTTAGAATTTCCTATATAAATTTAACGTAAACTGATCACCCACTTTATGACCATCACGAAATTTTTTTTTATGTGTACAATGATCGATCATGTCGCTAGAGAATTTCAGCCGTATTTTTTTTGGTCTTTTTATTCAACATAATTTTTATTTTAGAATTTCCTATATAAATTTAACGTAAACTGATCACCCACTTTATGACCATCACGAAATCTTTTTTTTTTATGTGTACAATGATCGATCATGTCGCTAGAGAATTTCACCCGTATTTTTTTTGGTCTTTTTAGTCAACATAATTTTGATTTTAGAATTTCCTATATAAATTTAACGTAAACTGATCACCCACTTTATGACCATCACAAAATCTTTTTTTTATGTGTACAATGATCGATCATGTCGCTAGAGAATTTCAGCCGTATTTTCTTTGGTCTTTTTAGTCAACATAATTTTTATTTTAGAATTTCCTATATAAATTTAACGTAAACTGATCACCCACTTTATGACCATCACAAAATCTTTTTTTTATGTGTACAATGATCGATCATGTCGCTAGAGAATTTCAGCCGTATTTTCTTTGGTCTTTTTAGTCAACATAATTTTGATTTTAGAATTTCCTATATAAATTTAACGTAAACTGATCACCCACTTTATGACCATCACAAAATCTTTTTTTATGTGTACAATGATCGATCATGTCGCTAGAGAATTTCAGCCGTATTTTTTTTGGTCTTTTTATTCAACATAATTTTGATTTTAGAATTTCCTATATAAATTTAACGTAAACTGATCACCCACTTCATGACCATCACAAAATCTTTTTTTATGTGTACAATGATCGATCATGTCGCTAGAGAATTTCAGCCGTATTTTTTTTGGTCTTTTTATTCAACATAATTTTTATTTTAGAATTTCCTATATAAATTAAACGTAAACTGATCACCCACTTTATGACCATCACGAAATCTTTTTTTTTATGTGTACAATGATCGATCATGTCGCTAGAGAATTTCAGCCGTATTCTTTTGGGTCTTTTTAGTCAACATAATTTTGATTTTAGAATTTCCTATATAAATTTAACGTAAACTGATCACCCACTTTATGACTGTCACAAAATCTTTTTTTTATGTGTACAATGATCGATCATGTCGCTAGAGAATTTCAGCCGTATTTTCTTTGGTCTTTTTAGTCAACATAATTTTGATTTTAGAATTTCCTATATTAATTTAACGTAAACTGATCACCCACTTTATGACCATCACGAAATCTTTTTTTTTATGTGTACAATGATCGATCATGTCGCTAGAGAATTTCAGCCGTATTTTCTTTGGTCTTTTTAGTCAACATAATTTTGATTTTAGAATTTCCTATATAAATTTAACGTAAACTGATCACCCACTTTATGACCATCACGAAATCTTTTTTTTTATGTGTACAATGATCGATCATGTCGCTAGAGAATTTCAGCCGTATTTTTTTTTGTCTTTTTATTCAACATAATTTTGATTTTAGAATTTCCTATATAAATTTAACGTAAACTGATCACCCACTTTATGACCATCACGAAATCTTTTTTTTATGTGTACAATGATCGGCTGAAATTCTCTAGCGACATGATCGATCATTGTACACATAAAAAAAAAAGATTTCGTGATGGTCATAAAGTGGGTGATCAGTTTACGTTAAATTTATATAGGAAATTCTAAAATCAAAATTATGTTGAATAAAAAGACCAAAAAAAATACGGCTGAAATTCTTTAGCGACATGATCGATCATTGTACACATAAAAAAAAATTTCGTGATGGTCATAAAGTGGGTGATCAGTTTACGTTAAATTTATATAGGAAATTCTAAAATCAAAATTATGTTGAATAAAAAGACCAAAAAAATACGGCTGGAATTCTCTAGCGACATGATCGATCATTGTACACATAAAAAAAAATTTTGTGATGGTCATAAAGTGGGTGATCAGTTTACGTTAAATTTATATAGGAAATTCTAAAATAAAAATTATGTTGAATAAAAAGACCAAAAAAAATACGGCTGAAATTCTCTAGCGACATGATCGATCATTGTACACATAAAAAAAGATTTTGTGATGGTCATAAAGTGGGTGATCAGTTTACGTTAAATTTATATAGGAAATTCTAAAATCAAAATTATGTTGACTAAAAAGACCCAAAAGAATACGGCTGAAATTCTCTAGCGACATGATCGATCATTGTACACATAAAAAAAAAAGATTTCGTGATGGTCATAAATTGGGTGATCAGTTTACGTTAAATTTATATAGGAAATTCTAAAATCAAAATTATGTTGAATAAAAAGACCAAAAAAAATAGGGCTGAAATTCTCTAGCGACATGATCGATCATTGTACACATGAAAAAAAGATTTTGTGATGGTCATAAAGTGGGTGATCAGTTTACGTTAAATTTATATAGGAAATTCTAAAATCAAAATTATGTTGACTAAAAAGACCAAAGAAAATACGGCTGAAATTCTCTAGCGACATGATCGATCATTGTACACATAAAAAAAAGATTTTGTGATGGTCATAAAGTGGGTGATCAGTTTACGTTAAATTTATAATTTTTTTTATGTGTACAATGATCGATCATGTCGCTAGAGAATTTCAGCCGTATTTTCTTTGGTCTTTTTAGTCAACATAATTTTGATTTTAGAATTTCCTATATAAATTTAACGTAAACTGATCACCCACTATATAAATTTAACGTAAACTGATCACCCACTTTATGACCATCACAAAATCTTTTTTTCATGTGTACAATGATCGATCATGTCGCTAGAGAATTTCAGCCGTATTTTTTTTGGTCTTTTTATTCAACATAATTTTGATTTTAGAATTTCCTATATAAATTTAACGTAAACTGATCACCCAATTTATGACCATCACAAAATCTTTTTTTTTATGTGTACAATGATCGATCATGTCGCTAGAGAATTTCAGCCGTATTCTTTTGGGTCTTTTTAGTCAACATAATTTTGATTTTAGAATTTCCTATATAAATTTAACGTAAACTGATCACCCACTTTATGACCATCACGAAATCTTTTTTTTTATGTGTACAATGATCGATCATGTCGCTAGAGAATTTCAGCCGTATTTTCTTTGTTCTT
Source organism: Sepiola atlantica (assembly GCA_963556195.1). Classification (NCBI taxonomy): domain Eukaryota; kingdom Metazoa; phylum Mollusca; class Cephalopoda; order Sepiida; family Sepiolidae; genus Sepiola; species Sepiola atlantica. Next base: position 72,020,283 of record OY744532.1, on the reverse strand, counting down.
TTTAGTCAACATAATTTTGATTTTAGAATTTCCTATATAAATTTACCGTAAACTGATCACCCACTTTATGACCATCACAAAATCTTTTTTTTATGTGTACAATGATCGATCATGTCGCTAGAGAATTTCAGCCGTATTTTTTTGGGTCTTTTTATTCAACATAATTTTGATTTTAGAATTTCCTATATAAATTTAACGTAAACTGATCACCCACTTTATGACCATCACGAAATCTTTTTTTTATGTGTACAATGATTGATCATGTCGCTAGAGAATTTCAGCCGTATTTTTTTGGTCTTTTTATTCAACATAATTTTGATTTTAGAATTTCCTATATAAATTTAACGTAAACTGATCACCCACTTTATGACCATCACGAAATCTTTTTTTTTTATGTGTACAATGATCGATCATGTCGCTAGAGAATTTCAGCCGTATTCTTTTGGGTCTTTTTAGTCAACATAATTTTTATTTTAGAATTTCCTATATAAATTTAACGTAAACTGATCACCCACTTTATGACCATCACGAAATTTTTTTTATGTGTACAAGGATCGATCATGTCGCTAGAGAATATCAGCCGTATTTTCTTTGGTCTTTTTATTCAACATAATTTTGATTTTAGAATTTCCTATATAAATTTAACGTAAACTGATCACCCACTTTTTGACCATCACGAAATTTTTTCTTATGTGTACAATGATCGATCATGTCGCTAGAGAATTTCAGCCGTATTTTCTTTGGTCTTTTTAGTCAACATAATTTTGATTTTAGAATTTCCTATATAAATTTAACGTAAACTGATCACCCACTTTATGACCATCACAAAATCTTTTTTTTATGTGTACAATGATCGATCATGTCGCTAGAGAATTTCAGCCGTATTTTTTTGGTCTTTTTATTCAACATAATTTTGATTTTAGAATTTCCTATATAAATTTAACGTAAACTGATCACCCACTTTATGACCATCACAAAATCTTTTTTATTATGTGTACAATGATCGATCATGTCGCTAGAGAATTTCAGCCGTATTCTTTTGGGTCTTTTTAGTCAACATAATTTTGATTTTAGAATTTCCTATATAAATTTAACGTAAACTGATCACCCACTTTATGACCATCACGAAATCTTTTTTTCATGTGTACAATGATCGATCATGTCGCTAGAGAATTTCAGCCGTATTTTTTTTGGTCTTTTTATTCAACATAATTTTGATTTTAGAATTTCCTATATAAATTTAACGTAAACTGATCACCCACTTTATGACCATCACAAAATCTTTTTTTTTATGTGTACAATGATCGATCATGTCGCTAGAGAATTTCAGCCGTATTTTTTTTGGTCTTTTTATTCAACATAATTTTTATTTTAGAATTTCCTATATAAATTTAACGTAAACTGATCACCCACTTTATGACCATCACGAAATCTTTTTTTTTATGTGTACAATGATCGATCATGTCGCTAGAGAATTTCAGCCGTATTTTTTTGGTCTTTTTAGTCAACATAATTTTGATTTTAGAATTTCCTATATAAATTTAACGTAAACTGATCACCCACTTTATGACCATCACGAAATCTTTTTTTTTTATGTGTACAATGATCGATCATGTCGCTAGAGAATTTCAGCCGTATTCTTTTGGGTCTTTTTAGTCAACATAATTTTGATTTTAGAATTTCCTATATAAATTTAACGTAAACTGATCACCCACTTTATGACCATCACGAAATCTTTTTTTTTTATGTGTACAATGATCGATCATGTCGCTAGAGAATTTCAGCCGTATTTTCTTTGGTCTTTTTAGTCAACATAATTTTGATTTTAGAATTTCCTATATAAATTTAACGTAAACTGATCACCCACTTTATGACCATCACAAAATCTTTTTTTATGTGTACAATGATCGATCATGTCGCTAGAGAATTTCAGCCGTATTTTTTTGGTCTTTTTATTCAACATAATTTTGATTTTAGAATTTCCTATATAAATTTAACGTAAACTGATCACCCACTTTATGACCATCACGAAATTTTTTTTTATGTGTACAATGATCGATCATGTCGCTAGAGAATTTCAGCCGTATTCTTTTGGGTCTTTTTAGTCAACATAATTTTGATTTTAGAATTTCCTATATAAATTTAACGTAAACTGATCACCCACTTTATGACCATCACGAAATCTTTTTTTTTATGTGTACAATGATCGATCATGTCGCTAGAGAATTTCAGCCGTATTTTCTTTGTTCTTTTTAGTCAACATAATTTTGATTTTAGAATTTCCTATATAAATTTACCGTAAACTGATCACCCACTTTATGACCATCACAAAATCTTTTTTTTATGTGTACAATGATCGATCATGTCGCTAGAGAATTTCAGCCGTATTTTTTTGGGTCTTTTTATTCAACATAATTTTGATTTTAGAATTTCCTATATAAATTTAACGTAAACTGATCACCCACTTTATGACCATCACGAAATCTTTTTTTTATGTGTACAATGATTGATCATGTCGCTAGAGAATTTCAGCCGTATTTTTTTGGTCTTTTTATTCAACATAATTTTGATTTTAGAATTTCCTATATAAATTTAACGTAAACTGATCACCCACTTTATGACCATCACGAAATCTTTTTTTTTTATGTGTACAATGATCGATCATGTCGCTAGAGAATTTCAGCCGTATTCTTTTGGGTCTTTTTAGTCAACATAATTTTTATTTTAGAATTTCCTATATAAATTTAACGTAAACTGATCACCCACTTTATGACCATCACGAAATTTTTTTTATGTGTACAAGGATCGATCATGTCGCTAGAGAATATCAGCCGTATTTTCTTTGGTCTTTTTATTCAACATAATTTTGATTTTAGAATTTCCTATATAAATTTAACGTAAACTGATCACCCACTTTTTGACCATCACGAAATTTTTTCTTATGTGTACAATGATCGATCATGTCGCTAGAGAATTTCAGCCGTATTTTCTTTGGTCTTTTTAGTCAACATAATTTTGATTTTAGAATTTCCTATATAAATTTAACGTAAACTGATCACCCACTTTATGACCATCACAAAATCTTTTTTTTATGTGTACAATGATCGATCATGTCGCTAGAGAATTTCAGCCGTATTTTTTTGGTCTTTTTATTCAACATAATTTTGATTTTAGAATTTCCTATATAAATTTAACGTAAACTGATCACCCACTTTATGACCATCACAAAATCTTTTTTATTATGTGTACAATGATCGATCATGTCGCTAGAGAATTTCAGCCGTATTCTTTTGGGTCTTTTTAGTCAACATAATTTTGATTTTAGAATTTCCTATATAAATTTAACGTAAACTGATCACCCACTTTATGACCATCACGAAATCTTTTTTTCATGTGTACAATGATCGATCATGTCGCTAGAGAATTTCAGCCGTATTTTTTTTGGTCTTTTTATTCAACATAATTTTGATTTTAGAATTTCCTATATAAATTTAACGTAAACTGATCACCCACTTTATGACCATCACAAAATCTTTTTTTTTATGTGTACAATGATCGATCATGTCGCTAGAGAATTTCAGCCGTATTTTTTTTGGTCTTTTTATTCAACATAATTTTTATTTTAGAATTTCCTATATAAATTTAACGTAAACTGATCACCCACTTTATGACCATCACGAAATCTTTTTTTTTATGTGTACAATGATCGATCATGTCGCTAGAGAATTTCAGCCGTATTTTTTTGGTCTTTTTAGTCAACATAATTTTGATTTTAGAATTTCCTATATAAATTTAACGTAAACTGATCACCCACTTTATGACCATCACGAAATCTTTTTTTTTTATGTGTACAATGATCGATCATGTCGCTAGAGAATTTCAGCCGTATTCTTTTGGGTCTTTTTAGTCAACATAATTTTGATTTTAGAATTTCCTATATAAATTTAACGTAAACTGATCACCCACTTTATGACCATCACGAAATCTTTTTTTTTTATGTGTACAATGATCGATCATGTCGCTAGAGAATTTCAGCCGTATTTTCTTTGGTCTTTTTAGTCAACATAATTTTGATTTTAGAATTTCCTATATTAATTTAACGTAAACTGATCACCCACTTTATGACCATCACAAAATCTTTTTTTATGTGTACAATGATCGATCATGTCGCTAGAGAATTTCAGCCGTATTTTTTTGGTCTTTTTATTCAACATAATTTTGATTTTAGAATTTCCTATATAAATTTAACGTAAACTGATCACCCACTTTATGACCATCACGAAATTTTTTTTTATGTGTACAATGATCGATCATGTCGCTAGAGAATTTCAGCCGTATTCTTTTGGGTCTTTTTTAGTCAACATAATTTTGATTTTAGAATTTCCTATATAAATTTAACGTAAACTGATCACCCACTTTATGACCATCACGAAATCTTTTTTTCATGTGTACAATGATCGATCATGTCGCTAGAGAATTTCAGCCGTATTTTTTTTGGTCTTTTTATTCAACATAATTTTGATTTTAGAATTTCCTATATAAATTTAACGTAAACTGATCACCCACTTTATGACCATCACAAAATCTTTTTTTTTATGTGTACAATGATCGATCATGTCGCTAGAGAATTTCAGCCGTATTTTTTTTGGTCTTTTTATTCAACATAATTTTTATTTTAGAATTTCCTATATAAATTTAACGTAAACTGATCACCCACTTTATGACCATCACGAAATCTTTTTTTTTATGTGTACAATGATCGATCATGTCGCTAGAGAATTTCAGCCGTATTCTTTTGGGTCTTTTTAGTCAACATAATTTTGATTTTAGAATTTCCTATATAAATTTAACGTAAACTGATCACCCACTTTATGACCATCACGAAATCTTTTTTTCATGTGTACAATGATCGATCATGTCGCTAGAGAATTTCAGCCGTATTTTTTTTGGTCTTTTTATTCAACATAATTTTGATTTTAGAATTTCCTATATAAATTTAACGTAAACTGATCACCCACTTTATGACCATCACAAAATCTTTTTTTTTATGTGTACAATGATCGATCATGTCGCTAGAGAATTTCAGCCGTATTTTTTTTGGTCTTTTTATTCAACATAATTTTTATTTTAGAATTTCCTATATAAATTTAACGTAAACTGATCACCCACTTTATGACCATCACGAAATCTTTTTTTTTATGTGTACAATGATCGATCATGTCGCTAGAGAATTTCAGCCGTATTTTTTTTGGTATTTTTAGTCAACATAATTTTGATTTTAGAATTTCCTATATAAATTTAACGTAAACTGATCACCCACTTTATGACCATCACGAAATCTTTTTTTTTTATGTGTACAATGATCGATCATGTCGCTAGAGAATTTCAGCCGTATTCTTTTGGGTCTTTTTAGTCAACATAATTTTGATTTTAGAATTTCCTATATAAATTTAACGTAAACTGATCACCCACTTTATGAACATCACGAAATCTTTTGTTTTTATGTGTACAATGATCGATCATGTCGCTAGAGAATTTCAGCCGTATTTTCTTTGGTCTTTTTAGTCAACATAATTTTGATTTTAGAATTTCCTATATAAATTTAACATAAACTGATCACCCACTTTATGACCATCACAAAATCTTTTTTTTATGTGTACAATGATCGATCATGTCGCTAGAGAATTTCAGCCGTATTTTTTTGGTCTTTTTATTCAACATAATTTTGATTTTAGAATTTCCTATATAAATTTAACGTAAACTGATCACCCACTTTATGACCATCACGAAATTTTTTTTTATGTGTACAATGATCGATCATGTCGCTAGAGAATTTCAGCCGTATTCTTTTGGGTCTTTTTAGTCAACATAATTTTGATTTTAGAATTTCCTATATAAATTTAACGTAAACTGATCACCCACTTTATGACCATCACGAAATCTTTTTTTCATGTGTACAATGATCGATCATGTCGCTAGAGAATTTCAGCCGTATTTTTTTTGGTCTTTTTATTCAACATAATTTTGATTTTAGAATTTCCTATATAAATTTAACGTAAACTGATCACCCACTTTATGACCATCACAAAATCTTTTTTTTTATGTGTACAATGATCGATCATGTCGCTAGAGAATTTCAGCCGTATTTTTTTGGTCTTTTTATTACACATAATTTTGATTTTAGAATTTCCTATATAAATTTAACGTAAACTGATCACCCACTTTATGACCATCACAAAATCTTTTTTTTATGTGTACAATGATCGATCATGTCGCTAGAGAATTTCACCCGTATTTTTTTTGGTCTTTTTATTACACATAATTTTGATTTTAGAATTTCCTATATAAATTTAACGTAAACTGATCACCCACTTTATGACCATCACGAAATTTTTTTTTATGTGTACAATGATCGATCATGTCGCTAGATAATATCAGCCGTATTTTTTTGGGTCTTTTTAGTCAACATAATTTTGATTTTAGAATTTCCTATATAAATTTAACGTACACTGATCACCCACTTTATGACCATCACAAAATCTTTTTTTTATGTGTACAATGATCGATCATGTCGCTAGAGAATTTCAGCCGTATTTTCTTTGGTCTTTTTAGTCAACATAATTTTGATTTTAGAATTTCCTATATAAATTTTACGTAAACTGATCACCCACTTTATGACCATCACAAAATCTTTTTTTATGTGTACAATGATCGATCATGTCGCTAGAGAATTTCACCCGTATTTTTTTTGGTCTTTTTATTACACATAATTTTGATTTTAGAATTTCCTATATAAATTTAACGTAAACTGATCACCCACTTTATGACCATCACGAAATTTTTTTTATGTGTACAATGATCGATCATGTCGCTAGAGAATTTCAGCCGTATTTTCTTTGGTCTTTTTAGTCAACATAATTTTGATTTTAGAATTTCCTATATAAATTTAACGTAAACTGATCACCCACTTCATGACCATCACAAAATCTTTTTTTTATGTGTACAATGATCGATCATGTCGCTAGAGAATTTCAGCCGTATTTTTTTTGGTCTTTTTAGTCAACATAATTTTGATTTTAGAATTTCCTATATAAATTGAACGTAAACTGATCACCCACTTTATGACCATCACGAAATTTTTTTTTATGTGTACAATGATCGATCATGTCGCTAGAGAATATCAGCCGTATTTTTTTGGGTCTTTTTAGTCAACATAATTTTGATTTTAGAATTTCCTATATAAATTTAACGTACACTGATCACCCACTTTATGACCATCACAAAATCTTTTTTTTTATGTGTACAATGATCGATCATGTCGCTAGAGAATTTCAGCCGTATTTTCTTTGGTCTTTTTAGTCAACATAATTTTGATTTTAGAATTTCCTATATAAATTTAACGTAAACTGATCACCCACTTTATGACCATCACAAAATCTTTTTTTTATGTGTACAATGATCGATCATGTCGCTAGAGAATTTCACCCGTATTTTTTTTGGTCTTTTTATTACACATAATTTTGATTTTAGAATTTCCTATATAAATTTAACGTAAACTGATCACCCACTTTATGACCATCACGAAATCTTTTTTTTTTATGTGTACAATGATCGATCATGTCGCTAGAGAATTTCAGCCGTATTTTCTTTGGTCTTTTTAGTCAACATAATTTTGATTTTAGAATTTCCTATATAAATTTAACGTAAACTGATCACCCACTTTATGACCATCACAAAATCTTTTTTTTATGTGTACAATGATCGATCATGTCGCTAGAGAATTTCAGCCGTATTTTTTTTGGTCTTTTTATTCAACATAATTTTGATTTTAGAATTTCCTATATAAATTTAACGTAAACTGATCACCCACTTTATGACCATCACGAAATTTTTTTTTATGTGTACAATGATCGATCATGTCGCTGGAGAATTTCAGCCGTATTTTTTTGGTCTTTTTATTCAACATAATTTTGATTTTAGAATTTCCTATATAAATTTAACGTAAACTGATCACCCACTTTATGACCATCACAAAATCTTTTTTTTTATGTGTACAATGATCGATCATGTCGCTAGAGAATTTCAGCCGTATTTTCTTTGGTCTTTTTATTCAACATAATTTTGATTTTAGAATTTCCTATATAAATTTAACGTAAACTGATCACCCACTTTATGACCATCACGAAATTTTTTTTTATGTGTACAATGATCGATCATGTCGCTAGAGAATTTCAGCCGTATTCTTTTGGGTCTTTTTAGTCAACATAATTTTGATTTTAGAATTTCCTATATAAATTTAACGTAAACTGATCACCCACTTTATGACCATCACGAAATCTTTTTTTCATGTGTACAATGATCGATCATGTCGCTAGAGAATTTCAGCCGTATTTTTTTTGGTCTTTTTATTCAACATAATTTTGATTTTAGAATTTCCTATATAAATTTAACGTAAACTGATCACCCACTTTATGACCATCACAAAATCTTTTTTTTTATGTGTACAATGATCGATCATGTCGCTAGAGAATTTCAGCCGTATTTTTTTGGTCTTTTTATTACACATAATTTTGATTTTAGAATTTCCTATATAAATTTAACGTAAACTGATCACCCACTTTATGACCATCACAAAATCTTTTTTTTATGTGTACAATGATCGATCATGTCGCTAGAGAATTTCACCCGTATTTTTTTTGGTCTTTTTATTACACATAATTTTGATTTTAGAATTTCCTATATAAATTTAACGTAAACTGATCACCCACTTTATGACCATCACGAAATTTTTTTTTATGTGTACAATGATCGATCATGTCGCTAGATAATATCAGCCGTATTTTTTTGGGTCTTTTTAGTCAACATAATTTTGATTTTAGAATTTCCTATATAAATTTAACGTACACTGATCACCCACTTTATGACCATCACAAAATCTTTTTTTTATGTGTACAATGATCGATCATGTCGCTAGAGAATTTCAGCCGTATTTTCTTTGGTCTTTTTAGTCAACATAATTTTGATTTTAGAATTTCCTATATAAATTTTACGTAAACTGATCACCCACTTTATGACCATCACAAAATCTTTTTTTATGTGTACAATGATCGATCATGTCGCTAGAGAATTTCACCCGTATTTTTTTTGGTCTTTTTATTACACATAATTTTGATTTTAGAATTTCCTATATAAATTTAACGTAAACTGATCACCCACTTTATGACCATCACGAAATTTTTTTTATGTGTACAATGATCGATCATGTCGCTAGAGAATTTCAGCCGTATTTTCTTTGGTCTTTTTAGTCAACATAATTTTGATTTTAGAATTTCCTATATAAATTTAACGTAAACTGATCACCCACTTCATGACCATCACAAAATCTTTTTTTTATGTGTACAATGATCGATCATGTCGCTAGAGAATTTCAGCCGTATTTTTTTTGGTCTTTTTAGTCAACATAATTTTGATTTTAGAATTTCCTATATAAATTGAACGTAAACTGATCACCCACTTTATGACCATCACGAAATTTTTTTTTATGTGTACAATGATCGATCATGTCGCTAGAGAATATCAGCCGTATTTTTTTGGGTCTTTTTAGTCAACATAATTTTGATTTTAGAATTTCCTATATAAATTTAACGTACACTGATCACCCACTTTATGACCATCACAAAATCTTTTTTTTTATGTGTACAATGATCGATCATGTCGCTAGAGAATTTCAGCCGTATTTTCTTTGGTCTTTTTAGTCAACATAATTTTGATTTTAGAATTTCCTATATAAATTTAACGTAAACTGATCACCCACTTTATGACCATCACAAAATCTTTTTTTTATGTGTACAATGATCGATCATGTCGCTAGAGAATTTCACCCGTATTTTTTTTGGTCTTTTTATTACACATAATTTTGATTTTAGAATTTCCTATATAAATTTAACGTAAACTGATCACCCACTTTATGACCATCACGAAATCTTTTTTTTTTATGTGTACAATGATCGATCATGTCGCTAGAGAATTTCAGCCGTATTTTCTTTGGTCTTTTTAGTCAACATAATTTTGATTTTAGAATTTCCTATATAAATTTAACGTAAACTGATCACCCACTTTATGACCATCACAAAATCTTTTTTTTATGTGTACAATGATCGATCATGTCGCTAGAGAATTTCAGCCGTATTTTTTTTGGTCTTTTTATTCAACATAATTTTGATTTTAGAATTTCCTATATAAATTTAACGTAAACTGATCACCCACTTTATGACCATCACGAAATTTTTTTTTATGTGTACAATGATCGATCATGTCGCTGGAGAATTTCAGCCGTATTTTTTTGGTCTTTTTATTCAACATAATTTTGATTTTAGAATTTCCTATATAAATTTAACGTAAACTGATCACCCACTTTATGACCATCACAAAATCTTTTTTTTATGTGTACAATGATCGATCATGTCGCTAGAGAATTTCAGCATTATTTTTTTTGGTCTTTTTAGTCAACATAATTTAGATTTTAGAATTTCCTATATAAATTTAACGTAAACTGATCACCCACTTTATGACCATCACGAAATTTTTTTTTATGTGTACAATGATCGATCATGTCGCTAGAGAATTTCAGCCGTATTTTTTTTGGTCTTTTTATTCAACATAATTTTTATTTTAGAATTTCCTATATAAATTTAACGTAAACTGATCACCCACTTTATGACCATCACGAAATCTTTTTTTATGTGTACAATGATCGATCATGTCGCTAGAGAATTTCACCCGTATTTTTTTTGGTCTTTTTAGTCAACATAATTTTGATTTTAGAATTTCCTATATAAATTTAACGTAAACTGATCACCCACTTTATGACCATCACAAAATCTTTTTTTTATGTGTACAATGATCGATCATGTCGCTAGAGAATTTCAGCCGTATTTTCTTTGGTCTTTTTAGTCAACATAATTTTGATTTTAGAATTTCCTATATAAATTTAACGTAAACTGATCACCCACTTTATGACCATCACAAAATCTTTTTTTTATGTGTACAATGATCGATCATGTCGCTAGAGAATTTCAGCCGTATTTTCTTTGGTCTTTTTAGTCAACATAATTTTGATTTTAGAATTTCCTATATAAATTTAACGTAAACTGATCACCCACTTTATGACCATCACGAAATCTTTTTTTTTATGTGTACAATGATCGATCATGTCGCTAGAGAATTTCAGCCGTATTTTTTTTGGTCTTTTTATTCAACATAATTTTTATTTTAGAATTTCCTATATAAATTAAACGTAAACTGATCACCCACTTTATGACAATCACGAAATCTTTTTTTTTTATGTGTACAATGATCGATAATGTCGCTAGAGAATTTCAGCCGTATTTTCTTTGGTCTTTTTAGTCAACATAATTTTTATTTTAGAATTTCCTATATAAATTTAATGTAAACTGATCACCCACTTTATGACCATCACGAAATCTTTTTTTTATGTGTACAATGATCGATCATGTCGCTAGAGAATTTCACCCGTATTTTTTTTGGTCTTTTTATTACACATAATTTTGATTTTAGAATTTCCTATATAAATTTAACGTAAACTGATCACCCACTTTATGACCATCACGAAATTTTTTTTTATGTGTACAATGATCGATCATGTCGCTAGATAATATCAGCCGTATTTTTTTGGGTCTTTTTAGTCAACATAATTTTGATTTTAGAATTTCCTATATAAATTTAACGTAAACTGATCACCCACTTTATGACCATCACGAAATTTTTTTTTTATGTGTACAATGATCGATCATGTCGCTAGAGAATTTCAGCCGTATTTTCTTTGGTCTTTTTAGTCAACATAATTTTGATTTTAGAATTTCCTATATAAATTTAACGTAAACTGATCACACACTTTATGACCATCACAAAATCTTTTTTTTATGTGTACAATGATCGATCATGTCGCTAGAGAATTTCAGCATTATTTTTTTTGGTCTTTTTAGTCAACATAATTTAGATTTTAGAATTTCCTATATAAATTAAACGTAAACTGATCACCCACTTTATGACCATCACGAAATTTTTTTTTATGTGTACAATGATCGATCATGTCGCTAGAGAATTTCAGCCGTATTTTTTTTGGTCTTTTTATTCAACATAATTTTGATTTTAGAATTTCCTATATAAATTTAACGTAAACTGATCACCCACTTTATGACCATCACAAAATCTTTTTTTTATGTGTACAATGATCGATCATGTCGCTAGAGAATTTCACCCGTATTTTTTTTGGTCTTTTTAGTCAACATAATTTTGATTTTAGAATTTCCTATATAAATTTAACGTAAACTGATCACCCACTTCATGACCATCACAAAATCTTTTTTTATGTGTACAATGATCGATCATGTCGCTAGAGAATTTCAGCCGTATTTTTTTTGGTCTTTTTAGTCAACATAATTTTGATTTTAGAATTTCCTATATAAATTGAACGTAAACTGATCACCCACTTTATGACCATCACGAAATTTTTTTTATGTGTACAATGATCGATCATGTCGCTAGAGAATTTCAGCCGTATTTTCTTTGGTCTTTTTAGTAAACATAATTTTGATTTTAGAATTTCCTATATAAATTAAACGTAAACTGATCACCCACTTTATGACCATCACAAAATCTTTTTTTTATGTGTACAATGATCGATCATGTCGCTAGAGAATTTCACCCGTATTTTTTGTGGTCTTTTTATTACACATAATTTTGATTTTAGAATTTCCTATATAAATTTAACGTAAACTGATCACCCACTTTATGACCATCACGAAATCTTTTTTTTTTATGTGTACAATGATCGATCATGTCGCTAGAGAATTTCAGCCGTATTTTCTTTGGTCTTTTTAGTCAACATAATTTTGATTTTAGAATTTCCTATATAAATTTAACGTAAACTGATCACCCACTTTATGACCATCACGAAATCTTTTTTTTTATGTGTACAATGATCGATCATGTCGCTAGAGAATTTCAGCCGTATTTTCTTTGGTCTTTTTAGTCAACATAATTTTGATTTTAGAATTTCCTATATAAATTTAACGTAAACTGATCACCCACTTTATGACCATCACAAAATCTTTTTTTTATGTGTACAATGATCGATCATGTCGCTAGAGAATTTCAGCCGTATTTTTTTTGGTCTTTTTATTCAACATAATTTTGATTTTAGAATTTCCTATATAAATTTAATGTAAACTGATCACCCACTTTATGACCATCACGAAATTTTTTTTTATGTGTACAATGATCGATCATGTCGCTGGAGAATTTCAGCCGTATTTTTTTGGTCTTTTTATTCAACATAATTTTGATTTTAGAATTTCCTATATAAATTTAACGTAAACTGATCACCCACTTTATGACCATCACAAAATCTTTTTTTTATGTGTACAATGATCGATCATGTCGCTAGAGAATTTCAGCATTATTTTTTTTGGTCTTTTTAGTCAACATAATTTAGATTTTAGAATTTCCTATATAAATTTAACGTAAACTGATCACCCACTTTATGACCATCACAAAATCTTTTTTTTATGTGTACAATGATCGATCATGTCGCTAGAGAATTTCAGCCGTATTTTCTTTGGTCTTTTTAGTCAACATAATTTTGATTTTAGAATTTCCTATATAAATTTAACGTAAACTGATCACCCACTTTATGACCATCACAAAATCTTTTTTTATGTGTACAATGATCGATCATGTCGCTAGAGAATTTCAGCCGTATTTTTTTTGGTCTTTTTATTCAACATAATTTTGATTTTAGAATTTCCTATATAAATTTAACGTAAACTGATCACCCACTTCATGACCATCACAAAATCTTTTTTTATGTGTACAATGATCGATCATGTCGCTAGAGAATTTCAGCCGTATTTTTTTTGGTCTTTTTATTCAACATAATTTTTATTTTAGAATTTCCTATATAAATTAAACGTAAACTGATCACCCACTTTATGACCATCACGAAATCTTTTTTTTTATGTGTACAATGATCGATCATGTCGCTAGAGAATTTCAGCCGTATTCTTTTGGGTCTTTTTAGTCAACATAATTTTGATTTTAGAATTTCCTATATAAATTTAACGTAAACTGATCACCCACTTTATGACTGTCACAAAATCTTTTTTTTATGTGTACAATGATCGATCATGTCGCTAGAGAATTTCAGCCGTATTTTCTTTGGTCTTTTTAGTCAACATAATTTTGATTTTAGAATTTCCTATATTAATTTAACGTAAACTGATCACCCACTTTATGACCATCACGAAATCTTTTTTTTTATGTGTACAATGATCGATCATGTCGCTAGAGAATTTCAGCCGTATTTTCTTTGGTCTTTTTAGTCAACATAATTTTGATTTTAGAATTTCCTATATAAATTTAACGTAAACTGATCACCCACTTTATGACCATCACGAAATCTTTTTTTTTATGTGTACAATGATCGATCATGTCGCTAGAGAATTTCAGCCGTATTTTTTTTTGTCTTTTTATTCAACATAATTTTGATTTTAGAATTTCCTATATAAATTTAACGTAAACTGATCACCCACTTTATGACCATCACGAAATCTTTTTTTTATGTGTACAATGATCGGCTGAAATTCTCTAGCGACATGATCGATCATTGTACACATAAAAAAAAAAGATTTCGTGATGGTCATAAAGTGGGTGATCAGTTTACGTTAAATTTATATAGGAAATTCTAAAATCAAAATTATGTTGAATAAAAAGACCAAAAAAAATACGGCTGAAATTCTTTAGCGACATGATCGATCATTGTACACATAAAAAAAAATTTCGTGATGGTCATAAAGTGGGTGATCAGTTTACGTTAAATTTATATAGGAAATTCTAAAATCAAAATTATGTTGAATAAAAAGACCAAAAAAATACGGCTGGAATTCTCTAGCGACATGATCGATCATTGTACACATAAAAAAAAATTTTGTGATGGTCATAAAGTGGGTGATCAGTTTACGTTAAATTTATATAGGAAATTCTAAAATAAAAATTATGTTGAATAAAAAGACCAAAAAAAATACGGCTGAAATTCTCTAGCGACATGATCGATCATTGTACACATAAAAAAAGATTTTGTGATGGTCATAAAGTGGGTGATCAGTTTACGTTAAATTTATATAGGAAATTCTAAAATCAAAATTATGTTGACTAAAAAGACCCAAAAGAATACGGCTGAAATTCTCTAGCGACATGATCGATCATTGTACACATAAAAAAAAAAGATTTCGTGATGGTCATAAATTGGGTGATCAGTTTACGTTAAATTTATATAGGAAATTCTAAAATCAAAATTATGTTGAATAAAAAGACCAAAAAAAATAGGGCTGAAATTCTCTAGCGACATGATCGATCATTGTACACATGAAAAAAAGATTTTGCGATGGTCATAAAGTGGGTGATCAGTTTACGTTAAATTTATATAGGAAATTCTAAAATCAAAATTATGTTGACTAAAAAGACCAAAGAAAATACGGCTGAAATTCTCTAGCGACATGATCGATCATTGTACACATAAAAAAAAGATTTTGTGATGGTCATAAAGTGGGTGATCAGTTTACGTTAAATTTATAATTTTTTTTATGTGTACAATGATCGATCATGTCGCTAGATAATATCAGCCGTATTTTTTTGGGTCTTTTTAGTCAACATAATTTTGATTTTAGAATTTCCTATATAAATTTAACGTACACTGATAACCCACTTTATGACCATCACAAAATCTTTTTTTTTATGTGTACAATGATCGATCATGTCGCTAGAGAATTTCAGCCGTATTTTCTTTGGTCTTTTTAGTCAACATAATTTTGATTTTAGAATTTCCTATATAAATTTAACGTAAACTGATCACCCACTTTATGACCATCACAAAATCTTTTTTTTATGTGTACAATGATCGATCATGTCGCTAGAGAATTTCACCCGTATTTTTTTTGGTCTTTTTAGTCAACATAATTTTGATTTTAGAATTTCCTATATAAATTTAACGTAAACTGATCACCCACTTCATGACCATCACAAAATCTTTTTTTTATGTGTACAATGATCGATCATGTCGCTAGAGAATTTCAGCCGTATTTTTTTTGGTCTTTTTAGTCAACATAATTTTGATTTTAGAATTTCCTATATAAATTGAACGTAAACTGATCACCCACTTTATGACCATCACGAAATTTTTTTTATGTGTACAATGATCGATCATGTCGCTAGAGAATTTCAGCCGTATTTTCTTTGGTCTTTTTAGTAAACATAATTTTGATTTTAGAATTTCCTATATAAATTAAACGTAAACTGATCACCCACTTTATGACCATCACAAAATCTTTTTTTTATGTGTACAATGATCGATCATGTCGCTAGAGAATTTCACCCGTATTTTTTGTGGTCTTTTTATTACACATAATTTTGATTTTAGAATTTCCTATATAAATTTAACGTAAACTGATCACCCACTTTATGACCATCACGAAATCTTTTTTTTTTATGTGTACAATGATCGATCATGTCGCTAGAGAATTTCAGCCGTATTTTCTTTGGTCTTTTTAGTCAAC
Source organism: Sepiola atlantica (assembly GCA_963556195.1). Lineage (NCBI taxonomy): Eukaryota > Metazoa > Mollusca > Cephalopoda > Sepiida > Sepiolidae > Sepiola > Sepiola atlantica. The sequence goes on along the minus strand of OY744532.1, from coordinate 72,003,652 downwards.
ATAATTTTGATTTTAGAATTTCCTATATAAATTTAACGTAAACTGATCACCCACTTTATGACCATCACGAAATCTTTTTTTTTATGTGTACAATGATCGATCATGTCGCTAGAGAATTTCAGCCGTATTTTCTTTGGTCTTTTTAGTCAACATAATTTTGATTTTAGAATTTCCTATATAAATTTAACGTAAACTGATCACCCACTTTATGACCATCACAAAATCTTTTTTTTATGTGTACAATGATCGATCATGTCGCTAGAGAATTTCAGCCGTATTTTTTTTGGTCTTTTTATTCAACATAATTTTGATTTTAGAATTTCCTATATAAATTTAATGTAAACTGATCACCCACTTTATGACCATCACGAAATTTTTTTTTATGTGTACAATGATCGATCATGTCGCTGGAGAATTTCAGCCGTATTTTTTTGGTCTTTTTATTCAACATAATTTTGATTTTAGAATTTCCTATATAAATTTAACGTAAACTGATCACCCACTTTATGACCATCACAAAATCTTTTTTTTATGTGTACAATGATCGATCATGTCGCTAGAGAATTTCAGCATTATTTTTTTTGGTCTTTTTAGTCAACATAATTTAGATTTTAGAATTTCCTATATAAATTTAACGTAAACTGATCACCCACTTTATGACCATCACGAAATTTTTTTTTATGTGTACAATGATCGATCATGTCGCTAGAGAATTTCAGCCGTATTTTTTTTGGTCTTTTTATTCAACATAATTTTTATTTTAGAATTTCCTATATAAATTTAACGTAAACTGATCACCCACTTTATGACCATCACGAAATCTTTTTTTTTTATGTGTACAATGATCGATCATGTCGCTAGAGAATTTCACCCGTATTTTTTTTGGTCTTTTTAGTCAACATAATTTTGATTTTAGAATTTCCTATATAAATTTAACGTAAACTGATCACCCACTTTATGACCATCACAAAATCTTTTTTTTATGTGTACAATGATCGATCATGTCGCTAGAGAATTTCAGCCGTATTTTCTTTGGTCTTTTTAGTCAACATAATTTTTATTTTAGAATTTCCTATATAAATTTAACGTAAACTGATCACCCACTTTATGACCATCACAAAATCTTTTTTTTATGTGTACAATGATCGATCATGTCGCTAGAGAATTTCAGCCGTATTTTCTTTGGTCTTTTTAGTCAACATAATTTTGATTTTAGAATTTCCTATATAAATTTAACGTAAACTGATCACCCACTTTATGACCATCACAAAATCTTTTTTTATGTGTACAATGATCGATCATGTCGCTAGAGAATTTCAGCCGTATTTTTTTTGGTCTTTTTATTCAACATAATTTTGATTTTAGAATTTCCTATATAAATTTAACGTAAACTGATCACCCACTTCATGACCATCACAAAATCTTTTTTTATGTGTACAATGATCGATCATGTCGCTAGAGAATTTCAGCCGTATTTTTTTTGGTCTTTTTATTCAACATAATTTTTATTTTAGAATTTCCTATATAAATTAAACGTAAACTGATCACCCACTTTATGACCATCACGAAATTTTTTTTATGTGTACAATGATCGATCATGTCGCTAGAGAATTTCAGCCGTATTTTCTTTGGTCTTTTTAGTAAACATAATTTTGATTTTAGAATTTCCTATATAAATTAAACGTAAACTGATCACCCACTTTATGACCATCACAAAATCTTTTTTTTATGTGTACAATGATCGATCATGTCGCTAGAGAATTTCACCCGTATTTTTTGTGGTCTTTTTATTACACATAATTTTGATTTTAGAATTTCCTATATAAATTTAACGTAAACTGATCACCCACTTTATGACCATCACGAAATCTTTTTTTTTTATGTGTACAATGATCGATCATGTCGCTAGAGAATTTCAGCCGTATTTTCTTTGGTCTTTTTAGTCAACATAATTTTGATTTTAGAATTTCCTATATAAATTTAACGTAAACTGATCACCCACTTTATGACCATCACGAAATCTTTTTTTTTATGTGTACAATGATCGATCATGTCGCTAGAGAATTTCAGCCGTATTTTCTTTGGTCTTTTTAGTCAACATAATTTTGATTTTAGAATTTCCTATATAAATTTAACGTAAACTGATCACCCACTTTATGACCATCACAAAATCTTTTTTTTATGTGTACAATGATCGATCATGTCGCTAGAGAATTTCAGCCGTATTTTTTTTGGTCTTTTTATTCAACATAATTTTGATTTTAGAATTTCCTATATAAATTTAATGTAAACTGATCACCCACTTTATGACCATCACGAAATTTTTTTTTATGTGTACAATGATCGATCATGTCGCTGGAGAATTTCAGCCGTATTTTTTTGGTCTTTTTATTCAACATAATTTTGATTTTAGAATTTCCTATATAAATTTAACGTAAACTGATCACCCACTTTATGACCATCACAAAATCTTTTTTTTATGTGTACAATGATCGATCATGTCGCTAGAGAATTTCAGCATTATTTTTTTTGGTCTTTTTAGTCAACATAATTTAGATTTTAGAATTTCCTATATAAATTTAACGTAAACTGATCACCCACTTTATGACCATCACGAAATTTTTTTTTATGTGTACAATGATCGATCATGTCGCTAGAGAATTTCAGCCGTATTTTTTTTGGTCTTTTTATTCAACATAATTTTTATTTTAGAATTTCCTATATAAATTTAACGTAAACTGATCACCCACTTTATGACCATCACGAAATCTTTTTTTTTTATGTGTACAATGATCGATCATGTCGCTAGAGAATTTCACCCGTATTTTTTTTGGTCTTTTTAGTCAACATAATTTTGATTTTAGAATTTCCTATATAAATTTAACGTAAACTGATCACCCACTTTATGACCATCACAAAATCTTTTTTTTATGTGTACAATGATCGATCATGTCGCTAGAGAATTTCAGCCGTATTTTCTTTGGTCTTTTTAGTCAACATAATTTTTATTTTAGAATTTCCTATATAAATTTAACGTAAACTGATCACCCACTTTATGACCATCACAAAATCTTTTTTTTATGTGTACAATGATCGATCATGTCGCTAGAGAATTTCAGCCGTATTTTCTTTGGTCTTTTTAGTCAACATAATTTTGATTTTAGAATTTCCTATATAAATTTAACGTAAACTGATCACCCACTTTATGACCATCACAAAATCTTTTTTTATGTGTACAATGATCGATCATGTCGCTAGAGAATTTCAGCCGTATTTTTTTTGGTCTTTTTATTCAACATAATTTTGATTTTAGAATTTCCTATATAAATTTAACGTAAACTGATCACCCACTTCATGACCATCACAAAATCTTTTTTTATGTGTACAATGATCGATCATGTCGCTAGAGAATTTCAGCCGTATTTTTTTTGGTCTTTTTATTCAACATAATTTTTATTTTAGAATTTCCTATATAAATTAAACGTAAACTGATCACCCACTTTATGACCATCACGAAATCTTTTTTTTTATGTGTACAATGATCGATCATGTCGCTAGAGAATTTCAGCCGTATTCTTTTGGGTCTTTTTAGTCAACATAATTTTGATTTTAGAATTTCCTATATAAATTTAACGTAAACTGATCACCCACTTTATGACTGTCACAAAATCTTTTTTTTATGTGTACAATGATCGATCATGTCGCTAGAGAATTTCAGCCGTATTTTCTTTGGTCTTTTTAGTCAACATAATTTTGATTTTAGAATTTCCTATATAAATTTAACGTAAACTGATCACCCACTTTATGACCATCACGAAATTTTTTTTTTATGTGTACAATGATCGATCATGTCGCTAGAGAATTTCAGCCGTATTTTTTTTTGTCTTTTTATTCAACATAATTTTGATTTTAGAATTTCCTATATAAATTTAACGTAAACTGATCACCCACTTTATGACCATCACGAAATCTTTTTTTTATGTGTACAATGATCGGCTGAAATTCTCTAGCGACATGATCGATCATTGTACACATAAAAAAAAAAGATTTCGTGATGGTCATAAAGTTGGTGATCAGTTTACGTTAAATTTATATAGGAAATTCTAAAATCAAAATTATGTTGAATAAAAAGACCAAAAAAAATACGGCTGAAATTCTTTAGCGACATGATCGATCATTGTACACATAAAAAAAAATTTCGTGATGGTCATAAAGTGGGTGATCAGTTTACGTTAAATTTATATAGGAAATTCTAAAATCAAAATTATGTTGAATAAAAAGACCAAAAAAATACGGCTGGAATTCTCTAGCGACATGATCGATCATTGTACACATAAAAAAAAATTTTGTGATGGTCATAAAGTGGGTGATCAGTTTACGTTAAATTTATATAGGAAATTCTAAAATAAAAATTATGTTGAATAAAAAGACCAAAAAAAATACGGCTGAAATTCTCTAGCGACATGATCGATCATTGTACACATAAAAAAAGATTTTGTGATGGTCATAAAGTGGGTGATCAGTTTACGTTAAATTTATATAGGAAATTCTAAAATCAAAATTATGTTGACTAAAAAGACCCAAAAGAATACGGCTGAAATTCTCTAGCGACATGATCGATCATTGTACACATAAAAAAAAAAGATTTCGTGATGGTCATAAATTGGGTGATCAGTTTACGTTAAATTTATATAGGAAATTCTAAAATCAAAATTATGTTGAATAAAAAGACCAAAAAAAATAGGGCTGAAATTCTCTAGCGACATGATCGATCATTGTACACATGAAAAAAAGATTTTGTGATGGTCATAAAGTGGGTGATCAGTTTACGTTAAATTTATATAGGAAATTCTAAAATCAAAATTATGTTGACTAAAAAGACCAAAGAAAATACGGCTGAAATTCTCTAGCGACATGATCGATCATTGTACACATAAAAAAAAGATTTTGTGATGGTCATAAAGTGGGTGATCAGTTTACGTTAAATTTATAATTTTTTTTATGTGTACAATGATCGATCATGTCGCTAGAGAATTTCAGCCGTATTTTCTTTGGTCTTTTTAGTCAACATAATTTTGATTTTAGAATTTCCTATATAAATTTAACGTAAACTGATCACCCACTATATAAATTTAACGTAAACTGATCACCCACTTTATGACCATCACAAAATCTTTTTTTCATGTGTACAATGATCGATCATGTCGCTAGAGAATTTCAGCCGTATTTTTTTTGGTCTTTTTATTCAACATAATTTTGATTTTAGAATTTCCTATATAAATTTAACGTAAACTGATCACCCAATTTATGACCATCACAAAATCTTTTTTTTTATGTGTACAATGATCGATCATGTCGCTAGATAATATCAGCCGTATTTTTTTGGGTCTTTTTAGTCAACATAATTTTGATTTTAGAATTTCCTATATAAATTTAACGTACACTGATAACCCACTTTATGACCATCACAAAATCTTTTTTTTTATGTGTACAATGATCGATCATGTCGCTAGAGAATTTCAGCCGTATTTTCTTTGGTCTTTTTAGTCAACATAATTTTGATTTTAGAATTTCCTATATAAATTTAACGTAAACTGATCACCCACTTTATGACCATCACAAAATCTTTTTTTTATGTGTACAATGATCGATCATGTCGCTAGAGAATTTCACCCGTATTTTTTTTGGTCTTTTTAGTCAACATAATTTTGATTTTAGAATTTCCTATATAAATTTAACGTAAACTGATCACCCACTTCATGACCATCACAAAATCTTTTTTTTATGTGTACAATGATCGATCATGTCGCTAGAGAATTTCAGCCGTATTTTTTTTGGTCTTTTTAGTCAACATAATTTTGATTTTAGAATTTCCTATATAAATTGAACGTAAACTGATCACCCACTTTATGACCATCACGAAATTTTTTTTATGTGTACAATGATCGATCATGTCGCTAGAGAATTTCAGCCGTATTTTCTTTGGTCTTTTTAGTAAACATAATTTTGATTTTAGAATTTCCTATATAAATTAAACGTAAACTGATCACCCACTTTATGACCATCACAAAATCTTTTTTTTATGTGTACAATGATCGATCATGTCGCTAGAGAATTTCACCCGTATTTTTTGTGGTCTTTTTATTACACATAATTTTGATTTTAGAATTTCCTATATAAATTTAACGTAAACTGATCACCCACTTTATGACCATCACGAAATCTTTTTTTTTTATGTGTACAATGATCGATCATGTCGCTAGAGAATTTCAGCCGTATTTTCTTTGGTCTTTTTAGTCAACATAATTTTGATTTTAGAATTTCCTATATAAATTTAACGTAAACTGATCACCCACTTTATGACCATCACGAAATCTTTTTTTTTATGTGTACAATGATCGATCATGTCGCTAGAGAATTTCAGCCGTATTTTCTTTGGTCTTTTTAGTCAACATAATTTTGATTTTAGAATTTCCTATATAAATTTAACGTAAACTGATCACCCACTTTATGACCATCACAAAATCTTTTTTTTATGTGTACAATGATCGATCATGTCGCTAGAGAATTTCAGCCGTATTTTTTTTGGTCTTTTTATTCAACATAATTTTGATTTTAGAATTTCCTATATAAATTTAATGTAAACTGATCACCCACTTTATGACCATCACGAAATTTTTTTTTATGTGTACAATGATCGATCATGTCGCTGGAGAATTTCAGCCGTATTTTTTTGGTCTTTTTATTCAACATAATTTTGATTTTAGAATTTCCTATATAAATTTAACGTAAACTGATCACCCACTTTATGACCATCACAAAATCTTTTTTTTATGTGTACAATGATCGATCATGTCGCTAGAGAATTTCAGCATTATTTTTTATGGTCTTTTTAGTCAACATAATTTAGATTTTAGAATTTCCTATATAAATTTAACGTAAACTGATCACCCACTTTATGACCATCACGAAATTTTTTTTTATGTGTACAATGATCGATCATGTCGCTAGAGAATTTCAGCCGTATTTTTTTTGGTCTTTTTATTCAACATAATTTTTATTTTAGAATTTCCTATATAAATTTAACGTAAACTGATCACCCACTTTATGACCATCACGAAATCTTTTTTTTTTATGTGTACAATGATCGATCATGTCGCTAGAGAATTTCACCCGTATTTTTTTTGGTCTTTTTAGTCAACATAATTTTGATTTTAGAATTTCCTATATAAATTTAACGTAAACTGATCACCCACTTTATGACCATCACAAAATCTTTTTTTTATGTGTACAATGATCGATCATGTCGCTAGAGAATTTCAGCCGTATTGTCTTTGGTCTTTTTAGTCAACATAATTTTTATTTTAGAATTTCCTATATAAATTTAACGTAAACTGATCACCCACTTTATGACCATCACAAAATCTTTTTTTTATGTGTACAATGATCGATCATGTCGCTAGAGAATTTCAGCCGTATTTTCTTTGGTCTTTTTAGTCAACATAATTTTGATTTTAGAATTTCCTATATAAATTTAACGTAAACTGATCACCCACTTTATGACCATCACAAAATCTTTTTTTATGTGTACAATGATCGATCATGTCGCTAGAGAATTTCAGCCGTATTTTCTTTGGTCTTTTTAGTCAACATAATTTTGATTTTAGAATTTCCTATATTAATTTAACGTAAACTGATCACCCACTTTATGACCATCACGAAATCTTTTTTTTTATGTGTACAATGATCGATCATGTCGCTAGAGAATTTCAGCCGTATTTTCTTTGGTCTTTTTAGTCAACATAATTTTGATTTTAGAATTTCCTATATAAATTTAACGTAAACTGATCACCCACTTTATGACCATCACGAAATCTTTTTTTTTATGTGTACAATGATCGATCATGTCGCTAGAGAATTTCAGCCGTATTTTTTTTTGTCTTTTTATTCAACATAATTTTGATTTTAGAATTTCCTATATAAATTTAACGTAAACTGATCACCCACTTTATGACCATCACGAAATCTTTTTTTTATGTGTACAATGATCGGCTGAAATTCTCTAGCGACATGATCGATCATTGTACACATAAAAAAAAAAGATTTCGTGATGGTCATAAAGTGGGTGATCAGTTTACGTTAAATTTATATAGGAAATTCTAAAATCAAAATTATGTTGAATAAAAAGACCAAAAAAAATACGGCTGAAATTCTTTAGCGACATGATCGATCATTGTACACATAAAAAAAAATTTCGTGATGGTCATAAAGTGGGTGATCAGTTTACGTTAAATTTATATAGGAAATTCTAAAATCAAAATTATGTTGAATAAAAAGACCAAAAAAATACGGCTGGAATTCTCTAGCGACATGATCGATCATTGTACACATAAAAAAAAATTTTGTGATGGTCATAAAGTGGGTGATCAGTTTACGTTAAATTTATATAGGAAATTCTAAAATCAAAATTATGTTGAATAAAAAGACCAAAAAAAATACGGCTGAAATTCTCTAGCGACATGATCGATCATTGTACACATAAAAAAAGATTTTGTGATGGTCATAAAGTGGGTGATCAGTTTACGTTAAATTTATATAGGAAATTCTAAAATCAAAATTATGTTGACTAAAAAGACCCAAAAGAATACGGCTGAAATTCTCTAGCGACATGATCGATCATTGTACACATAAAAAAAAAAGATTTCGTGATGGTCATAAATTGGGTGATCAGTTTACGTTAAATTTATATAGGAAATTCTAAAATCAAAATTATGTTGAATAAAAAGACCAAAAAAAATAGGGCTGAAATTCTCTAGCGACATGATCGATCATTGTACACATGAAAAAAAGATTTTGTGATGGTCATAAAGTGGGTGATCAGTTTACGTTAAATTTATATAGGAAATTCTAAAATCAAAATTATGTTGACTAAAAAGACCAAAGAAAATACGGCTGAAATTCTCTAGCGACATGATCGATCATTGTACACATAAAAAAAAGATTTTGTGATGGTCATAAAGTGGGTGATCAGTTTACGTTAAATTTATAATTTTTTTTATGTGTACAATGATCGATCATGTCGCTAGAGAATTTCAGCCGTATTTTCTTTGGTCTTTTTAGTCAACATAATTTTGATTTTAGAATTTCCTATATAAATTTAACGTAAACTGATCACCCACTATATAAATTTAACGTAAACTGATCACCCACTTTATGACCATCACAAAATCTTTTTTTCATGTGTACAATGATCGATCATGTCGCTAGAGAATTTCAGCCGTATTTTTTTTGGTCTTTTTATTCAACATAATTTTGATTTTAGAATTTCCTATATAAATTTAACGTAAACTGATCACCCAATTTATGACCATCACAAAATCTTTTTTTTTATGTGTACAATGATCGATCATGTCGCTAGAGAATTTCAGCCGTATTCTTTTGGGTCTTTTTAGTCAACATAATTTTGATTTTAGAATTTCCTATATAAATTTAACGTAAACTGATCACCCACTTTATGACCATCACGAAATCTTTTTTTTTATGTGTACAATGATCGATCATGTCGCTAGAGAATTTCAGCCGTATTTTCTTTGTTCTTTTTAGTCAACATAATTTTGATTTTAGAATTTCCTATATAAATTTTACGTAAACTGATCACCCACTTTATGACCATCACAAAATCTTTTTTTTATGTGTACAATGATCGATCATGTCGCTAGAGAATTTCAGCCGTATTTTTTTGGGTCTTTTTATTCAACATAATTTTGATTTTAGAATTTCCTATATAAATTTAACGTAAACTGATCACCCACTTTATGACCATCACGAAATCTTTTTTTTATGTGTACAATGATTGATCATGTCGCTAGAGAATTTCAGCCGTATTTTTTTGGTCTTTTTATTCAACATAATTTTGATTTTAGAATTTCCTATATAAATTTAACGTAAACTGATCACCCACTTTATGACCATCACGAAATTTTTTTTTATGTGTACAATGATCGATCATGTCGCTAGAGAATTTCAGCCGTATTTTTTTTGGTCTTTTTATTCAACATAATTTTGATTTTAGAATTTCCTATATAAATTTAACGTAAACTGATCACCCACTTTATGACCATCACGAAATCTTTTTTTTTTATGTGTACAATGATCGATCATGTCGCTAGAGAATTTCAGCCGTATTCTTTTGGGTCTTTTTAGTCAACATAATTTTTATTTTAGAATTTCCTATATAAATTTAACGTAAACTGATCACCCACTTTATGACCATCACGAAATTTTTTTTATGTGTACAATGATCGATCATGTCGCTAGAGAATATCAGCCGTATTTTCTTTGGTCTTTTTATTCAACATAATTTTGATTTTAGAATTTCCTATATAAATTTAACGTAAACTGATCACCCACTTTTTGACCATCACGAAATTTTTTCTTATGTGTACAATGATCGATCATGTCGCTAGAGAATTTCAGCCGTATTTTCTTTGGTCTTTTTAGTCAACATAATTTTGATTTTAGAATTTCCTATATAAATTTAACGTAAACTGATCACCCACTTTATGACCATCACAAAATCTTTTTTTTATGTGTACAATGATCGATCATGTCGCTAGAGAATTTCAGCCGTATTTTTTTGGTCTTTTTATTCAACATAATTTTGATTTTAGAATTTCCTATATAAATTTAACGTAAACTGATCACCCACTTTATGACCATCACAAAATCTTTTTTATTATGTGTACAATGATCGATCATGTCGCTAGAGAATTTCAGCCGTATTCTTTTGGGTCTTTTTAGTCAACATAATTTTGATTTTAGAATTTCCTATATAAATTTAACGTAAACTGATCACCCACTTTATGACCATCACGAAATCTTTTTTTCATGTGTACAATGATCGATCATGTCGCTAGAGAATTTCAGCCGTATTTTTTTTGGTCTTTTTATTCAACATAATTTTGATTTTAGAATTTCCTATATAAATTTAACGTAAACTGATCACCCACTTTATGACCATCACAAAATCTTTTTTTTTATGTGTACAATGATCGATCATGTCGCTAGAGAATTTCAGCCGTATTTTTTTTGGTCTTTTTATTCAACATAATTTTTATTTTAGAATTTCCTATATAAATTTAACGTAAACTGATCACCCACTTTATGACCATCACGAAATCTTTTTTTTTATGTGTACAATGATCGATCATGTCGCTAGAGAATTTCAGCCGTATTTTTTTGGTCTTTTTAGTCAACATAATTTTGATTTTAGAATTTCCTATATAAATTTAACGTAAACTGATCACCCACTTTATGACCATCACGAAATCTTTTTTTTTTATGTGTACAATGATCGATCATGTCGCTAGAGAATTTCAGCCGTATTCTTTTGGGTCTTTTTAGTCAACATAATTTTGATTTTAGAATTTCCTATATAAATTTAACGTAAACTGATCACCCACTTTATGACCATCACGAAATCTTTTTTTTTTATGTGTACAATGATCGATCATGTCGCTAGAGAATTTCAGCCGTATTTTCTTTGGTCTTTTTAGTCAACATAATTTTGATTTTAGAATTTCCTATATAAATTTAACGTAAACTGATCACCCACTTTATGACCATCACAAAATCTTTTTTATGTGTACAATGATCGATCATGTCGCTAGAGAATTTCAGCCGTATTTTTTTGGTCTTTTTATTCAACATAATTTTGATTTTAGAATTTCCTATATAAATTTAACGTAAACTGATCACCCACTTTATGACCATCACGAAATTTTTTTTTATGTGTACAATGATCGATCATGTCGCTAGAGAATTTCAGCCGTATTCTTTTGGGTCTTTTTAGTCAACATAATTTTGATTTTAGAATTTCCTATATAAATTTAACGTAAACTGATCACCCACTTTATGACCATCACGAAATCTTTTTTTCATGTGTACAATGATCGATCATGTCGCTAGAGAATTTCAGCCGTATTTTTTTTGGTCTTTTTATTCAACATAATTTTGATTTTAGAATTTCCTATATAAATTTAACGTAAACTGATCACCCACTTTATGACCATCACAAAATCTTTTTTTTTATGTGTACAATGATCGATCATGTCGCTAGAGAATTTCAGCCGTATTTTTTTTGGTCTTTTTATTCAACATAATTTTTATTTTAGAATTTCCTATATAAATTTAACGTAAACTGATCACCCACTTTATGACCATCACGAAATCTTTTTTTTTATGTGTACAATGATCGATCATGTCGCTAGAGAATTTCAGCCGTATTTTTTTTGGTATTTTTAGTCAACATAATTTTGATTTTAGAATTTCCTATATAAATTTAACGTAAACTGATCACCCACTTTATGACCATCACGAAATCTTTTTTTTTTATGTGTACAATGATCGATCATGTCGCTAGAGAATTTCAGCCGTATTCTTTTGGGTCTTTTTAGTCAACATAATTTTGATTTTAGAATTTCCTATATAAATTTAACGTAAACTGATCACCCACTTTATGACCATCACGAAATCTTTTTTTCATGTGTACAATGATCGATCATGTCGCTAGAGAATTTCAGCCGTATTTTTTTTGGTCTTTTTATTCAACATAATTTTGATTTTAGAATTTCCTATATAAATTTAACGTAAACTGATCACCCACTTTATGACCATCACAAAATCTTTTTTTTTATGTGTACAATGATCGATCATGTCGCTAGAGAATTTCAGCCGTATTTTTTTTGGTCTTTTTATTCAACATAATTTTTATTTTAGAATTTCCTATATAAATTTAACGTAAACTGATCACCCACTTTATGACCATCACGAAATCTTTTTTTTTATGTGTACAATGATCGATCATGTCGCTAGAGAATTTCAGCCGTATTTTTTTTGGTATTTTTAGTCAACATAATTTTGATTTTAGAATTTCCTATATAAATTTAACGTAAACTGATCACCCACTTTATGACCATCACGAAATCTTTTTTTTTTATGTGTACAATGATCGATCATGTCGCTAGAGAATTTCAGCCGTATTCTTTTGGGTCTTTTTAGTCAACATAATTTTGATTTTAGAATTTCCTATATAAATTTAACGTAAACTGATCACCCACTTTATGAACATCACGAAATCTTTTGTTTTTATGTGTACAATGATCGATCATGTCGCTAGAGAATTTCAGCCGTATTTTCTTTGGTCTTTTTAGTCAACATAATTTTGATTTTAGAATTTCCTATATAAATTTAACATAAACTGATCACCCACTTTATGACCATCACAAAATCTTTTTTTTATGTGTACAATGATCGATCATGTCGCTAGAGAATTTCAGCCGTATTTTTTTGGTCTTTTTAGTCAACATAATTTTGATTTTAGAATTTCCTATATACATTTAACGTAAACTGATCACCCACTTTATGACCATCACAAAATCTTTTTTTTATGTGTACAATGATCGATCATGTCGCTAGAGAATTTCAGCCGTATTTTTTTGGTCTTTTTAGTCAACATAATTTTGATTTTAGAATTTCCTATATACATTTAACGTAAACTGATCACCAACTTTATGACCATCACAAAATCTTTTTTTTATGTGTACAATGATCGATCATGTCGCTAGAGAATTTCAGCCGTATTTTTTTTGGTCTTTTTATTCAACATAATTTTGATTTTAGAATTTCCTATATAAATTTAACGTAAACTGATCACCCACTTTATGACCATCACAAAATCTTTTTTTTATGTGTACAATGATCGATCATGTCGCTAGAGAATTTCAGCCGTATTTTTTTGGTCTTTTTATTCAACATAATTTTGATTTTAGAATTTCCTATATAAATTTAACGTAAACTGATCACCCACTTTATGACCATCACGAAATCTTTTTTTTATGTGTACAATGATCGATCATGTCGCTAGAGAATTTCAGCCGTATTTTTTTTGGTCTTTTTATTCAACATAATTTTGATTTTGGAATTTCCTATATAAATTTAACGTAAACTGATCACCCACTTTATGACCATCACAAAATCTTTTTTTTTATGTGTACAATGATCGATCATGTCGCTAGAGAATTTCAGCCGTATTTTTTTTGGTATTTTTATTCAACATAATTTTGATTTTAGAATTTCCTATATAAATTTAACGTAAACTGATCACCCACTTTATGGCCATCACGAAATCTTTTTTTTTATGTGTACAATGATCGATCATGTCGCTAGAGAATTTCAGCCGTATTTTTTTTGGTCTTTTTATTCAACATAATTTTTATTTTAGAATTTCATATATAAATTTAACGTAAACTGATCACCCACTTTATGACAATCGCCATTGTTTTGTATGAAAGAAAAAAGTGTAACCAAATGTAAAAATAGTTTTTTAAAAATTATTTTACAAGAGTCACAATTTACAAACTTTTTCTTTTTTTTTTACAGTTGTAAATTAACAACTTCGGTAGAATTTGCGAATCTTTTCAAAAAGAAATTCTTTAACATTTGTATCAAATAATTTAGATTTTAAAGTGGGGATACCTTTCCTATATAAATTTAACGTAAAATGATCACCCACTTTCTTACCATTACCAAATTTTATTTCTGTGTGCACTTCGCTTTTGTATTTTTTTTTTTTTTGCATTTTTCTTTAGAAAGTTATGGCATTGCCCGTAGAGACCATACAAGTCAGATGGCGGGGCGTTAACAAGCTGTGCTAGTCTGTCATTTTCTGCTGCATGGGAAAACAAGTGCGTTCGGGATTCATTTGGCTATCGTTTCTGGCAGTTTCTGGTGTTTCGAAATCACAAAAAAAATTATTTTAATTTACAGAAATTGTTGAACCCAAAACAAAAACTAATTATATCACTTGCACAACTCCCTGTTCTACACAAGTATTTGAATTGTAGAAATTTTTAAAAAAGAAAAAAAATGTTGTTGGTAAAAACGACCCCCGTCATCTAAAAAAAATGTTACTCTTGTCAAAAAGAGACAAAATTAAAAAAAAAAAAAAAAATGGTTTTATATAGGAAAGCTTAAAATATGGGTGATCATTTTATTTTAAATTTATATAGGAAAGCTTAAAATATGGCTTAAAAAAAAAAAAAAGCAGAAATCTTTAGCAACATACTCGGTAAATGTTAATGGGAAAAAATCATATTGGTGATGGTCATAAAGTAGGTGGTCAGTTTACATTAAATTGATATAGGAAACTGATACCCCTCCGTCAAAAATACTTGAAAAAAAACGTAATTCTCTAGCGAAAGGATCGGTAATTGTACACAGAAAAATATTCAATCCGTAAAAAAATGTGGTGATGGTCAATAACAAACAAGTGACCAATTTAATAGTTAGCATGGGTCTAAGCACATTTCAAAGATGCAACAATCGTCTACAATCCGTAGCAGTTACATAAGAGATCTATTTTTGTTTATATGTATGCACAATATATTGCATTATATCAAGTTGTAATTTGGTCAGCGTATTGATATACAGGCGATGAGCACACCGCTGACATGCACACTGGACACCTGCTGATTTCCGCCCACAGCTAGGTGGGCACGAAATACAACAGTTTAAGTCTAGCCTTCGACCTAGACAGACTGGCATTCTCTCTCTCTCCTCATCATGGTGACGAGGGACGGAAATAAACTCAAGACTTGAAACTATATGACATCTCTACGAAAAAGTCGGCCAACCTATCAATTCTCTTCATATTCCTTTGTCCCCGCTTACAAAGATGATTCCTATTTTAGTGGAGATCTCTGTCACTTTTAATGAACTGACAAACAGAATCCCAGAGAAAAATTTAACTAAAATTGGCGACTTGATATAAATGCACACTCTTTTGTTCTTCTTAAAAAAAAAAAAATGAATCATGCAAACTTTGGATTTCAACAAAAACTTTCATTTCCTCTTCGTCAGTTTAAAGGCACCACAAAAAGCTTTTCAAAAGAAAAATAACTTTACAGGTCATAAACTTTTGTTTACCACGCATACTTCAGAAAATTATACACGTCGATAAATCTGACACCCAGATCAGATATCATAAAAGAATGAGTTTTATCCTGGCAATATATATATATACATATAAAAAAAATACAGTCAAAATGAAGTACATTTTCTTTTTTTTTTTTTTTCCTGCTGTAAGATGTATATATTATTGGAGATGTTTTAGCCTACTCTAAAAAGCTTTATGCCCAGCGATAAATCTATAACTTCTTTCAAATTCAAAATGTCTGCTGTTATTAATATTTTTATTTCTCGTGCCCCCATCCCCGACCAGATCAAGAAAACATGGCTGCTTTCGAATTTTTTCGTGCCAGAATGAACATTTTTTCTTAAGTCCATATAAAATATGGAGAAATTAAAATAATTTTTGGTTTCGCCCCATGGCAATTGAATAATTTCAACGGTATAATATTTGCTTATTTCTTTCATCTGTAAGGAGAATCTGCTTTCTATGAAATTCAGATTTTTTCATAAGCCTTTTGAATTTCTTAATTCAATGCTCCTAATTTTTTTAAAAATTCGTTTATTGGAAATACATTTATTCCGAGCTATTATGGACAGTCGGTCGACCTCAGCTCTCAACCGTAATACCCACGGCGTCCAAGCCAACATGATTTCTTTTTATGTGAGGCTACCACGTGGAAATAATTCTTCTTTCTACCTAAGTCTTTGAACCACTCTCCCATACTCAATGTTCCTAATATCCCTACCCTTTCTTAGGTGTAGACGCAACCTGGTAGATTCACATCTTAAACTATCAATACTCTGGTACATATCTGCCAGGGGTATTTTACCCCACCTAATAAACCAGTATTGTCCGGGCCTTTGGGTCTGGATTTACGCCGGTCTATTGGGGGTTGTCTGGTCCTGTGCAGTTCTAGGAGGTGCACCCTCCCAGGCTTTGCCTCCCCTCTTTGGGGAGGAGTAAGTTTATTGCTTACTGTCTGAGGCGCCCCTACCGGGGAATGCCGACGGGGCTGCCCAGGCAATTTTTAAATGGCCAGAGTGCTCACCTCTCGAGCGCTGGCTTATCTAATCCCACTTTCCCGACCTTGTGTCACATCTTACCTTGTGGGAGGTAGATAAATAAACCCTGGTACATATCTGTCTTATCTATTAGCAATGGTGCCGCGTCGAGATAGTAACCCTTGTTGAATGTATTTCAGTGCTATTTCTCTATCTGTGGAAGATAACCATTGCAAATTGGGATCAGCTTCCAGTGGATCTTTTTAACCTGTCACCTCCAGAATTTGCCACCTGCAAATAACAACATTCCCGTTCCTAAAGCGGATGAACTGCTTCTGCGAGACTACTTTGAATTCCCGAAGCTCCTTGCAAAACTGTCTATTCTTCCTTGCAAGAAGTGGCTAACACACCGGAATTTCACCCACAGTGAAACTTATTTCAGTAAGAATTTTCTGGATGAATACGAGATGTGAATTCACTGCCGAGATCCTTCCCTTTTTTTATCCTGCTATTGCACAGACACATACAAGCGCTACTCGGAACCTTCAATACTGTGGACTATTTGACCGCATCCATATGGATCCTGGCCAGCCAAGCCTACTCAGAATGTTTTTCTCTTTCCAGTAAAAGAACATTTTTCACATTACAATAAAAGAACATTTTTTCTCTTTCAGCAAAAGAAAGTTTTGCACTTTGCAACACAAGAAATACATTTTTGAGCAAACTTAACAGTTCTTTACTATATTGTTGCACACTTCATGTTCTTTTAAATTTATTCTCATGTGCTGCTACAACCAATAACATTTCTCTGGTTATTATCGGCTAACGGCCTAAGCAGGGGGTAATGTAGCAATTACATGAGAGATCTATCTTGCGTTATGTAGAGTTTTTAATTTGGTCAGCGTATTAATACATAGGCGATTAGCACACCGCTGACATGCACACTGGAAGCCTGCTGATTTCTGCCCACAGCTGAGTGGGTGCGAAATACAACAGTTTTAGTCTAGCCTTTGACCTCATCATTATGGTGACGAGCAGCGGGAATAAACTCAAGACCTGAAACTATATTACATCTCTACCGAAAAGCCGGCCGACCTGTCAACTCTCTTTTTGTTCCAGTGTTCCCTGTTTGATTCATACTTTAGTAGAAGAGTTTGGTGTTGTTCATGGAAGATGGTGACCCTTTTTCTTGTTCAATATTCTATTTCAGTCAGATACAACTAACTCGTATATCTAATTTTAGTGGAGGAGTTTAATGTTATTCATGGCAGCTAGTGACCTTTTCTTGTTCAATATTCTATTTCAGTCAGATGCGGCCAGATACAACTAATTCTACGAAGTTACGTTCTTCATCCTGACTTTCTTTCAAACCAATCACCCGCCAACTAAAAATCCAAGCTACGGTCTACGCTGCAGACGACTTCGTCGTTATTTCAATAACAATAATAATTCACACAAATATTGACAGTGGCACAATCGTTTTTACTTCAGGGTGGCAAAGTAAGGGAGATAACTTATTTTTAGATTTTTTTTTCAACAATTGATTTTATCAACAACAACAAAAAAAAAATCTAAAAAAAATAAAGATAAATTAACTCCCTTATTTGGCCACCCTAAAGTAAAAAAAAAGGGCCATGGCCTAAAAAGGAAAGAAAAAAAATCTGGACTAGTCAGTGTTACTAAATGTTGACCGTTGTTTTCGGGGTTTTCTTCGTCTGCACACCTAAGTGTCATATCTCTCACATCTGTGAGCGTGAAAGAAGCAACAAGTTTATTTTTAGACAACAATCTGTTCGTTTTTTTTTTTTTTTATTATGTTACGTATATTTACTTCCCCCCCCCCCCCCCACGGGAGCAAAATGAGACATGAGGTCACTTTATAGTGGGGAATTTAGCACCCCCCCCCCCCCCCGCCTTCACCAAAAGGGGGCACTTTGTATGGGTTCAAAATTTACGTGATCGGACCCTTCGGTATTCTTGGGTAGTGACGTTTTAGGCTATTGGCAATCAACCAACCCCCAAAGGAGGGAGTAATGCCTGGGAAGACGGTATTCTCTAGGATTGAACAGAACCATACTACACTCTAAGCGCGAAAGATGTTATTTTCTAAACTCTCTATTTAATAATTGTATAAAATGTTTACTAGATAATAATAATAATAATAATAATAATAATAATAATAATAATAATAATAATAACAACAATAACAATAACAATAATAATAATACAACCCATTTAAGGGAGACTCGACGCATTTTTGTCTTTTTTTTGTGCATGTAAAAAAAATTTCAGTTCAGAAAATTAGGGGATCACAGGCAGGTAAATATACTTTTTTTCTTTAAATTATTAATTTTTTTTTTTTCGTTTTGAGATAAATAAAAAAAAAGGAATGTAAAAAAATAAATGCATAAAACAGGCACAAGCAACAAGCGAACATACCTGGGCAGTTTTTCTTCTAACATCAAGAACCTCAGATTCGTGCGCGTTTTTTTTTTTTTTATGTGCGCCTCTCAATCTGTCGCTGCGTCGCTTAAAAATGTTGCAATGCGTGCTTTTCCCGTTGATAGTTGAGGACAGCTAAAAACATAGAGAATCAAGTGACGTAAAACACAAGATTTGATGACGTCACAGAAGTGTGTGCTTTTTATCACCAACTTCAAATCACTTTTTTATACAGCGCGGGACTTTTTATTCTCGTCCACGTTTTCTTTTTCTGGAGATGAAATATGTTTCAAATACCGGATGAGGAGGAAGATGATGAATTTTGGAAGGTCTGTTAAGTTAATTATAAAACATCTTTCTTTCAAAATGAAACACTGTTTCTTTTTTTTTTTTTTACTTACGCCTTCTGTTGACAAATATTTGTCAAATGCATTACAACTAACAGGTGCCATGTTTATTTCATTCATTCAACAGTTTTATTTTTTTTAATTCTGAATTTTAATTGTCTAAAATATTTATTTAGCTGTTTTCATTTTTCGTTTTTTTTTTTTTTTTAAACTATTCTGAGAAGCGAATATTATTTTAAATGGTATTTAAAAAAAAAAAAATACATCTAGGTTCACCAAGTGACTCGGTATGTTTTGAAAAATAAACTAAATGAACCAAGTTTTAACTTGGTTCAATAGAGACCATTAGAATATTTGGTACAATTGCCTAATCGGCATCCAAGAAAATATCAGTACTTGCGTCAGTAATGACGAGTTTCACCGAACACTTACGAGATTGATAAACGTTAACGAACTTTGCCGAACGAACTGAATGCAACATTGTTTTTTGTTCCGTAGAAGGCCTTTTTCTTTGCAAAAAGATATGCAACCTTCTACAGAATGTGAAATTGTGGAATACAAAAATGAAAGGTTCATCGTGAAAGCAAAATGTCACAAAAATTACACGCAGAATGTATTAAATATTAAAAAAATGATTTTTCTAATTGAATAAAAATGTCGTCTGTTATCCACAAGTTTAAAATGAAAAGTGTTAGACGAAACACAGTTGGAAATGGATCATTTTATTTCAAAACAGTCGTCTGGTAAGAATACGTAAAAATACAAACAAATGTGATAGGTATGTAGGAAAATATATATTCTCGACGTAGATCACATTCACTTGTTGTATATTTATTATTTTTACCCCGTTCTCGTTCGTTTTTTGGACCCCGTCCGCGACTCTGCGGATTATTGTAAAAGATACCCGAAAAAATTAAGCGTTATATTTGGATTCGGCTTTCTCCGTTCATAGTCGGAACTGTTTACATCACGACTCGGACTACGTCATGTATGCAAATCTCCAGATGTCTATTAGGCAAAAGCGCCGAATAGTTTATCTATTCCGCTTGGTTTTCATTCAAATTTTGGATAAAATTGATTCTCTGTCTTAAATTTTATTTCTTCTTAAATAAAATTCTAATTTTAAAGTGCTGAGAATCGAACTTTAATGCAATGTTTTCATCGCTGGCGGGCATGTTTTTATTTTCCCTTTCTAACGCTAAATTATTTTTCTCTTTAAAAATGTTATGACAAACAAAAAGCAAACTTTTGATACAAAAACATAAATTTTCAATTTTCTTTTTTACACAAAAAAAGAAGTTTCAACAGAACTTAGTGAATTAAAAAGCCAACGTGTAAAGGTTGAAAACTGTGTTTACTGTTCTAGATGAGAACACCTTTCTCTCCCGTTCTACATCTTTTACACACACCTGTCTCTCTCCTTTCCTCATCTCCCTTCCCCCTCCTTTCCCCATCTTTCTCTTCTCTCTCACTCTTCCCTTCTCCCTCTCTCACTCTTCCCTTCTCCCTCTCTCACTCTTCCCTTCTCACTCTCTCACTCTTCCCTTCTCACTCTCTCACTCTTCCCTTCTCACTCTCTCACTCTTCCCTTCTCCCTCTCTCACGCTTCCCTTCTCCCTCTCTCACGCTTCCCTTCTCCCTCTCTTACGCTTCCCTTCTCCCTCTCTCACGCTTCCCTTCTCCCTCTTCTCTCCTCTTTCCTTCTCTCCTCTTTCCTTCTCTCCTCTTTCCTTCTCTCCTCTTTCCTTCTCTCCTCTTTCCTTCTCTCCTCTCACTCTTCTCTCCTCTCACTCTTCCCTTCTCTCCTTCTTCCCTTCACTCTTCTCCCTCTTCCCTTCTCTCTTCTCTCCTCTCACTCTTCCCCCTCTCACTCTTCCCCCTCTCACTCTTCCCTTCTCTCACTCTCACTCTTCCCTTCTCTCACTCTCACTCTTCCCTTCTCTCACTCTCACTCTTCCCTTCTCTCACTCTCACTCTTCTCCCTCTCTCACTCTCCCCTTCTCTCTCCCCTTCTCACTCTTCCCTTCTCTCTTCTCACCCTTCTCTCTTCTCTCACTCTTCCCTTCTCTCACTCTTCCCTTCTCTCACTCTTCCCTTCTCTCACTCTTCCCTTCTCTCACTCTTCCCTTCTCTCACTCTTCCCTTCTCTCACTCTTCCCTTCTCTCCTTCACTCTTCTCTTTCTTCTCCCTCTCACTCTTCCCCCTTCTCACTCTTCCCCCCTCTCACTCTTCCCCCCTCTCACTCTTCCCCCCTCTCACTCTTCCCTTCTCACTCTTCCCTTCTCACTCTTCTCTCCTCTCACTCTTCCATTCTCTCTTCTCACTCTTCCATTCTCTCACTCTTCCCTTCTCTCTTCTCACTCTTCCCTTCTCTCACTCTCACTCTTCCCTTCTCTCTTCTCACTCGTCCCTTCTCTCTTCTCCCTCTTCCCTTCTCTCTTCTCCCTCTTCTCTCCTCTCACTCTTCCCTTCTTCCTCTCTCACTCTTCCCTTCTCCCTCCCTCACTCTTCCTTTCTCTTTCTCCTCCTACCCTCTCTCTCATACGTGCACTAACTTTGGCAACTGTTTCAATAAAATAGAACCTGATCTACTAAGTTCCCAGTCTTACGGAATAACCTCTTCTTTTATGATCTGATTTTTCACGTTTGTGATCATCTCAATGCCTGTTTCACCCGCAGCCTTTAACATTTCTGCAACAACGCCTGAGGGTCCTCCAGCCTTACCCTTCATCTTACTCACAGCTTACTCAACTGTTCCATTTCTTTCTCAATTCTTAAAGATGGACCAGATACTGCTTTAGCAATTTCTAGATTTTCACGGTTCCATGAAACTCAGTATTCAATCATTTTTTTATAGTTGTATTTCCAAGCATTCCTCTTGTCCTGTTCGTTTCGAATGCACTTCTCTCCAACAATATCCATATTTGTCTTTGCCATCTGTGTGGCTATCCTGAATACTTCATTCGTTTGATCATCTCTTCGTAGTACATGTGGAAACCTAGCTTGGTCAACCTCCTCTTGGCTTTGAATATTGCTTCTCTTGCTTCTCGTTTTTCCTCCAGATACGCATCCTTATTTAGTAAACCTTTTATCCACCGACTTGTTTGTTTTCGCTTTTTTCTTTGATACACTTCTTCCTTATTCCACCATTATGTCACTCTATGCCTTGAGGGCCCTTCCATCCACCCACAAGTCTGGTCTGTTACCTCCAACAGTGTATCCTTCAGCATCTTCCATTGTTCTTCCAAACCTCCTGTAGTGGATCTGGTAGCCGAATGCACCATCACTTGGTCTCTAAACTCGCGTTTCATATGTTCTTCATTCAACCTCCACACCTTTTTCTTTCTTTTTTCTCCATAGAAATCGTTCCAGACAAGGCATGAAGCCACTTGATGTAAGAAGCTAACATCCTAGGGATAAACTTTCTCTTTACCTCATAAGCTTTCTTCAGTGTGAAATTGAAAATAACCGGTTTGTGCTGTGTCATAATTTCTTCACCAGGTATTACTTTCACCCAACTTAAGAGCTTCCTAACCAACAGATAATCTACTTGAATCTTTGCTGCATCAGATTTTCATGTTTCCTCGGATGTTAGCAACCAATATTTTCTATTGCAAGATTCTAAAAATCTTTTCTCCTTTTGTATTCCTGTCACCATATCCATTTTCTCCATGTGCACCCTAACCCTAACTTGCCACAGCAAGTACTTCCTTCTCAGCATCCTTACTCGTGTCTGCAAGTGTAATGAACCTGTGTTACAACGCATCCTTCGCTCTTGCTACATTATGGTGCGTAAACAAATATAGTTGTGAAAATTTTCTCACCAATCAACTTCATCATTTGCTCATTTAAACCATTAACTTCAATCATTTTATCTACCCATTTCTCTGCAATAAAAATAAGAACAACACCTTTTCCCTTTTCATTTCCAATCCAATACAACTTATATCTTGCATTCTTCGAACAATCATTCTAGCAGATTCACCCTCTCCAACGAGTGTCTTTGACACAACACAGTTCAATACATCTTCTCTCGAAACTCAACAATCTCACCAGACCTTCCACGCAATTTTCCATCATTTAAACTACATAGCATTTCAATGCAACCGATTTTCTTTGGAAGTCATTTCCTTAATTGAGGCAAGATTTTTACAAGTTGGATGCCCTTCCTGACAGCAACCCAGTGAGGTGATGGGACCAGTGCTTTTATCGAGACACTATCTCTAGATGACTGCCTACCAACCACGGCTAAAGAGTGCTTCACTTGCCTTTTTTTTTCTTTTTTTCTTTTTTTTTTTACTTTGTTTATCCATCAAAGAAAAGTAGAATTATTCACTACTTTGCTCCGCTACTCATCAGAGTCTAACTTCTGTTGGGAATATACTAAGGGGGAATTCCAATCGAAACGGTTATACTCGCACCAAGTACAGTTTTGAGTTTCTGCTTGTTTCAGAATTAGTATGCAAAAACTAATATTTAGTAACATTAAGCAGTGATCAACCCTTTTGTTTCCTTGGTACGAGTGACCCTCAGCCACCACGTTCTAGCATCTACAAGTTAAGGGGCGGGGGGGGGGGGGGTCTGTTTTTTTTTAATGGAAGTCGCTTCAGACAAGGCATGAATCCACTTGATGTAAGGAGCTAAAAAAAAAATACTATTTCAAGGTCAAAAACTAGCCACCGATTAGATTGAAGAAATATCCGGTTTAATCGTATAATCGGATTTTTTGTTTTTTCCTAGGGCATGTGACGAACAAAACATTTAATGCAGTTCAAAATGGTTAACAAACAAAACATATTTATATCTATATAAATTTACAGTGATGTGAAAGATATTTTGAGTGAATAAATAGTTCATTAGAAAAAAGTTCACAGCGAGGAAAAAGAGACAAGCGTGTAAAATGTGTCTGTTCAAAGTTCCATTTAGTGTGAGTGTGTTTACCTTTTTGTGTTAGGCTGTAATTGTAGAGAATGCAGCCGTCGTACTTAAAAGTCAAGGCACGTAGATGTGTCATCCAGAAGAACTCTGTCTCTAGACTTTTTGGTTGTCAAGTTCACTGCTTTTATTAGAAATTGGTCTTTCACAATGGCTTGTTAAGTTTATAGTTTTGAAGAAGTGGGAATTATTTTTATTGGTTGAAAATGTCGAGTTAATACATTTATGTGTAATATTTTCTTTTATTTCGGGAAGCCTGCTGTGTTTGGGAAGACCGCAGAGAAAGCGATTGATTTTAGTGTAGCTAATTTCCTTTAGTACAGAAGGAGAAAGAAGTAAAAAGGAAAGAGTAAGCCGAATGAACGGAGAAAGAAAGGGAGTAGCTAATACAAGCTAGTATCTATTTCACGCTTGCTCGTCTCGCATATCTATTTACTAATCTACGATATCTCCACACATGTGCAAAGGCAGACATAAAGTCGGTTTTTAATGTGAGGAATATCCAGCCCCCCCCCCTTTAAAAAATAGCAGTCTAGATGAGATAATAAAAATTGCCCCAGTTGAGAAGGACTTCTCTAAGGACAGCACAGATACTATACTTTGATCCCAGACCCTTTCGGTAGTTCAGCAAGTCTTTTCTTGCATTTTAACATTTTGGAGACGATAAGATGTCTTGTTTTGGTTGAAAGTGAAGCGTGCATGAAACAGATACATTTTCAGATTTCAACAATGGCTCGCGACTTTAAATCCCAAGAAAAGTTTTTTGCAATGAGTTAATTTTCTCTTTTTAAAAAAAAAAATGTAAGTTGAAAGAAAAGATTGTTTCTCCGTCTTTTAAGTGTGCCATAGCATGAGCTCATTCTTGCAGATGTGTGTGCTTAAACAAATGTTGTGGAAGGTAAGGTTGTGGAGTCGGACAGTATAAGGTCCGATTCTGATTTCTAGAATTCCAAAATATCCAACTCCAATTCCTAATTTTTAAATCCTCCAATATTAAGACTGTTAATTCGTTGGAGATAAAAAAAAATCTGACTCCAACTCATGGGATTCTTATGAGTTTGACTCCTTTCAAAACTTCTGACTCCGGAACGCTAGTTGAAAGAAAATGATACTTCATGAAAGCTGTTTTTTGTTTTTTTTCATTGACTTTTCTACGGATCTAACCATTTTTCTTAATTCATTGTGTTTATTTTTTTATTTTTCGACTTACCAAGCAGCGGCCTCATTTTGTCATTCTTGTGATAATAAAATAAATTTTAAAAAATTATTTAGATTTCTGAATCGTACAGGTCGTCGCGCAAGATATTCTGTATAGCCATACAAAAATCTTGCGGGACGATCTGTACGATTCGGAAATCTAAATAATTTCTTTTTCTTTATTTTAAGAATGACAAAATGAGTCTGCTGCTTTTACTTGATTTTATTTAGTAACAAAACCACATTTTTATTTATTCAGTTAATTAAATAGGATTTCTCTTTAACTTCAGGAATTCCCGTTAGAAGAATTTGGTAATTTCCCAACCAACAAGGGTGAAAAGCGCCAAGCGTCACCTTTGCAGAAACATCCAGAGGAACACAAGAAACCTTGCACGAGAAATCTTGAAAATATTCCCAACAATAAACTGATTGGTGATTCCGATCTTTGCTCAAATCTTTTACGCTCCAACTCGGCTAACAATAATAACCAAACTCTTCAGGATGGTCATTTGTTGCGTAACAAATTACTTTCTGCAGGAAATACTCAAAAACCAGGTGAGCTATTTTTAAAAAAAAACAAAACAGGTGAGCTATTTTAGTCGAGTAGGTAACTTTCCCAAAACGTGAAGGCAGGGTCTGCTAAATGAAATTTGAAACACAGTTTCTCCCTGGTATCTCACCCCCCCCCCTTTTTGACAATGTAGAATTCTGCCAGATTTTGAGATGATTAACTAAAATCATATTTGAATTCTCTTCTGTTGATAGAATATACGTTATATTTATTTTCATTTTTCGTCTTCATGTCTTCTGCTGAGATGTTTAAGGCGTCAAATTTTATATTTCAAAATTTTCCTTTTATTCTGTTATGGTGCCGTATCTATGACAGACATTTGGACTCGTCCATTCTCAATAAATACTGGAAGCATTCGTTTCTAACTGTTGTACAAACCCCAGCCCGTTCAGTCTTTCATTAACTTCGGTTGATTGAGGACTTCGGGATGGGGTAAGGTAATACCAGTTGAGGATTCATTCTCGACAATCAGTCCAGCAGAAATGGGGCCATTTTGGTGGCCTTTTATCTGTCAGGCTGAGGTATACAGTCCTGGGTTGTCTTAGGAGGTGCACCCTTCCAAGCCTTGCCTCCCCTGTTTGGGGTGGAGTAAGTTCATTGCTTACTTCCTGATGCACCCTGACCTGCTATTTTTGCTAGGCCAGAGTGCTCCTCCTTTAGGGGCTACGAAGTATTCAAATTTACACACAAAACAACAAAAACATTAAGGATTTTTCTTGAGAACCTTCAAAAAAGGACCCCACAACGACCAGCAATGTGGGATTTCAAATTTCAAACTAAAATAAATTGACAGCGTGGTTACAGTAAAAGATTCGGGAGAACTTTTTAAAATGGATGCCACAACGGGCAACAAAATTACAGATAAAAAAAACTTGCACAAATCAACTACAAATTTACCAATGTCCTAGTTCTAAAAACTGGCTTACCGGTGGAAAAAAAAGAAGAAAAAAACACGTAAGACCAACTTATTATTCTCTTAATTGAAGAAAGGTCGGTAATTTTTTTTTCTTAATTGCTATTCCGATACTGTTGTAATATTTAATAAGAGAATACATGACTTTTTTTCTCTCTCTCTCCAAAAGAGAGAAAGTTACTTCTGCCGAAAGAAAAAAAAAAAATTTTCTCTGACTAAAGTGCCGACTGCAAATTCTGTGCATTATGCATAAAAGCGTACTTAAAAAAAAGTTTGTTTTTTTATTTATTTATTTTTTTTATTTAATCGAGAGAAAAACAAGCATAATCTTAAGAAAATAACTTTTTTAACAAGTCGTATCCGAAAAGAAACATTTACTTTCTAAAAAAGGACACTTTAAAATATGGAAGGATTTAAAGGGATGATTGCAGAATTAGTCAAATTTCAAATACACAGCAACGTGAAACTGAAAAAAGATTTCAAAAGCTTCTTCTAGAGCAAAAGAAAGAAGCTGACGACAGACTTATACAGCAAAAGAGAGAAACTGACAAAATTATTTTCGAACACAGGAAAGTAACTGATGAAAAGATTGACATATTAATGCAAACAATATCGCTTAGAGGCCAAAGTAACAAAAACGATAATGCTTTTTCGCAGAATGCCGTGTGAAGTGCAATCGACAACTTCACATCTTCTCCTGATGAGGAGAAGACTTTTGTTTCGTATTTTAGAAGATATGAAGATTTATATAAAATTGATTGTGAAAACTGGGCAAACTCTAAAAAGGTTCGCCTGTTACTTAGGAAATTAGGCATCACCGAACATACTAAGTTCCTGGATTTCATTTTACCTCAAAAGACTAGCGATTTGACTTTTGCAGAAGCCGTCAAACTTCTAACAGCTGTTCAGCCCAAAGACTTTATTTCACAACTGCTAGAAGTGTTTAAACCTGGTAAAAAAAAAAAGACAAGTTTTTTTTAATTGATTTACTATTAAAAGAAAATATAACTTGATCTCTACTGTGCTATGAATCATATTAAGAAGATTCAATGTGTTAGCTGTAGAAATGAATCTTATATAAATAGTAAAAGTTGCGCTTCCGTGTCATTTTTGCACGTCTTAAGAAATAATTGGATTTTGTCCAATGTTTAGACTAGTTTTACCTAATAATTATTGCTTCTATTATGATTAATTTTCATTTACCACAAGATGACATTACATTTGTAAGGATTTTTCACTTGTTCAAAGCCTGCATTTTTAGTTAAACACTGAAATTTAGTTTCTGGGCCAATAGCACACATGACGGCAACTTTTCTAATTTCCAACAGTCATAATTCAGTGGCTGATTGTGTTGCGAAAATACATTTGGTATCATTATTTATGTTTTGAAAAGATCTATGTGCTCACATTAAAAGTTTTTAGATATAATGAAAATAAAATTTTAGTCTTGGATACCTAATTATATTGTGGCATCAGCACATAATCAGCACACATAGCACTGACCTTATTTTAGATGGCCACGATTAAACTCTAATAAATTTACTAATAACTGTTTATTTATATAAAACTACTAGCAGCATTACCTGGATGTAGAATATGCTGAAAGATTTTGTTTTGATTCATGTAGGTCTTGTGTTAATTATTATTACTAGCGGAACCCGTGTAAATTACACGAAATGATGTTTTCAATACGGGTCCTAATGTAACAAAGCACCCTCTATTGGTTAGTAAGTTACGCTTGCTTTATTATGAGCCCCCCCCCCCCTTCTGGATAAGAGTGAAATAATTGTTTAAAATAGTAACTCGTGTACGATGGACACTGCGCATATCTACTAAAAAAGGTTGATATGCCATCCGTTCAAAAAAAAAAACAACAACAAAATAATACTGGCCGATATCCTACTTTTTAAGCAGTCAACGTAATTAAATAGACAATGCCATTAAAAACGCCAACATAAAAACAAAAAATAGTTTTAAGTTTTAAGCAACACAAAAAAGTAGTTTTTAACCAGGTGATAAAAAAAATGTATTATTTCTTCCCCTTCCCCTCGAAATGTAGAATAAAAATCTTAGAGGTTGGTTGGGATCGAACTATAAACCAGTCGGGCCGAAGTAAAAAATATTACCTCGCTAACAATTGCGCCAGAGGGAAACACATGTAAATATTCCTAAACGCAGGCTACTTGAATGGTTTTCAAAATTTAGGTGCGGCACGCATGCGCAGAGCTTTTGCCGGAAGCGTGACACACGAGCACACACGCTATCGTATTAATATATAGATTATAAAGTAAGTGAAATGACCCAAAATGGGTTGATATGCCGTAAAACAAACAAATTGACCACCTGTAAGCAAATGACGTAGATTAGAAACAGCGGAACAAGAGACATTCTCGTATGACGTCACATTTTATTCTTTTTTCTTTAATCTTTGCATCGTTATCCTTTTTATATTTCCAGGTGGTCAGCATGAAAATTTGCTGTCGTCTGACAGGGTTCATAAGAGGGAGCAGACACTGACACCAAGCAGGATCTCTGGGAACTGTATCGTAAGCCAGCAACAACAAATGTCGCCAAATGAGAGATGTCCCAGGCGTAAGTTCCCAGGACCTGCAGGGATGCTTCCAAAGCTGGTAAGTTCACTGTAATTGATAAATAGACAAGGGCTCCTCTAAATCCATCAGTTGTCCCAATTGAAATGAATGGCTCTGTCCTTGAAGAAGCCCCCTGCTTCGATAAGCTTCTTGGACTGATGTTCAGTCTGGACTTGAAATGGAAGACATACATCAAATCTGTTGCCAAGGTTGCTGGAAAAATGGTTGGATCATTCTACCGCTCTAGAAGGTATCTCACTCTTGACGCAATCCTTTACCTGTATAAGAGTTAAGTACGTCCTAAGATGGAGTTCTGTTGTCACATCTGGGGAGGTGCCACTCGGAGCACTCTTTCCTGCCTTGACGGAGTGAAGGACTGACTTTGAAATCTAGTGGGGGGGGGGGGATCTCCTCTTCTCTTCTCTGCAGTCTCTTTCTCATAGAAGAGAGTTTGCTAGTCTTTCGCTACTCTGTTACCGACTTCGGTGAAGAGCGATTTTTTTATTTATTTTTATTTTTTTATTTTTTAATATTCAATTTTTAATTTTATTATTTGGTATTTTTTTTATACACTCATTTCATATGCGGTATCAGATAGATTAGTTTGCCGAGGAACTTAAGCGTGCTTTTAAAATTATTTTCACTTATTATTCTCGTATTATTTTGTATACGTCTATTTCGTATATGGTATCAAATAAATTACCATACAAATGAATTGTGGTTTATTCGTGAACAAGTACACCATATTACTCGGGGGTGTGAGTTACTCCCCTTTTTAGCGAAATTCAGAGTTGTTTTGTTTTTTTTTTGTAATTTAGAAAAAGCAGAATTCCACATAGATCCGCGTTTTTTTTATTATACTAAATAAACTTTGAACATTGTTTTTACACAAAAAGCATTTTAACGGAATTTAACAAATTTAAAAGCAAAAATGAAATTAAGACATATCAGTCACCACCTAAAAAAGGGATTTTAGATTAACACCTTCGCTACACCCCCCCCTCCCCCCAAAAAAAATTTGATTCTACTTTTTTTAGCCGATTATGTGTGAACACCATGAAAAACTTGTCAGAAAGATGGAAGAAAAAAAACAAACTTATTTTAGAATTTAGTGGGGGATCAGTTTCACATAAGAATTTAACATAAAATGATCCTCTATTTCTTGGTCATTTTAACGTTTTAAGGCATTAACCAATTTTTTTTTTTTATGCTATGGGAGATAAACTCTGCATTTGTTTGGGGGAGGGCACTCGAATTTAGGATTAAGGGAGGGTTTTTTAGGTTAATGAAAGGGTAAGTAATTATTTATTTATTTTTTTTACTAATTTTTCAACATTTGGTTAAGTCCTAAAAGGTTAGAATGATCTGGAAATGGGATAATTCTACGTTAAATTTCACATGCATGGGGGGGGGGGGGGATCATCTCGATTTCAGATTTTTTTGCCATTGGCCATTCACATCCCTGTTATTACTTTTCAAGTCATATTACCACTAAAGCATAAGGGGCTACTATGATAGACAAGATATATAAGGAAGCAACCTGAGTGGAGAATTCGACAGCAAGATATTTGTTCATATTACATTTAACTTTCTGCATGTTGGTACAGTTGGAAAAGCAGGGAGGGAATTACAAAGACAAATGTCAGTTTTGTTCTACCATATTTTCCACACGTTTGTTTCTCTACGTGTGCCGAGCCTGTTCCACCTCATACGCCCTTGTAGCAAGATGATCTAGTTCATGTGACTTCGAAGCTCGACTTTTAGTTTTGTTGAAGCAAGCAGCCAAACGTCATTCTTGAGATTACTCATTACTTTCTGATTGTCGACTTTTCTTTCAAGAGCTAACTTCTCTTTTAGTACGACAAAGCGAATTCTGTTTTGGAGGCATATTTCACGTGTTTTCTCTTTGGAGAGAATCGGACTCGAAAAGAGAAAAATGGTAGCCTGAAAATTGAATAAAATGGAAAGGCACAAAACTAATAAACTTGTGTTTGTTGAGGCTGTGAGTTATTTGCATTACTGAAGACAGCGAAGGAGATATCCTGAGAATAAATTTTAGACTGAGTAATGTCTATTTTGTTAGGATAAAAGGGTGTTGTTTTAAAGTCTGAAAAAAAGTAAAAGTTTTGGTATTAATTTTAAAAAACAACTGAAGTAAACCAACAAAGAAAAATGAAAAAAAATGTCAACACAACAAAGTTTTGTGTAAAGAAAAAATATATAATACTTACAAATGTCAAAAGAATATATAATACTTACAAATGTCAAAAAAATATATAATACTTACAAATGTCAAAAGAATATATAATACTTACAAATGTCAAAAAAATATATAATACTTACAAATGTCAAAAAAATATATAATACTTACAAATGTCAAAAAAATATATAATACTTACAAATGTCAAAAAAATATATAATACTTACAAATGTCAAAAAAATATATAATACTTACAAATGTCAAAAAAATATATAATACTTACAAATGTCAAAAAAATATATAATACTTACAAATGTCAAAAAAATATATAATACTTACAAATGTCAAAAAAATATATAATACTTACAAATGTCAAAAAAATATATAATACTTACAAATGTCAAAAAAATATATAATACTTACAAATGTCAAAAAAATATATAATACTTACAAATGTCAAAAAAATATATAATACTTACAAATGTCAAAAAAATATATAATACTTACAAATGTCAAAAAAATATATAATACTTACAAATGTCAAAAAAATATATAATACTTACAAATGTCAAAAAAATATATAATACTTACAAATGTCAAAAAAATATATAATACTTAAAAATGTCAAAAAAATATATAATACTTACAAATGTCAAAAAAATATATAATACTTAAAAATGTCAAAAAAATATATAATACTTACAAATGTCAAAAAAATATATAATACTTACAAATGTCAAAAAAATATATAATACTTACAAATGTCAAAAAAATATATAATACTTACAAATGTCAAAAAAATATATAATACTTACAAATGTCAAAAAAATATATAATACTTACAAATGTCAAAAAAATATATAATACGTACAAATGTCAAAAAAATATATAATACTTACAAATGTCAAAAAAATATATAATACGTACAAATGTCAAAAAAATATATAATACTTACAAATGTCAAAAAAATATATAATACTTACAAATGTCAAAAAAATATATAATACTTACAAATGTCAAAAAAATATATAATACTTACAAATGTCAAAAAATATATAATACTTACAAATGTCAAAAAAATATATAATACTTACAAATGTCAAAAAAATATATAATACTTACAAATGTCAAAAAAATATATAATACTTACAAATGTCAAAAAAATATATAATACTTACAAATGTCAAAAAAATATATAATACTTACAAATGTCAAAAAAATATATAATACTTACAAATGTCAAAAAAATATATAATACGTACAAATGTCAAAAAAATATATAATACGTACAAATGTCAAAAAAATATATAATACTTACAAATGTCAAAAAAATATATAATACTTACAAATGTCAAAAAAATATATAATACTTACAAATGTCAAAAAAATATATAATACTTACAAATGTCAAAAAAATATATAATACGTACAAATGTCAAAAAAATATATAATACGTACAAATGTCAAAAAAATATATAATACGTACAAATGTCAAAAAAATATATAATACGTACAAATGTCAAAAAAATATATAATACGTACAAATGTCAAAAAAATATATAATACGTACAAATGTCAAAAAAATATATAATACGTACAAATGTCAAAAAAATATATAATACGTACAAATGTCAAAAAAATATATAATACGTACAAATGTCAAAAAAATATATAATACGTACAAATGTCAAAAAAATATATAATACGTACAAATGTCAAAAAAATATATAATACGTACAAATGTCAAAAAAATATATAATACTTACAAATGTCAAAAAAATATATAATACTTACAAATGTCAAAAAAATATATAATACTTACAAATGTCTAAAAAATATATAATACTTACAAATGTCTAAAAAATATATAATACTTACAAATGTCTAAAAAATATATAATACTTACAAATGTCTAAAAAATATATAATACTTACAAATGTCTAAAAAATATATAATACTTACAAATGTCAAAAAAATATATAATACTTACAAATGTCAAAAAAATATATAATACTTACAAATGTCAAAAAAATATATAATACTTAAAAATGTCAAAAAAATATATAATACTTACAAATGTCAAAAAAATATATAATACTTACAAATGTCAAAAAAATATATAATACTTACAAATGTCAAAAAAATATATAATACTTACAAATGTCAATGTACTCAAACAGTTTACGTCAGTTTAAAGGCTTTGAACGCCTGCAAATGAGGCAACGAATCTCTGTGTTAAATCTGGCGGTATTTTCATGGATGGAAGAGCTTAAGGAATTTGATATATCAGTGGGCTGGCTAACAGTCCAGTGTAAGACCTCGGTGAAATCGAAAAGCAAGAATTTGGCACTGGAATATTTGACGTCAGTTTCATGGAGCTGCCATTAAATTATATGCAAATCAGTTTCGTACAGAAATGAAAACTACGAGAGAAACACTAGGATAAAAATTAAAAGTAAGAAAAAAAGAAATCACAATTAGAAATAAATAAATCACTAAGTATAAAAGACACCATTGAGACTGACTGGACGTACTATGCGAGGTGTTTGTAAAAGGAAACTAATTCCGGAATGGCAATAGATGTAATCTGAATACTCAGACGGAGCGGTGGTCAGTATAGTTGACATGCAATCCGATATTCCTGTATTCTGCGAATGCAATCAAGACGAATTGTAGGATAAAAATAAGGAAGCGCTTGTTACTTATATTTAATATGTAGGAAATTTTGAATAAAATAAGGTGAAACAATAACGGTGCATAAATTGTATGTAACCTATTAAGAAAGTAACCCGGTGAATTTGAGTTATGTGGGTGAAGATAAATATGAGCAAGTAAAAAGGTTTGCTACCTTCTTTGTGGGAGATGTATTTGTGAGAGGCAGATGGATCGGAATAAATGTAAAGATTATTTTAAAGAGGAGTGTAATATTTTTTGGGGGAAACCCACATAAGGAATTGCTGTAAGTGGTTAATTGAAATGTGTAGCGTATTAAGTTTTTGAAGTGTGAAGTCTATAATGGCCAAAGGTAAAGGAGGAAAAAAAAGACTTCACTTTATAAGATAATGTTATGGTCCATTAAATTTGATGTACTTTGTCAACAAACATAAATAGTTCAAGTATAGCCGAGTAAAAAAACTTTTATATAGATGAATAATTGTGACTTGGTGTTTTCTACTAAGAGTACTTGGGACGCCTATAGTTATGGCAGATTCATTCCCCACCGAAACAAAGACCCTGATTCGGCGAATGGAAAGGATCCACACAAGAATATCCAGACATAAGTTGTCTGCCATATTCAACAACATTTTATATATATATATAATAATAATGGTAATAATCCAGGTAAAAAATATCCACAGGGTGGTAATCCAGAGAATTTTAACCGGGTTTATAAAAAGTGCTCAATATCAAAATAGAGCTTTATATATGATAATTTTATTTACAGACATGTACAAAATCTGCGACACTGGCATGTCGATGTTATCGATCAACAGTTACTATAAACTGAGATCTCATCAGGCAGAGTTAGAATCCGATCTTAACCTCAGATCATATTTGGAGAGAATGAAATGGAGGGATAGAGAAAGAGAAGAAGAAAAGAAATTTCACATTTCAAAAATTGAGGCCGTTAAAAAATTAAAAATCTAAAAACAAAAAATCTAAAATCTGAAACAGAGCAAATAAATAAATATATATATATATAATGGGGGGGCAAGAAGCTTAGGTTTTAATGTGCAAAATAATTAAATGGCTGACTGGTGTACGAATGATCCAAAATGCATTATGGTGGAATTTAATTTTGTAGTGAAATTAATGTGGGGAGGGGGGAGGGATACTCACTGGCTTGACTGTGGTTTGTATGCGTATTTATGTTTTTTGTTGGGGGGGGGTGCTTTGTTTACCCGGATCGTAACCCCTAGAAGTTAGTTGACCTGAAAATAGTAGTGAACAATGCTTCTCACCCAAAATCCTAATTTTTCCATCCACTATGTAAAAAAAATAGCACAAATCGAGAGAAAAAAAGTCACTTAATTAGAAAACCTTAATAATGAATAGCGAATTAATGAGATGTAATTTTGTAAATCAACATGCAAATTAGTTAAACCTAGTACGTATATCGCATGGACTGATTGAGTATATTATAAATGAAGTTCTTTTAATTTGTATGTGAAAAAAGGGTTTTAATGTCACTGTCATTGCTATAAATGACTCTTGATAAATCGAGATGAAATTGGAGGGACGAGTTAATTGCATAGCCACGTATCGGTGTTCCCAAAGGTTAGATCTGAAGTCGCTGTTAATCAGCTGGAATAAATTGGATTTGAATTTGCTTTAATAAAGGTATAAACGAATTTGTCTAGAACGAACTGATAATGTATGTTCTTGTTGCAACAGGCTGTGCGTGTCGGGCCCGTGCGAATAAAAAGAGCGGCAAGCAAAGTAAAGAAGGAGAAGCAGATATATAAACAAAGAATGTTTGACGGTGCCAGGTTATCAGATAGAGAGGGAAGAGAGCTATGTGTGCGAGGTGGTGATCGGTAGGAGAGAGAGAAGGCTGAAATTCCTAACTCCTCATACAAGGTAAGAGGAGGAGGTAGAGAGAAACAGAACCCACAAACCACCGGGGATGAGGGGGGGGGGGGGTCCTTGCAAATTGTTGAATTACGGGTTGTTTTCCACGTTTTTTTTAGGAGTAAGGAGATATAGTAACAAAGAGAAGACTAGCTCTCCTTCCACTTGTACCTTCTAAACCTTTATTAAGAGCTGATAAGAATCCCAAAGTGAGATATTGAGAAAAATTGTTGCTCTTTTTTTTCTTTTTTTTTCTTTTTTTTTGTAGTGTGTGGGGGGGGGGGGGGGGGTAGTTTTATCTCGAACTTTCAACGATTGTACAAACTTGTGTGTGTATGTATATGTATATATATATATATAATTTGCTTAGGAAGCTACTACCAATTGTTACATCTTGGCATATGTCCTTCGATACTTGAGGCAAAGTCTTTTCAGCCTGTGGTCGCTCTGCCATCTTGCATGGCAGTAAGATATTTGCCCCGAACACTTCTGATCTGCAATGGCGTAATGACTGTCCCATGATGAGGTGGATGTATGGCAGGAACCGTGCTTCATCAGAAACTTGGTATTAGTGGGGTTTTTGATGCTTTACATTCTCATCATCTCTGGTGGTTCGATTATGTACAGCGTACACCCTCTTGCATCAACTCCAAAACACGCCTGGATACCGCAGGCGCTACTGAGTGTGGTAGATCAAGGAAAACCTTGCTTAGGTGCGTAAGATGTAATTTGACTGCATGCAGCATGACTGATATTAATCCTTTAAATCGGACCGCATGGATAGCAGGCAGGAAACATTACCTGGATTTGCCCATCCCAAAGTCTGGGACACTCGCAGTACCTAAACTATCAAATTGTATGATGATGATGATGATGATGATGCTGATATTTTAGCTAAACGAATCCGTCGATTTATTATAGAAAAGAAAGAATAACTGTGTCTTTGAAAGAGCTTCATACCGACAATAACAGGAAATCTTTTGCAAACAATCATTTTTTACCCGCACTCCATTTGAGTGACTTTTTTTAGTGGTGAATCATGTGTTTGGACATCAAAGCTATATTTGGGATGGTCCACGAAGAAGTATGAGGCTTTGATCTCTGTGTAACCAACTTCGAGGATTGAATACGTCACCAGTGACGACGACGCCACACATTAAAATTGTTAATTAACCCTAACCCTAACCCGCGACCTACTCTAACAACTGATTATAATTGTTGCCCTGATGGAGAATTTGAGATCGATGATGCAACCAGATGATCGGTGTTGTCAAACAACGCTAGTCACAATCATCAATTGTCTTAAGTAAGCAAAGTGGACCTTGGGTTTACTTTCGACAGCCTCGTAACTCTCCTTCTCTTATTTTGTCCTTTAGTCCTCACATTCCATGAGCGGTGTTTTTGACAAAGAGGAAAGAATTGCTGTTTTCGACGGTCGGAATCTGTCCATCTAACATTTATTGTTGGCTAGATTTTGACCTTGAAGTAGTATTTTAAAAAAAAAAAATTTTTGAACTCCTTACATCAAGTGGCTTCATGCTTTGTCTAGAGTGATTTCCATTAAAAAAAAGATACAAAACTGTATACAGCTGTGAGGTCCAAATTTTTGGAGTTTGGGGGCATCCCTTATAGTTATCATGACTCCAAGGTTAATTCTGTCAGTCAAAATTTCATCTATGGGTTAAATAAAATCTATCTTTTCAGAATATATATATATTTTTTTTTTTTTTTTAAATATACAAATTAATCTACAAAGCCTTCATATACAGAAAATATGTGCAGTTTTTGCAAAGAGAAATCCACACCATGAATAAATACATGAAGACAGCAAAAACTTAAAGCATGAAATCATTTTCAAAATGACTGGTATGAAGATTGACGATTAGATTGTTTGAATTACTGTTCTCATCTTGGATGTTATGCTCACAACGTTTCGGCCGATGTAACCTCCGACCATCTTCAAGTGCGTCTCGTCACGGAATTTCGAACGGAACCCTATATATATATAGGGTGGGCAAAAATAAGGGTCCTATTTTTTAAAATTCATAACTTTTTTATTTATTGATTTAAAAAAATTTTTTTTTTAGAATAAGTAAAGGACCCCTTCCGAAGCAAGCATGAGCCGTATTAGCCCTAAGGAACGTACCCTCATTTAGAAAACATTATTTTTGCTTAAAAAACTCAAAACAGTGTAAAAAAACAATACTTTAGTTTTTGTAAGTTTTAAGAAGTGTTTTTCGGCTAAAATTTGTTTTGTTTATTTCAAAAAATCTCGGAAGGGTCAGTCTACACACACATAAAGTTTGGTGAGTTTAACTTTTATTTTGTGGAAGTTATTCAAATTCAAGTTATTCAAATTTAAAGATAGGACCCTTATTTTGGCCCACCCTGTATATATATATATATATATATATATTATATTATATAGAGAGTAATAAGTAGTATAACTACGCATCTAAAGCAAAAGTAGGTTTAAGGCTCGTAAAATTCATACTAGAATTGTCTGCAAGGACCCGTAGCACAATGGATAAAAGTGCTGAGTAATAATCTGTTCTAAGTGATAGTCTTCTGGAGATTGAAGGTTCAATCCTAAGAATCAATTACAAATTACTTAAGACTTCTACCCAGTCATGGCTGATGGAACGAGAGCAAGCTACCCCCCTGGATTAAAGAAAGGGTTTCCGAGTTTGACAAGATGCATCTGAAGATCGGAGTTTACATCGGCCGAAACATGAGAATAACATCTAAGATGAGAACAGTAGTCTGAATAATCCAAAATTACTGGATTCAGCATTAAATAACCCGCAAAGGTATGTAAACCAAAACAATCAGACAATCGTCAAAATAAAAAAGTTTAAATGGACTCATAAATATTCCTATCATAGAAAAATTAAGGAAAAATATTTTTTATAAATAAACTATGCAGAAAAGACATAACTTAATTCCTATTGACTTCTCCTTCCTCTCCCCCCCCCCTCCCCCAAACTTTGCAGCAACGGCAAAACTCTATTATAATTGGGTACAACTTTAGGAGAAAACCAATGAAAAATAAATCACAGTAAAATGATAAGATGTCGGGTAGCTAACCAGTAATTGGTTACCTGAATAAATTGGCCTGGTGTTTTATTGGTCTAACACACCCAGTGAAATTAGAGTAAACATTACTGACAGGGCCATCTCGGCACACTTGCGAGGGTGTACATTTCCGATAATCTGTTGTAGGTCACATCAGTGTAAGGACAATACGAAATCCGTGATAAAGATGATAAAGCTTTTGTCATAAATAATGGATGATTGCGATCACTTTTAACTGCGATGTTTGTTACAGATGGCATTAGACCAAAAAGAGAAAAGTGTCGTCTTTTTAAAAGGCGAAAAGGTCAGATAAACGAATGATCGTTCTGGATTTCTATTTCTTTGGCTAATGCGTTAAATAACCCATTAGTGTCCAAATGTGTTTTCTTTTAAATCATTACAAAAAAAATCTTTTCTAAATACAATATTATATTTCAGCAAAATTACTTTCAAAGATTTACTTTATAGGATAGTTAGAAGATTTATTTATGATATGTATAAAAGTGTTGTTTGGTTATAAGAACTACTTTCCAAAAACTGTTTGATTCAATAATAGATGAAACTGATTGTATCCTTCCACTCTATAATCTCACAATATACTAAAAACTGAGACATCAGTGTTGCCAATATACATAACACAGCAGATGTAATATTTTAAAGATACTCCAATCTAACTATAGATATCTCTGAAAAATACAGCGTTGAAGTGATATATTTCTTATATAGCCTATGACCTTCACTGAGAGGTCAGTAGTCCACATGTCAATCTTCAAGCAATTCTGTCCAGCGGTTTGGGTGAACATAAAACACAAAGATCAGGCGGACACACAAACAGTTACTGTTTTATATATTATATATAGATATATAAAAATATGGGTTGATTTGGACTACTTAGCAAATAATTTTTGATTGGATGATAGATGAAAATGATTGTATCCTTCCACTTTATAATTTCACAATATACTGAAAACTGAGACATCAGTGTTGCCAATATACATCAGTTAGTAAGTGTAATATTTGAAAGACACTCCAGTTTTTTGAAAAATTATAGATATATCTGGAGAAAAAAATACAGATGTTGCTGAAATATTGTTAATTATTCTTATCGTCCTAAAAAAAATGACCATTAGCGTTAATGCCGCATTTATTTGGATATGTTATATTTCTAAGTTTTGTACTTCCATATAATCATAAAAGGCAAATCATGAAGCTTTAACATAACGGCAAAATCACTCCCCTTCTCTATAGAGGTCCCTAAATACTGGAAGATTTTCTACCCTAATAGTTTCTTTTCTTTGGACTGCTTACGTAAATATGATTAATTATCCTTCTGATGCTTAAAAAGATAATAATTAACAAAATTAAACAGATATTATATTTCTTCAGTTGTGCCTGTTCTTTTTTATTTATCAATTTTTTAAAATGAAAACAAAACTTTTTTTAAAAGTATTTCTCATTAAATCTGACAATAAAACCTTTCTTATATTTTGCAAAGACTTTTCTAAAACATACAAGTGAAAGAAACCAAGTAGGCAACCCCGTCGACATTCCCCGGTACGTGTGCTTCATGCGAATAGCAATAAACTAACCCATTCTCAAAGGGTGAGAAGGTAAAGCCTGGGAGGGTGGACCTCCTAGAACTGTACAGGACAATACCTTAAACCAGTGGAATCAAGGCCCGAAGGCCAAGATGGTACCGGTTTACAAAGTGTAGCATCTATCGGAACAGATACTACACTCTGATCTTGGCATTTGTGCTAAGAAAGTTTATTTTAATTCGTTTCAGACTAAAGGTCCTGGGTATGACCTTAAAAGACATTCAGTGGTGAGGCATCCATTTGGGAGCTGTAGGGAATGTGGAGCTGCCCCTTAGTTGCCATTGCTCCCAGGTCCACTCTGGCCCGGAGTGGTAGTACCTGTAAAAACCTACTGGCGCTACCAGATCAGGCTGTCTGAACTTATTGACTTCCTGACTCAAAATGCACCAAACATTGATGTTTTATTGTTTTTTTTTCTTTTTGCAAAACTCAATCATGTTCTGCAAAATCCAAAACAAAAAACAATTTCCCTCCCTCCCTTCTTCTTCCCTCTCCCCGCTTTCTTCTCCCCCTTTCACTCAATCAAACACCATGAATAAATACTTAAACATATAAAGAACGTGAAGCATAAAAACCTTCACCAAAATGACCGGATTCAACATTAAATGACCTGAAAAAGGTCGATATGTCGCGAAACAAAAACAACCGAACCAAAAACCATGATTAAACATTTGAAGATCTAAAGAACTTGAAGCATAAAAACCTTCACCAAAATGACAACAATTCAAAATCCCAAAGCTCTTAACTAATGACTATAAATGATCCACTGACTTAAGACTCAAATGAAGGATATTTCCTTCTACATTCATGGCATGAAAGGATCCTTAGGGTTGATGTGCCATTAAGAAATATCTTACCTTACTTTCAGACCAAAGGTCAATGAAAAAAAAAAATCGCTCTAAATGTCAATTCCCCCCCCCCCCCCCCCCCGACTATTTTTGTTCCTGGTGACCCCCAAAAGAAATAATATTTTGTTAAAAATAAAAATGTGCCCATATTCTGTCGAAGCAGTGCTGAAAAAGAATGTATCTGTTGTGTGTGTGTTTTTTTTTTTAACTTTTAGCTGGATACACACAGACACGGGTACTTAATAAAAGAAGACTAGCTGTATCTTTTTGTGGTTTTGTGTTTACTGACATTAACCCCAAACAAGACACATTGCCACTGAGATGTAAGGAGCTACATCTAGTCAGTTTGCTCAGGAGAAATTTTACTTTCACAAAGAACCAAAAAATCAAATTAAGATGAATGTGTAATACCCAGAAATATGTTGTTTAACTTAAAACAACAGCAACAACATTGGAGTTGTTTTTTTGGGGTTTTTTTGTTTTGTTTTGTTGTTGTTTTAGCATTTTTGTTCATTGTTAAGAAATGACTTGTCTTTGCTGAAAGGTAAAATAAACTTACTTACAAAGTGAAATTTAACTAAATGTTCGAACAAAAAAAAACAACAAAAGTTGATACACTTCAAATATCTGCCCCCCCCCCCCACTGTAAAACATTCACAACAAACACTTGTCTTACTACAACCACTGTAAATAATTTTCCTTTCTTTCTCTGTGCATCCAGAACTAAATGGAACTTCTATGAGCAGAGTTTCTTTCGAAAAACTACTGGTCTATGGAACATAATATCACAAGGCTGCTTCCAAGCTGACTACAGAATGATCCTTTTCAAGTCCAATGTTAACAAATTCTTGTCAAGCCGTCCTCTTAAATGATCAAATTCTGCCCAGTTTCAACCAACGTCTCCAACCTCAAGGTGTTGTCTCACTGTTCACATGAGAAACTCATTAACCCTTATCCTCGAGTAGCCTTTGGGCCTTGATAAGTGTTGACTAATTATTACAATATATATATATATATATATATATATATAGACATGGTACAAAATAATATATATTATTTTAAACAACTGTTGCATGACGGTCTTTTTTCCTCTTTTTTTAAATTGTTTAAAAATTATAACATACTTTTTTAAAAAGTTAATTTAAAATGTTATGTTTGAATGTGAATTGTCACAGATGGATGATATTTTGTCTGACAGTTTTATTATATGTTGATAAAAAACAATAAAATTATTCCACATCATTGTACCAAGAAACGGAGGCACAGGTGTCCTCCATAGTCCAACAATACCTTCTTTCCCAACTCCCAACTTTGGTAGAAAGCCCATGAATTTTGAATAAATAAATTTAAAAAATCTGAACTATTTTGGCCAACAACAAAATTCAAATTTTGCTATATAGAAATTTACGAAACGCTGGATAAGATCCCTGCATGACCGACGCAGATCTTTTTGTAAAAATTATATATATTTTTGCCATTACTAACCAGTCGAGTGTTACCATTGTCAACCAAGGGAAGAGTCTTTCAAGCATGTGTACACAGTGTGATGATGTGTGAAAATGAAACAGGGCCAGTGAGCATTGAGGACATGTGTTGCATGGAGAGGAATGATACAGGGTGGGCAAAAATAAGGGTCCTATTTTTAAAAATTCATAACTTTTTTATTTATTGATTTTTTTTTTTTTTTTTTTTTTTTTTTTTTTTTTTTTTTTTAGAATAAGTAAAGGACCCCTTCCGAAGCAAGCATGAGCCGTATTAGCCCTAAGGAACGTACCCTCATTTAGAAAACATTATTTTTGCTTAAAAAACTCAAAACAGTGTAAAAAACAATACTTTAGTTTTTGTAAGTTTTAAGAAGTGTTTTTCGGCTAAAATTTGTTTTGTTTATTTCAAAAAATCTCGGAAGGGTCAGTCTACACACACATAAAGTTTGGTGAGTTTAACTTTTATTTTGTGGAAGTTATTCAAATTCAAGTTATTCAAATTTAAAGATAGGACCCTTATTTTGGCCCACCCTGTATGATGGGTGTGTAATGTGAGTCTTGAAGGCAGACTTAGGTCAGATGACCTCAGAGGAAGATTTGATCTGAACAGTATAGGGAGATGCGTGCAGAACAGGAGACTTCGATATTATGGCCATGTTGAAAGAATAGAGTTCTTGGGTTAGTATAGGTAGAACAGTTGAGGGAGCAGGGGTTAGCTCATAGGGAAAGGCAAAGGAAAACATGGAAGGAAGTGATAAGAATTGGCTTGAGAGAAAGAGGGATAATTAAAGACTTGTCCAGAGATAGGTTAGTTTGGAAGTCACTTTCTAGAAACTGTCTAACACATGCCAGCATGTAAAATGGACATTAAACCGAATATGATGATGATTATAGATTAAGTATTTTTTGATTTATTTTTTTAAGTTTGGCAATTGTATATAAAAACATTTGAAGAATTTAAATAAGCATTTCCTTTTTGTAGTAAAAAAAAATCAATTTGGATTAAATAACGA
Source organism: Sepiola atlantica (assembly GCA_963556195.1). Classification (NCBI taxonomy): domain Eukaryota; kingdom Metazoa; phylum Mollusca; class Cephalopoda; order Sepiida; family Sepiolidae; genus Sepiola; species Sepiola atlantica. Next base: position 71,958,894 of record OY744532.1, on the reverse strand, counting down.
AATGATAAAATTACTGGGTAAAAAAAAAAAAAGCGGAAATGATATCTGATAGCTTTTACTCATTCATTTGAAATCCTTAATTGAAGCTGTAAGAACAATGAGGACAATTCTATATACGTAAACTCTGATGTTTGTTATCTTAACTTCACCTGTACATTAATGCTTTTGATGGTGGGAGGAAGGGCGAATGATAAGAGGAGTAGTGAGAAAAATAGAATGTTGTAGATAATTGAGAGAGATGGTCTCTTATGACATCACAATGTATTCTGACTTTGTAATCCTTGTGAAAACATAAATAATATATTTAATAATATATATAACAAATACTGACTCAACAGATCACAGGTGGTCTAGTGAAAAATGAAACTATTTATTTAGAAATAATCATTGGTCATTTTCGAATCGTTTTTTTTTTTTTTTTTTTTTTTTTTTTTCACTGAAAAATAAAAATGAGATTCTACAGCCTGGAAAAATATCTGCAAAATTAAAAACCCAAACAAAAAACCAACATAGTTTAGATTTCAAAGTGGGAGATCACTTTCCTATATAAATTTAATGTGGAATAAACACTCACTATTTTTAATTTAAATTAGTCTTCAAAAACTGATATCGTAGTTATTAATTACAAAAAACAAAGCTTGTTCGCTCTGATATCAAGTTTTACACTTTATACTTAATTGAACTGTCACCCACATTATTTATCTTACTGTATCTTATGAAAGCCTCAATACTGTCCGTGTTTACGGTATAGGCAATAAATCACTAAATTTATCATTTATAAATGTGATTGACACCCAGATAACGCCGGGTAATCCCTGCTATCTAAAATAATTTTTTTTTTTTGTCCAGATGTTTGTTTATCTATTATATAAAGGAAAGTTATGTGTCCAACTAAAAGTCAAAAACTACACTAGACACACCCATAAAGCTCATATATTCTTTTTCATCATTGCCGTGGACAAAATATAGGCAATATTTTTTTAGTATAATTTAAAATTTATTCGTTTTTTTTTGGGGGGGGGGGGGGGGGGGGGATAACAGGAACATAATTAGTCAGGTGGTGGGGATAGACATTTACAAGTTTTTTTTTTTATGTAATAATTTGTCAACCTTTTTTTTTTTTCCCCAGTTGCAAGAGGGGGGGGGGGGTTAATAGAGAAGATTTAAAAGAAAGATGTTACACACACTTTTTTAAAAACTCTATTTTGTTGTCCGTTCCAATCCCCCCCCCCCCCCGGGCAGTGTCGGGTAACCATGCTTGATCGTTATAGAAATGAATGACTATACCAATTACTGTTTAAGATAAAACATATTGTATATTCACATTAGTCAAATCTCAAATTTCCAACTCATCTAAAAACAACACCCGTGACACACTAACACAAATGAAGAATGATAGCGTGAAACAAAAGATGAAATAGGAAAAAATAGACACAAAAAATGCATACAGTTTATTTAAAGACCACAAAAAGAAATTTCATTAATAACAAACAAACAAACCATACTAATTAATTCTACCATAACAGGTTCATGGAACTTCTACTATTTTTAACCAGCAGAGCGTTACCATTGTCGACTAAGGGATGAATATCAAGCGTGTGTATGCAGTCTAATGATCTATGGAAGTGAAACTTGGTCAGTGAAGGTAAAGGACATGTGTCGCATCGACAGAACTGATATCAGAATGATACAATAGATGTGTAATCTGTGTTAAAAACAAGTTTAGATTGCCATCTACAGCTGATAACGTCTTTTTGTTAGACATCAGCAAAATTTCACACCCAAGGTGCTTAAAAGAAGCCGTGCCTTTTTTATTTGTGGACCAATTCTTCAAACAATTATATGAATGGAAAGAGAATAAAATTAGCATTCCAATGATGTTAATTTAATGTGCCTTTTATACAGTAAATATTTTTATACCCCAAGTTAAAAATGAAAATATGCTCTAAACTGACGTATCAGAAAGGGAAATTGTTTCTTTTTTCATCTGCAGGGTTAGATTTTATTGGATATTCTTGAGATTTCACAGGCTATTTAAACCTTGATGACTAGTTCTAGTGTCGTGTGATGTGGGTATTTATTACCACTAGAACCAAAGATACGACCGATCAAAGTTAACAAAGAGATCTGGGTGGCAGTGCTAGGGTTACAAATTATATCCAATCTTTTTTCTTCCATTATATTATGGAGGAAACATATACAGGACCTTAGTGTGAAGAACTGAAACTAATCTGCCGCAACTTTGTTGAAACATTTTAGTGCAGTAATGTTTTAAGAAATAGTTTTGTTCTTGAGTTACACAATTTCTTCAAAACAGATATTAATAGTGCAGTTACTGTCATACAGACATTATGTAGTGACTTAAAAGCAATTAAAGTAGCAATACATATGAAAAAATTTAAATTGCTTAAAATATCTCAATAATGGCATATATAGAAAGAGCTTGATGATCTAAGAAAGAATCTTTTTAAATTTTTAAAATCTGACTAAAAATAAGGAAGTTATGACTATTTTTGTGCCTCACACGATTGGATATTTTCCCCTCTTTAAGACCATATGCGTTTCGTCACATTTTTTACATTAATTTTTCAGTAAAAATGTTATATCTTTGTTAAAACAACAGAATTAAGCAATGAAATTTGCCATATAAGTGTATTTTTGTGCAAGGAATCAGAATATGCCACTGAAAATCTCCATAAATTAATGATTTCCAAGTGATCTGCAGTAAATGCACATAAATATGCTGCAATACCATAAAAATACCATGTATTCATTAAAAAAAGAAGTTAGAGAACTCAAAGTTAGATTGTAATAAATTTTATGTACAAGAAATCGAAATCTAATACTAGGACTGTTTACAAATGAATATATTGCAAGATTTCTTTCGTATTGTAGATTAACATCTTCCGCTAAATCGCCTCCCTGCCTCTCCAAAATATGAGATTCCACCTTTTTTAGGCAATTACCTGTGAACACCCTGAAAAACTTGTCAGAAAGAAAAAAAAACAAAACAATTATTTTAGAGTGGGTAATAGTTTCACATATGAATTTAATGTAAAATAATCCCCCATTTCAGGGCCATTCTAGTGTTAGGACAATTAACCAATTTTTTTTATTATTGGAGATAAATCCTGTGCGTTTTTGTTTTTGTTTTTTCTTTTTTTAGACACTTATGTGTGGTTTTAAAGGGTTTTTCTTTTTGTAGGATGGGGGCTTGCCACTCGGACTTGGAGTTAAGGAAGGGTCTTTGTTTTCGATGGAGGTTGCCATTTGGACTTGGTGTTGACTTGTCACTCATATTTAAGGTTAATGGTACAACACATTCAAGGGAAAACATTTTTAGGAGGTGGGCTTGTCACTCGAACCTAGAATTAGTTTATATTAAGTTTTCAGCTTGAAAAAATATTTTTAAAATTGCACTAACACGTCAAATTTATATGCGAAACTGATCCCCCCACTCTAAATTCTAAATTATTATTTGCTGTCTTGTTTTTTTTTTTGTTTTTTTTTGCCAAAATTTTTAGGGTCTTCACCTAAAAAAAAGTAGAATCCTATTTTTTTTTTTTTAATTGGTGACTAGAAAGTCATTTATTACTATTTATATCTATATAACATTATATAGAATAACACTATAATATATATATATATATATATATATATATATATATATATGTATATATATGCATTTCATATATTATATGATACTTGCGTTAGGGTGGTTTGATGGAAGTTCCGTATGATATTTTGGAAAAATTTCCCTTCGTCAGATGTGTGTTCAAACTTAATTCAAACATTCTATAAGAAGGTCGCTGCCAATGAGAGCTATTCAGCAGAAATTAAAATGAATCTGAAATTAAATTAAAGGTTTTTTTTTATCTATTATTAAATTTTGCTTAAAATCTATTCAGCATTAATATTAATATTTTAAATCTAAATTAATTTTGAACACACATCTGACGAAGGGAAATTTTTGCAAAGTATAATTATACTGAACTTTCATTAGACCACCCTGGCACAAGTAGGATATTATGTAATATATGAAATGTGTGTGTATATATATATATCTATTTCTATTGCATTAAAAACGGTGAAAACTGTTTACTCATTCCACCATTATGTCTTAATTTGCTTCAGTTCCTATCTATCTGTTGCACCTCTGCATTGTATTCCCTTCTAATTTGCCTTTATATACACATTAAACAATGCTTGAAGCAAACTACATTAACCTCTTATGTATATATATATATATATGTGTGTGTATATATATATATATGTGTGTGTGTGTATATATATATATATGTGTGTGTGTGTATATATATATATATGTGTGTGTATATATATATATATATGTGTGTGTATATATATATATATGTGTGTGTATATATATATATATGTGTGTGTGTATATATATATATATGTGTATATATATATATATGTGTGTATATATATATATATGTGTGTATATATATATATATGTGTGTGTATATATATATATATGTGTGTGTATATATATATATATGTGTGTGTGTGTGTGTATATATATATATATATATATATGTATATATATATATATAATATACTAGACATACTGTCTAGGCTCGGATGGTCTAGTCAATATAATAAAATTGTCAGACAAGATATTGTCTGTCTGTATCAATTCACCTTCAAATGTAACATTTTAAGTTAACTTTTTAAAAGTATATCATAATTTTAAACAATTTTATTCAATTAAACTTCACAAAAATCTGATTTCAAAAAAAAACTATAAGTAGAACCATTATGCAATAGTTTTAAAAAAATGTATGTATAACTTCGTACAGTCTATAGCGATGTTAAAAGAAAAAAGTCAGACCCAAATAACCTTTGAGCTGACAGATTAAACTTTGTTTAACACTAGCGAATTTACATTTGTTATTTTTGTAGCATACTAATGACACTTTAACATACTTATCTACAATTTATTTCTAAAATAACTTACTTCAGAAAATCTGATAATAGGGAAAATATTTAGACTGATGGCCAAAATCTAGAAAGCAACAAGGGGAATAATTCATGTTTTTATTTGAAGGATCGTCTCCCTTATTTCACTGTATCCCAGACAACATCGGGTAGTACCTGTTCTGTTCTATTGTCATAAGTGCACGCCTATTTGTGATCCAGGTTTGACCTTATAAAAAAAAAATAAGCAAAAAGCCATTCTTCCAGCAGAAACAAAAATTTTAAAAATCAGTTGCCTCACTTCTAAAACGTAAACACACAAAATCGATTTATAAAAATGGCCAAGATTTTTTTAAAATTTAATTTGGTTTCAGCTCTTGAAAAAAATGCTACCTGGCTCCAGAAGTAGGTGATCAGTTAACATTAAATATCTAATAATGACATTTTCATTAGTTTGATAATAATGAATGAAGAAATTAGAATTCAGGGAATCTTGCTTCGTTGGTGTTTGCTGACTATGGATTAAATTCAATGACAATCTGAAATATTTGAATTTTCTAATAGAAGATTGTTCCCATATTATGACCCTTAACATCCCTTTAAAATACTTCAATTAAACTGAAATTTAAGGAATATTTATTGATGTCGAATACCTATTGTTAAAATTTCACAAAAATTAGAGGTATCTAAATTTTCATAAAGGGTTTCCACCCCACTTTTACCCTCTTTGAATAAAACTAAATTAAATACAGCCCGCATTTGCACCCCTTATACCTAGTATGATTGGTTAATTAGTTTAGGAGTGAATTCTGTACGTACAAATATGTAAACATATACACATACCTAACTGTATATAAATAGAAGTATATAAAAAATGAACACAAAATAAAAAACAAATTGTTTATCGCTTCATCAACATTTCATCTTTATTCAGAGATTTCATGAAAATATGTGGTGCCTCTATGACATGGAAAGAATGTTTTTATTCTTTTCCTCAAAACATCGATGTTAAAATTCAAATTATGACATGCACTTATGAAGTGGAATGAATGTTTTTTTTTTTTTAATATCAATGTTGTGTACAAAGTTTTGTTAAGAATGTTGTGTAAAAATAGCTAGCCTGGATCTAAATTTAAATTTTGTTTGGTTAGTATAAATTGTAGACAGATTTATTTAAAATGAATTTAACATGTTCAGCTTGTTTAAAGTTAAAGGAATGGTATATGAGAGAATCGTGCATTTAAGGAATTATTATTATTTTATGTCTTTTATGTTAATCAAGCCTTTTCTTAAGTTAACAGTGAGTTACACCAATATATATTTAATAGCAATTATTGCATAGGACAATATACATTCTTGCTTTAGATGTTGGTGTTGTCTAATTAATTTTATTTTAAGCTGTTAGGTTTTTCTCTAAATTATTTGCGCTTAATAATTAACAAACCATAGAACTCAAGCATTTTTAGTATACATAGGTGTATATGTCTGTTTTATATAAAAACTGGATTGGTGAGTGTCTGATGGTCATGTATCTAATTCCCCTTTGTTAACAGATTAATAATGCTACTATAATAAAAAAAAATAAAAAATAAATAAAAAATAAAAAAAACTTTGTCAGAAATAAAGTGTTACAAGAAAAACTTTTTGCTTGTGAAAAATTATTTTAAATAAAATTATTTTTTATTTGTTTTTTTTTTGGGGGGGGATGCCTACGAAATATTCCTTTTTTTTTTTCCTTGAAAAAAAATGATTTTTTTTCTCTTGTTTATCTTAACTGTGAAATCTACCTACGAATACAATTTGTTGACAAAACTCCAAATAGCCTTGATTGTAGCCATGATGGAAAGAAGCATCTGTGTGTGTGTTGATGTAGTGTTGTTCAAGGCTTATAAAAAAACTTTCCAAGTATCACTCGTATACACTAATCAGTATATTTCATCATCTTCATATTTTTAGGGACCTGAGCACAAACTGACAGACACAGTGATAAAAGTCGATGGCAGGACAAGTGCAGTTCAGTTACAGAAAGTAAGTAAATCAAAATCTGAACGTGAAACTGTGTTACATAAAGAAAGCCGTTATTTGCATGGGAAAGTTTGAGTGACACTTAGGGGTCAGAGGTGACTTTAGTAAAACGGAAGTCAGCAAAGTCACATGACTTCCGGGGGAGAGAGAATTCTCCTTCTTCCTGGCGACACTTCAAGTAGAGAAGACGTGATATATATATATATAGCGCGTGCACACAAGAAACCTGTTATTTTAAAGTATTCATTTCTCTGGTTTTCTGTGACTTTTCCTTTCTGTTTGATAAATTTATATATGAAATAAATTGCTGCCTTTGTATAAAATACTTGAGATGCTGATCGAACCTGGGCTCCCAACGACGAGTGTATAATAGTTTATAACACTGGACAACCAAAACTGTTACGCATGTTTCTATTTCGTTTCAATGGCATATGTAAGTAATTCTTATGTTTGCATTTATTTTGATTTTGAGAAGAGATCTCCCTCCCACAGCGGTAAGATGTGACACAAGGTCGGGAAAGTGGGATTGAAAAGCCAGGGCCCTAGAGGAAACGCACTCTGACCTACAAAAAATGCCTAGGCAGGCCTGTCGGCATTCCCCGGTAGGGACGCCTCGGGCGATTAGAAATAAACTAACCCCTTCTTAAAAGGTGAGAAGAAAAAGCCTGAGAGAGTGGACCTCCTAGAAGTGCACAGGACGATCCTTTAGACCGACGGAATCAAGGACCGAAGGCCAAGACGGTACCGGTCTGAGGGGTGTAGCATCCATCGGAACAGATACTACACTTTGATCTCGGCCAAAACGTTGAGAAAAAGATTTTGATTTTGAAAAGAGTTGTCTAGCTCCAAGTTCAAGATATTGCAGCTTCATGTTTATTGACCACTGTTTTGTTTTGAGGGGAAATAATCTCTCAAACTCTTAGAAACTGATATATTTTTTCTTTATTGCTACTTTTTCTTTGTTAGCTCTAACTAAGGCAAATCTGTGAAGTCTTGCGTTTTTATGTCTTTTCTCTTGAATGACAAGGAGAAAGAGTACTTCATGTGTAATCGTTTGACGTTTTATTTTATAAAAGTCAATTTAATTTTATTTCTCGCCTCACTCCAGCCAGTCTTGTACAGTGACGTTAACAAAGTGTAACAAAATTGTGTACTAAAATCAAATTGATCAACTTTTCTAGGGTAAAATGGCGTGAGGAATTCAATGGTTTTATTTATATTTATCTCCAAATTCATTTCAATCACCAGAGTGCAAATTAGTGACTGAAGGAAGTAGGGAGGGTGGACGGCTGAGTATTGATTTACTCCTCTCCAGGAGTTAGGCACAAGGCCAGTTTTTATCCTACTCCCACAAGTAAGATGTGACCCAAGGTCGGGTCGGGAAAGTGGGGTTTGAAAAGCCAGCGCCCGAAAGGTGAGCACTCTGGCCATTAAAAAATTTCCTGGGCAGCCCCGTCGGCATTCCTCGGTAGGGGCACCTCAGGCAGTAAGTAATAAACTTACTCTTCCCCAAAGAGGGGAGGCGAAGCCTGGACCTCCTAGAACTGCACAGGACAGACCCATAGACCGGCGTAAATCAAGCCCCGCAGGCCAAGACAATACCAGTCTATGGGGTGCAGTATCCATCGGAACAGATACTACACTTTGATCCTAGCCAAAAGGTGGACGGCTGAGTAAATCGGATAAAAATAAGTGTCTTCAAAAAAAACCTTCATGATGCAGTCACATCATAATGGTAACAGGGTCAAACTAAGGTAAACAAATCTATTGGTTAAATTAATTAATGTTTTTTTTAATCAGGTATTTTACACACAATGTTTTGTTTTGAACAGTAAGTTTGTTATTCTTCCACCCGGGTAACGTTGGGTATCTTTGCTAATCTTCTTGATCCAGTTTTGGTGTGTAGGATTTTGAGGTGGGCAACGCTTCACACTTGCTGTCCATGCAGTCTGATCCAATGATCCAAAGGATTAATATCAGCCAGATTGCATTTTTTTTTCTTCTTTTTTTTTTAAACATAGTTCACCCCAAACAAGTCAAGTTACCACTGTAAGCGTAAGAGGCTACTGAGAATTAGGGTTAAAGTTTTTTGGTGGGGGTCATCCTAAATTGGGAGCTGTGCGACGAGATGCTTGTTCACATTAGGTTTAAATTTCTGCATGTCAGTGCAGTTGGGGAAACAGGGAGTAGGAAAAGAATTCTAACAGCCGGCAGCACGAGGAAAGAAGCTATTGGAGTAGAAGGCTCTCCTGCATCTGCGAACCTCCACAGTGAATGGATGGGATTTAGCTTATTGTCGGGTTGGTCGAGTGTATTTACGTCGAGGGGGGGGCACCAGAGCAGCAAGTTCACTGGACCACATTTCATTAAAGTTTTTTTTTTTTTTTTTTTTTTTAATTGAAATTGCTTCAGACAAGGCATTAAGTCACTTGATGTAAGGAGCTAAAAAAAAAATACTACTTCAAGGTTAAAAACTAACCAACAATAAGTGTTAAATGGATAGATTCTGACCCAGAAAACAGCAATTTTCCCCCTTTGTCAGAAACATCGCTCATGGAATGTGACGATTGAAGGACAAAATAAGGGAAGTACTTGTAAAACAAGCACAGGGATGCAACATTGCGATGATGGGGCTGGAGCTTGGTGGACAGTGAGAGACCATGGACTTATATCGCTTCTTGCGCACTCAAACCACATCTTCCTAAGTCTATCATGCTCTCTCATGTCTAGGTTATCGAAACGCGTTATGGAGTTGATGCAAGAGGTGGCATTCTGTACATAGCCGAACCACCTGAGACGCCGAATGCATAAAGCATCCGTAATTTTACTGCTACCAAGTTTTTGATAAAGTACAGTTGACGGATCTTTTCTTACAGCTGCACATCCACCTGATCATAGCACGATCGTTACGCCAAAGCTGTTTCTGGTCTGAAGTGTTTACGGTCCTATGTTTCGCTGTTGTACAACATGGCAGAATGAACGCAAGTTGAAATGATTTTGCCCCAAATCTTGAAGAAAATGTATCTATGTAAGAATTGCTTCCTGAACCTACCCCTATGCACTACAGCAGCGAGTAGTGCTAGCGTGTTTGCAACCACCACACGTAGCAGAAGGTGACTTTAATATCAAGTAGTGCACCATCTACATCCACGTGAACCTCAGGTCGACTACCAATTAGACGGACAATGCTCTAACATCTGACAGACATAATCCTGGTCAACTACCAGCCTCCTAATAAGACCACTACACTTCTTGTGGATCCATAGTTTGCACTCAATCAAATTTACACCAACGCTTTTGCAACAAACAGCACAGGGGAAACTTGAAAGTATACACATAAATATATATATATATATATATATATATATATATGATGACTGCAACGTCTTGTCAGACGAGTGCCACTTCTTCATTCAGGAAAGTGATGTTTGGATAGGCCTAATGTTGTCCCTGTGCAAATCAGCAACTGTCAGGCCCACACACGCCGCAACTTTTCCATCGCCACAATGTCATTGTCTGAAAGAGTATCTGTACTTCGATTGTAAATAAAGAGATCTAGCTTTGTACGACAGCTAGACCCCCCCCCCCCTCTCTCGGTTCAGAATGTTGAGATCCAGCATACAAGCGAAAGCAAGATAGCCAGTAACAAGTTGAAACTGCAGACTAACATGATGTGAATGAGTGGTCTTCCACTTTAAAATCGGGTTCCGTACACATCAGAAAAGTCAAACAAAAATAAACGTTTACTGCACATATATTAATACCGTTGAAACCATATGTTTCCAATACAAATGAATTTCGTTTGTTTTGGCTGTTTTTTTTGTTGTTTTTTTTTTAAAATAAATATGTATTTACAGTTTCCACAAGATTTACTCGTGTCACTCTTTTAATGACCATATCATTTTCTATATTACATGGTTTTCCAATAATTCTGCAAGTTAAATTTCACAATAACCAATTCAAACTGAGATTTCTTGAGCATGTAACCTGTAATAAAAGTTCTGGACCGTTATGAACAGCGAGTATGGAATTGACTATCAGTTCAAGTCTGGACAGATCTATTCCATTCATGTGGGGCTCAGGAGTTTTACATTTTTTCAGAAGTTTGGGTGATGTTATTAAAACCTAGTAGTGGGAGCTTTTTAAGCTGACTCGACACCACAGTTTGCAATTTTTGTGTGATGCTGTGAGAAGTTTGCTGGTGCAACACTAATTGAGTTAAGTTATGGAATCTGTGATTAAAAGATTGGGAGTCAATACACTTTTGAGCCGACGAGTATTGCTAAAATCCTATTAAACGAATAATTTAATACAAAAAGTCATATTCTTTGTATTTGACTGACAATGAAAAGCATAACTTTTGATTATGAAGAACGATAATTGAAACGGTCACATTTGCAGCAGTTGTTAGTCTGAGTCTTTTCAGCTGATTCCCCCACCTTTGCTCACATATGTATTGATACTGTTGGAAAAGGTATGAACCCCTTAAATTCTATCCTAAATAAGAAGGAAGAATCACCTATAATGCGTATTTTATTTCAGAATTTAAATGACCCAAAAGGTTGATAATGCCATGAAGCAAACCATCCTTACAGAGCAGGTATTCAACCAATATTCATAATGTCCTGTTTTAATTTTTCTTTTCAGAATGATAATTTTTTACCATCTCCAAATCCTGTTGATGACTTATTTGGTGAGAGTCCCTGGTTAAAACTGGTCGCTGACCTGGGAGAGAATTCGACAAAAATACTAAAAACCTTCTCCATAAGAGAATTACACAATAAGGTATGGCATTTACACACGCGCGCACACACTGACATTATACTAGCAAGGTTATTTGCGTTGCATGAAATGAGGTGGGTGATAACATCACAACTTATAGTTGCATTTATTTTTACAAAGTGCATTTTGAAACCTCCCTCCACATTTGCGTTTCTAAAAAATAAATTCAACCTAGTTCATTACACTGTCTATAACGTCTTCTATGTTCCAGATTTCATAAAAATCTCATCAGTAAATTTTTAATTCATGTATACAATTATTTGGTGTGAGAGTTTCTGCCCCATTTGCTCTCCTCAAAATAAATGTGAGAGAGGAATGGATTTATTGCCTGTTGCCTGAGCCTCCCTCATTCGATAACAAGTGCAAATTTCTCTCTCTCTCTCCCTCCCCAGTCTCTCTCTCCCTCCCCCAGTCTCTCTCTCCCTCCCCCAGTCACTCTCTCCCTCCCCCAGTCACTCTCTCCCTCCCCCAGTCTCTCTCTCCCTCCCCCAGTCTCTCTCTCCCTCCCCCAGTCTCTCTCTCCCTCCCCCAGTCTCTCTCTCCCTCCCCCAGTCTCTCTCTCCCTCCCCCAGTCTCTCTCTCCCTCCCCCAGTCTCTCTCTCCCTCCCCCAGTCTCTCTCTCTCCCTCCCCAGTCTCTCTCTCTCCCTCCCCAGTCTCACTCTCTCCCTCCCCCAGTCACTCTCTCCCTCCCCCAGTCACTCTCTCCCTCCCCCAGTCTCTCTCTCCCTCCCCCAGTCTCTCTCTCCCTCCCCCAGTCTCTCTCTCCCTCCCCCAGTCTCTCTCTCCCTCCCCCAGTCTCTCTCTCCCTCCCACAGTCTCTCTCTCCCTCCCACAGTCTCTCTCTCCCTCCCACAGTCTCTCTCTCCCTCCCCCAGTCTCTCTCTCCCTCCCCCAGTCTCTCTCTCCCTCCCCCAGTCTCTCTCTCCCTCCCCCAGTCTCTCTCTCCCTCCCCCAGTCTCTCTCTCCCTCCCCCAGTCTCTCTCTCTCTCCCTCCCCCAGTCTCTCTCTCTCTCCCTCCCCCAGTCTCTCTCTCTCTCCCTCCCCCAGTCTCTCTCTCCCTCCCCCAGTCTCTCTCTCTCTCCCTCCCCCAGTCTCTCTCTCTCTCCCTCCCCCAGTCTCTCTCTCTCTCCCTCCCCCAGTCTCTCTCTCTCTCCCTCCCCCAGTCTCTCTCTCTCTCCCTCCCCCAGTCTCTCTCTCTCTCCCTCCCCCAGTCTCTCTCTCTCTCCCTCCCCCAGTCTCTCTCTCTCTCCCTCCCCCAGTCTCTCTCTCTCTCCCTCCCCCAGTCTCTCTCTCTCCCTCCCCCAGTCTCTCTCTCTCCCTCCCCCAGTCTCTCTCTCTCCCTCCCCCAGTCTCTCTCTCTCTCCCTCCCCCAGTCTCTCTCTCTCTCCCTCCCCCTGTTTCTCTCTCTCTCTCTCCCTCCCCCTGTTTCTCTCTCTCTCTCTCTCCCTCCCCCTGTTTCTCTCTCTCTCTCTCTCCCTCCCCCTGTTTCTCTCTCTCTCTCTCTCCCTCCCCCTGTTTCTCTCTCTCTCTCTCTCTCCCTCCCCCTTTTTCTCTCTCTCTCTCTCTCCCTCCCCCTTTTTCTCTCTCTCTCTCTCTCCCTCCCCCTGTTTCTCTCTCTCTCTCTCTCCCTCCCCCTGTTTCTCTCTCTCTCTCTCTCCCTCCCCCTGTTTCTCTCTCTCTCTCTCTCCCTCCCCCTGTTTCTCTCTCTCTCTCTCTCCCTCCCCCTGTTTCTCTCTCTCTCTCTCTCCCTCCCCCTGTTTCTCTCTCTCTCTCCCCCTCCCCCTGTTTCTCTCTCCCCCTCCCCCTGTTTCTCTCTCTCTCTCTCCCTCCCCCTGTTTCTCTCTCTCCCTCCCCCTGTTTCTCTCTCTCCCTCCCCCTGTTTCTCTCTCTCCCTCCCCCTGTTTCTCTCTCTCTCTCTCCCCCTGTTTCTCTCTCTCTCTCTCCCTCCCCCTGTTTCTCTCTCTCCCTCCCCCTGTTTCTCTCTCTCCCTCCCCCTGTTTCTCTCTCTCCCTCCCCCTGTTTCTCTCTCTCTCTCTCTCTCCATCCCCCTGTTTCTCTCTCTCTCTCTCTCTCTCTCCATCCCCCTGTTTCTCTCTCTCTCTCTCTCTCTCCATCCCCCTGTTTCTCTCTCTCTCTCTCCATCCCCCTGTTTCTCTCTCTCCATTCCCCTGTTTCTCTCTCTCTCTCTCTCCATCCCCCTGTTTCTCTCTCTCTCCATCCCCCTGTTTCTCTCCCTCTCTCTTCCCTCGTCCTGTTTCTCTCTCTCTCTCTTCTCTCGCTATTTCTCTTCAGTCTCTCTCTTCTCTAGCTATTTCTCTTCAGTTTCTCTCTCTCTCGCTATTTCTCTTCAGTCTCTCTCTCTCTCGCTATTTCTCTTCAGTCTCTCTCTCTCTCTCTCGCTATTTCTCTTCAGTCTCTCTCTCTCCGGCTATTTCTCTTCAGTCTCTCTCTCTCTCGCTATTCCTCTTCAGTCACTTTCCCCCTCCCAGTCTCTCTCTCTTCCCTAGTCTCCCCCCCCCTCTCAGTCTCTCTCTCACTCATCAGGGACATGTTCTCCATATTTTAGCAAAATTCTGCTTGTTTTTAATCCAGAAATAGCAGATTTCCGCTTAAATCACTGTTAGGTAAAAATCTGCCTTTTTTTTTCCTATTAAATTGCTACAACCCTATTTACTTACTTCTTTTATTTGGCTGATTTCTCTTTCCCTTCTCTCTATCGCTTATCTTTATTTCTCTTTTCCTATCGTCTTGCCTCGCTTTCCCTGTCGTTCCCCTTTTATGACAGTTTATTAAAACTGAAAATGTTCATCTTGCTCTGAAAGCTAAGACTTCTAACATTGGTGCCCCCTCGACGTAAATACCCCTCTGACCAATCTGACAATCAGCAAAATCCCACCCTTTCACTGTAGAGGTTCGCAGATGCCGGAAGGGTTGCTACTTTAATAGCTTCTTACCTTGAACTGTCAGCCTTTGGACTCACCCCCCCCCCTACTCTCTGTTTCGCTGATTGTATCAACATGCAGAAATTTAAATGTAATGTGAACAAGCATCTTGCTGCACAACTCCCCACTTAGGATTCCCCTGTAGGTATGGCCCCTAATTCACAGTAGCCTTTTATGTCTGTATTTGGGGTGAATTACAGTAATATATATATATATATATATATATCAAGGGAGGCGCGAGAGCGCTCTATCCCTTAATAGACTTCAAAACGACCTATGCTAGAAATCTCATTTCTTTGATCAATCATAATTCAAAAACCAATAAACCAAATTATTTAAAACTTTGCACAAAATTTTTATTTGATAGGTTCTATAAGTGTGTAAAATTTCAGCATCATTAGTCAAGACAACCCAGAGATCAAGAAAGGTCAAAAGTGATTTTGTGTTATCCATGTGTACGTACGTATGTTTGTGCCACCCTGTATCTCATCAACTATTTGATGGATTCAGCTGATTTTTGGCAGAGTTAGAGGTTCTAGGGTCTAGTTGATGGCATTTTAATTTCAGTTTACCATATACCTTAGTTTTCCAGAAAATTCAAAAAAAACTTTAAAATTACCATTTTCTTGAGGCATAGCCTTTACAAAAGTAGTGACATTCCATGAAAAATGCCAGTATACTGAAATCATATGCCCTTAATAGGTTAAGATGAAAATTCATATACACTAAATGTACAAAAGTGAGGAAATTCCCAAATGTTTACACTTTTATTGTCATTAAGGGTATGACTACATATCAACCAAACCATTTCATTATCACATCACTACAGTATAAATCTCTATGCATGAGTGGATGAAGTGTGTGAGGTGCGCTGAAGAAAAATTCCTACCAGTAAAATACATAGCCTTGTTGTGCTCGATTACCCTTAATGACAATAAAAGTGTAAAAATTTGGGAATTTCCTTGCTTTTGTACATTTAGTGTATATGAATTTTCATCTTGACCCTATTAAGGGCATATGCTTTCAGTATACTGGCATTTTCCATGGAATATATACTAGTAGATTGCCACAATCTTCAACAAAGCTGAAGAAAATTTTATAATTCAAATAACATGAAAGACCTGTCAAAAATCTTAACTCTAACCCTAACCCTCTCAACCCTAACCCTAACAACATCTTAAACTTCATTAAAGAAATTGAACTCTTCAGGAAAATTTAACTTCAAACTATTTTTCTACCAAAAGAGATATATCAAAGAAACCAAAACCCAACCCAATAAAATAAATAAATAATTATCCCACATATACTAATATAACGTGTATGGCCATTAAATGACCCATTGAAGTTGATATGCCGTAAACCAAATAAAAACCTGTTTTCATGCGAATCATGAAATTAGGGTGATGTCTGAATCTCTGTCAAGATGAAAAAGAAATGCAGCTTGGTTGACAGAAAGAGAAATATATTTTCTGCGAGATTGGAATCCAACTTAGAAAATTGCTGACACCTAATGTGAAAATGTGAATTGTTACCGAATTGTCTTTGGACTGTCTTTGAATTTGACTCTGAAGTATTATTTCTCAAGAGGTAGACAAAAGTTTCTTCTGTGTTCGCGTCTGTGATTTAGCTTACATTTATGCTTTCAATACAGACAGATGGGAGTAATGCCAATCACTGCAGAATCAACATGTAGAAGGATGGGTGGTTCTTTGTGGTGGCTTTTCCCTTGCTTAAACACTAATGATTATAAATGTAGAAGGATGGGTGGCTTTTCCCTTGCTTAAACACTAATGATTATAAATGTAGAAGGATGGGTGGTTCTTTGTGGTGGCTTTTCCCTTGCTTAAACACTAATGATTATAAATGTAGAAGGATGGGTGGCTTTTCCCTTGCTTAAACACTAATGATTATAAATGTAGAAGGATGGGTGGTTCTTTGTGGTGGCTTTTCCCTTGCTTAAACACTTATGATTATAAATGTAGAAGGATGGGTGGTTCTTTGTGGTGGCTTTTCCCTTGCTTAAACACTAATGATTATAAATGTAGAAGGATGGGTGGCTTTTCCCTTGCTTAAACACTAATGATTATAAATGTAGAAGGATGGGTGGTTCTTTGTGGTGGCTTTTCCCTTGCTTAAACACTAATGATTATAAATGTAGAAGGATGGGTGGTTCTTTGTGGTGGCTTTTCCCTTGCTTAAACACTAATGATTATAAATGTAGAAGGATGGGTGGTTCTTTGTGGTGGCTTTTCCCTTGCTTAAACACTAATGATTATAAATGTAGAAGGATGGGTGGCTTTTCCCTTGCTTAAACACTAATGATTATAAATGTAGAAGGATGGGTGGTTCTTTGTGGTGGCTTTTCCCTTGCTTAAACACTAATGATTATAAATGTAGAAGGATGGGTGGTTCTTTGTGGTGGCTTTTCCCTTGCTTAAACACTAATGATTATAAATGTAGAAGGATGGGTGGTTCTTTGTGGTGGCTTTTCCCTTGCTTAAACACTAATGATTATAAATGTAGAAGGATGGGTGGCTTTTCCCTTGCTTAAACACTAATGATTATAAATGTAGAAGGATGGGTGGTTCTTTGTGGTGGCTTTTCCCTTGCTTAAACACTAATGATTATAAATGTAGAAGGATGGGTGGTTCTTTGTGGTGGCTTTTCCCTTTGCTTAAACACTAATGATTATAAATGTAGAAGGATGGGTGGCTTTTCCCTTGCTTAAACACTAATGATTATAAATGTAGAAGGATGGGTGGTTCTTTGTGGTGGCTTTTCCCTTGCTTAAACACTAATGATTATAAATGTAGAAGGATGGGTGGCTTTTCCCTTGCTTAAACACTAATGATTATAAATGTAGAAGGATGGGTGGTTCTTTGTGGTGGCTTTTCCCTTGCTTAAACACTAATGATTATAAATGTAGAAGGATGGGTGGTTCTTTGTGGTGGCTTTTCCCTTGCTTAAACACTAATGATTATAAATGTAGAAGGATGGGTGGCTTTCCCCTTGCTTAAACACTAATGATTATAAATGTAGAAGGATGGGTGGTTCTTTGTGGTGGCTTTTCCCTTGCTTAAACACTAATGATTATAAATGTAGAAGGATGGGTGGTTCTTTGTGGTGGCTTTTCCCTTGCTTAAACACTAATGATTATAAATGTAGAAGGATGGGTGGTTCTTTGTGGTGGCTTTTCCCTTGCTTAAACACTAATGATTATAAATGTAGAAGGATGGGTGGCTTTTCCCTTGCTTAAACACTAATGATTATAAATGTAGAAGGATGGGTGGTTCTTTGTGGTGGCTTTTCCCTTGCTTAAACACTAATGATTATAAATGTAGAAGGATGGGTGGTTCTTTGTGGTGGCTTTTCCCTTGCTTAAACACTAATGATTATAAATGTAGAAGGATGGGTGGCTTTTCCCTTGCTTAAACACTAATGATTATAAATGTAGAAGGATGGGTGGTTCTTTGTGGTGGCTTTTCCCTTGCTTAAACACTAATGATTATAAATGTAGAAGGATGGGTGGCTTTTCCCTTGCTTAAACACTAATGATTATAAATGTAGAAGGATGGGTGGTTCTTTGTGGTGGCTTTTCCCTTGCTTAAACACTAATGATTATAAATGTAGAAGGATGGGTGGTTCTTTGTGGTGGCTTTTCCCTTGCTTAAACACTAATGATTATAAATGTAGAAGGATGGGTGGCTTTTCCCTTGCTTAAACACTAATGATTATAAATGTAGAAGGATGGGTGGTTCTTTGTGGTGGCTTTTCCCTTGCTTAAACACTAATGATTATAAATGTAGAAGGATGGGTGGTTCTTTGTGGTGGCTTTTCCCTTGCTTAAACACTAATGATTATAAATGTAGAAGGATGGGTGGTTCTTTGTGGTGGCTTTTCCCTTGCTTAAACACTAATGATTATAAATGTAGAAGGATGGGTGGCTTTTCCCTTGCTTAAACACTAATGATTATAAATGTAGAAGGATGGGTGGTTCTTTGTGGTGGCTTTTCCCTTGCTTAAACACTAATGATTATAAATGTAGAAGGATGGGTGGTTCTTTGTGGTGGCTTTTCCCTTGCTTAAACACTAATGATTATAAATGTAGAAGGATGGGTGGTTCTTTGTGGTGGCTTTTCCCTTGCTTAAACACTAATGATTATAAATGTAGAAAGATGGGTGGTTCTTTGTGGTGGCTTTTCCCTTGCTTAAACACTAATGATTATAAATGTAGAAGGATGGGTGGTTCTTTGTGGTGGTTTTTCCCTTGCTTAAACACTAATGATTATAAATGACTTAAAATTGTTGTTGAACGAGTTCGACCTGAACGCAGTATCGAACATGGAGGTGTTGATATTGTCTGCTTTTGACTGAGATTCGGAACACTTCATGTTCCTGAAATATTTCAGATTACCCCTGACACAAAAGTCAACAGAGATCAGTAGTTGCTCCAAATAATTGAGGACGGTCATCATCTGTAGGCATTGAGTGACGGTTTTACATGCACCATCACAAAGTTGTTATCCTCACTCTGCGTTGCGGTAGATGATGACTGAATTTCCTTGCTTGCCATAGAGTGACCAAACGACCAGAGGCTGCCAGATACCAATACAGACGCCTTTGGATTTCACCAGAGTCCTTAATACTGCTTGATTTCAGACCAATCCATCTTGGGTGACCCTGCTAGGAACCAAAGTTCCTAACGGCATAGGTCATACACTACCTGTTTCCACAGCCCTACCACGTTGAGAAAGTGGTTGGACTTTAGGACTGTGCTGTTGGTTAGCCATTAATCTGTCTTTTTAAGATTTTAAAATATCTTGTAGTCATGAGAGCTTTATACCAGTTTGGATAGCATCTGTGTGTGCAAATCTGAGTCATCTGGAGATTTAAGGCCAGCGAAGAAAATGAGACATTTTAATTGTTCTTCAGTAGGTGTCTGAAACTAGAATTTCTCACGTTCATGATTTACGTAACCAGTGATAATCACCAAGGTCCTCTGTCTTGCTTTTTGTCATTTTTAAACAATTTTAGATTATACAGGGTAGGTGAAGCACCTTTTAGCCTTGGTGGGTAATCTTTATTTATCCCTCTTTCTCAGTCCAGGTCTTTATTTATCCCTCTTTCCCTGCACAGGTCTTTATTTATCCCTCTTTCTTAGCCCAGGTCTTTATTTATCCCTCTTTCTCAGCCCAGGTCTTTATTTATCCCTCTTTCTTAGCCCAGGTCTTTATTTATCCCTCTTTCTCAGCCCAGGTCTTTATTTATCCCTCTTTTTTAGCCCAGGTCTTTATTTATCCCTCTTTCTCAGCCCAGGTCTTTATTTATCCCTTTTTTTAGCCCAGGTCTTTATTTATCCCTCTTTTTTAGCCCAGGTCTTTATTTATCCCTCTTTTTTAGCCCAGGTCTTTATTTATCCCTCTTTTTTAGCCCAGGTCTTTATTTATCCCTCTTTTTTAGCCCAGGTCTTTATTTATCCCTCTTTTTTAGCCCAGGTCTTTATTTATCCCTCTTTTTTAGCCCAGGTCTTTATTTATCCCTCTTTTTTAGCCCAGGTCTTTATTTATCCCTCTTTTTTAGCCCAGGTCTTTATTTATCCCTCTTTTTTAGCCCAGGTCTTTATTTATCCCTCTTTTTTAGCCCAGGTCTTTATTTATCCCTCTTTTTTAGCCCAGGTCTTTATTTATCCCTCTTTTTTAGCCCAGGTCTTTATTTATTCCTCTTTTTTAGCCCAGGTCTTTATTTATCCCTCTTTTTTTAGCCCAGGTCTTTATTTATCCCTCTTTTTTAGCCCAGGTCTTTATTTATCCCTCTTTTTTAGCCCAGGTCTTTATTTATCCCTCTTTTTTAGCCCAGGTCTTTATTTATCCCTCTTTTTTAGCCCAGGTCTTTATTTATCCCTCTTTTTTAGCCCAGGTCTTTATTTATCCCTCTTTTTTAGCCCAGGTCTTTATTTATTTTTCTTTTTTAGCCCAGGTCTTTATTTATCTTTCTTTTTTAGCCCAGGTCTTTATTAATCCCTTTTTTTTAGCCCAGGTCTTTATTTATCCCTCTTTTTTAGCCCAGGTCTTTATTTATCCCTCTTTTTTAGCCCAGGTCTTTATTTATCCCTCTTTTTTAGCCCAGGTCTTTATTTATCCATCTTTTTTAGCCCAGGTCTTTATTTATCCATCTTTTTTAGCCCAGGTCTTTATTTATCCATCTTTTTTAGCCCAGGTCTTTATTTATCCCTCTTTTTTAGCCCAGGTCTTTATTTATCCCTCTTTTTTAGCCCAGGTCTTTATTTATCCCTCTTTTTTAGCCCAGGTCTTTATTTATCCCTCTTTTTTAGCCCAGGTCTTTATTTATCCCTCTTTTTTAGCCCAGGTCTTTATTTATCCCTCTTTTTTAGCCCAGGTCTTTATTTATCCCTCTTTTTTAGCCCAGGTCTTTATTTATCCCTCTTTTTTAGCCCAGGTCTTTATTTATCCCTCTTTTTTAGCCCAGGTCTTTATTTATCCCTCTTTTTTAGCCCAGGTCTTTATTTATCCCTCTTTTTTAGCCCAGGTCTTTATTTATCCCTCTTTTTTAGCCCAGGTCTTTATTTATCCCTCTTTTTTAGCCCAGGTCTTTATTTATCCCTCTTTTTTAGCCCAGGTCTTTATTTATCCCTCTTTTTTAGCCCAGGTCTTTATTTATCCCTCTTTCTCAGCCCAGGTCTTTATTTATCCCTCTTTCTTTCAAGTCCATTTTTATCACTTCCTACCATGTTTTCCTTGGCCTTCCACTGTGAACTGACCTTGCTACCTCAACTGTTCTATATTTACTAACCCAAGAACTCTCACCCGTTCTTTCAGCATGGCTCTATTATCAGTCTCTCGTTTTGCATAAATCTGCCTATACTGCCCAGATTTAATCTTCCTCTGAGGTCATCAGATCTAAGCTTGTCTTTAAGACTGGCCAGGTTTCACTTTGCTACATCATCACACTACATACACATGATAGACTCTTCCTTTGATCATCAGTATTTCAATGGTATCCAACCATCTGAAGCAAATTGGTCAGATACATAGGCTCAATACATGGGTTCCACATGAACTCAATGAATAAATGTCTGTTTATGAAATTAGTCATTATTTTCTGAACAACCTAATAAGTTTATCTGCTTTCATCTATTTTTCATAATTTTTTATTTTCCATTTCAGGCATGCAAGAAGCAGTTGTATCAGGGGAAGGTTCCGCTGCTTTTTACCGTTCTTGAGACTGTTGATCTTTCTAGCATAGATGCCAGTGTTCGACTTCAAGATAAAACGGGTAAATTTTGTGAAAAAAACATTTTTTGCCTAATATATTCTTTCTTTTCGTTTCTTTACGGTCACATTTAAAAGATGAATAAATTTGCATTGAAATTCCCAAAATGTTAATGTTTTTCTATCTCTATGAATAAACGCAAAAGTTTTTGTTTTCTGTTTACAACAAAGTTCTGAATGAAATGTTTATTATTTAAAATTTTTGATACAAGTACGAACTTTGCCAAGTGGTAGCGAGCCAGCTAGTATATAAATGATAGCAACTTTTGTTCAATTAATCGGTTCTTTCTTAGATTAGGACCCACGCTAAAATCGACTTGGCGTTGGTACTTTCCAGATGTTTACGTAAACCGCCGAAAAGTACCGAAGCGGTTAGCCAATCAAATTGCGAGAAAATAAGCCGACGACATGTCAACATTTCAACTTATTGAAAACGCGATTGCAACTTATTGAAACGCGAACGTACTGTAAAGAATTTTCACGAGTTAGCACTTGCTGTTGCGTCTCCCGAAGGAGTGATTAACTTTTGTCAGGAAGAAAAACTGATCACAAAAGAAAAAAAAAATGCTCAGGCAAAAAAAAAAACAATGAAACTAACCCCTGACCCTAACTCTAAACCCTAACGAAACCAAAAATAATTTTCAGTAAAGAAAAAAACCTAACGCTAAACTCTAACCCTAAAAACAGCATTTTAACCTGATTACAAACCAAAAATAATTTTCAGTAAAATAAATGAATTCTTATCTTATTCTTTCTGTCCAGATTCAATCCAAGGTACAATTCACCGGAACCTCGTCAAGGAATATGGGGAGCATCTTCAACCTGGCACGGTTTTGGTACTGAAGCAGGTGGGTGTCCTCAGCCCGACCCCACGTACACACTATCTCAATATTACAGCCAACAACCTCGTGTCCCTTTACAGTATGTTGCCCTCTGGTCAGGTGGGCATCAAATGGCAGGAAAAAGACATGACCTATCACCAGTTGTTGGCAAGTACTGAAATGTTACAAAGATCCCACACATTGTCATCACCTGCTCTACTTCCAGCCAACCTGGGGACACCCCAGCAAAACCCCGCTGTTAAAATGATGTCTGTTGCAATCAGACAACCTTTATCTGCTCAAAAGAACATGTTACAAAACGTTAATACAAAGACTTCTACGCGGAATTTTCAAACAAACATCTGTGATAATAAAACTCCACGTTTTCCTTTGCAAGACACTGCTGTATCCTTTAGCTCCCCAAAACCTTATTCCACACCGCCGGGTCGCTCCTCTATCTTAAACAAGGAACCTGATCCGGCAACCCCTACCATCTCGCAAAATAGCAGACCTCGCTGGAGTTTCAAATCAAACACACCTCTTTCGAAACAAATCTCTGGACCTTCGTTGCCGCCGTCTTCATCTTCTTGTATTCCAGTTACCTCAGCACAAAATCCAGGAGCTTTAATTTCATCTTTGAGGCATGAATCGTCTTGCCATTCATTTGAGAATGAGAACTTCAAGACTTCATCTTCGGTTTCTGCTAGTTGCACCAGCATATCTCCCTTGACTGGAGATAGATATCGTCTAACGGGAAATAACTCTGCAACCATTACGGAAGCAGATTCAAACATGGCTGATATCTGGCAAGATGGTACGTATACAAAAATGGACACACTTCAATTGTTTGATATGATTATTTCCATCAGGATTTACAGTGCACCTCATCGGTACGTCTGTAACCTAAAACCGTTATTTTCATCAAGATTTATTTTTAAAGATTTATTTGAATTAATATATTATTTATTTTTATGTGTGTATACTTGTTTGTGTGTCATATAAATATGTGTGTAAACCGAATATGATGATGATGATGTGTGTGTGTGTGTATATATATAAAAAATCTGGTTATAATTCAAATTTAACCAGTATTTTCTGAAAGACTGCATTCTTACTGCTTCCTTCATATGCACGCTTGAACTTGAGTTGAGCACGGTTCTGAAAAAAGGAATGAGTTCCCGAAATATTATATCATACAGTTTCCACCAGACCATCTTGATACAGGTATTACATAACATTGTAACATTGTGTAGATAAACAGATATATGTGCGTTTGTGAAAATAAATAAATATATATATATATATATATATGTGTGTGTGTGTATACATTGTATTAAGGGTGAAACTATTTAACTTGTTCCACCATTATATGTCTTATTTGCTCCAACTTGTGTCTATCCGTCACACCTCTGCATTGTATTGCCTTCTAAGTATCACATTTCTATATACAAGTAAACAATGCTTCAAGCAAACTACATAAACCTCTTATATATTCGTGGCCAGTGTGAGGCTGACAACGTGGGGCGTACCATTCAGCGATTAGAGGTCAGAGTTTCCCAACACATCCCCCTCTCGATACGTAGGCAAAGACAGTGGCCGACATCCAGGCGTTTACAAGCTCATGAGTCGGCCATCGGCGACCATTTATTGGAGTGCCATTGATGCACTGAGGGATATACGGATGAGGCATTTACTGTCTTGCACAAGGCTCGCTCGAAGAATCACCTTAAGATTCCCGAAGCAGTCACCTCTGTGCAAGCAGAAAGAATATACCCACAGTTTGGAACTGATGGGTACATAATATTTAAAAAAAAATTTTTTTTTTTTTTCCACTCATTCAATAATCCATGATTTTAATTCGCTTTTCAAACATTCTATTATAGTCAACGTGAGATCTTGAAAATGTGTCGACTCGAAAGACATCTCGATTTCACCACCATTTTTTTTTTCTCCTCCATTCTATTTTTTTATATTTTAACCGCTTTACTAAAGGAATAATTTATTTCTTGCTTTAGTATTATAAGCCTCTCCGTCCTTGGTAATTATGGCTACCTCGCCATTATTATTAAAATCAATATATATATATATATATATTATAGTACATGTTTCATAAAAAAAAAAGTTGGAGAGAAATGTTACATTTTTAAAAAAAAATTTTTTTTTAACAAATCAATTCAGCATTGAAAAAATAGGCAAACTTTCTATATCGCAAAAAAAAAAATGTATTTCCCTTTAAACAATGAATAATTTACATCATAGTCAATGAAATTAGCTTTATTATCCCAATGGTCATTTATTGATACTTTACATCAACCGACCACAAAACATTCTTACTTTGTATTTAGTCAGCTGCTACTGATATTATATATTGAATTATCTCCCTTAGAGTTACACACACACACACACACATATATATATATATATATATATATATATATATATATATATAATTATTTTTTAATAAATATTTTTAATATTTATAGGCATATATGTTTTGTGTTCCTACACTCATCAGTATGGATGGTGTAACTATACCGCCGGATCCAAGTTTATGAACTTTGGCCTTTGCCCATCGTGATGATCACGTGTTAAAATGCGAGTGAAATACCCTTTGTATTTTAAATATAAACATAAATAATAATATTCTAAAGCGAGAACCTCGCAACGTGACTAACTGAATCTTTAATTTAATTTCTCTCAATATATATATATATATATATATATATACTTTGAAAAGTCACACAATTTGAAGCGCTGGGTGGGTGGCAATAATAACAAAGATATTTTTTTATAAAATATTTAGAAAACCTTGCACAACGCAGATTATTTGTTTTTAAAAATAAATTATTTATTCATCTTAAAAACATTTTTTTTTATGAGCTTGAGTACTTTCGGTAAATCTATCATCTTCAGAAGAATATTTCTTTTTCTTTTTTCTTCTTGGTTGAGACATTCTCGTGGCCAAGTTGAAATCCGTCTAGGTGTTATGACGAAGATATATATATTTATATATATTATACTAATGGGTCACTGCTTATCAAGGCTCGGGACCACTCAAGAATAAGATTTAATGAGATTGTCAGTTGGACCATGATCGCCACCATGAGAGAATTGGAAACAATTGGTGGAATGGGCAGAATATTATTTCGGAGGAATTAATTATCCAAAAAGACGGCTCAACAAGTATTTGTTTACATTAAATTTGAAGGCGACCATGTTGTAGTCGGTTGGGAAGCAGCCTCGTGGTAATGTGTTCCACAGATGGGATGTCTTAGGAAAGAAACTTTGGTTTTTGTATATATAGAGAGAAAGTTAAGTTCTTTGCTGTGGTTGTAGCTAGACAAGTTCTTGCTGTGAATGTTTTACAGGTATTAGAGCTCAGTCGAGCACCTACCATGAACATAACGATAGAGTAGAGAGAGACTAGCAACATCTCTTCTGTGTGAAAGAGGCTGTAGGGACGGGAAGAGATCATCCCCTACTAAATTGCAAAGTTGGTTTTGTACTCTGTCATGGCAAGAAAGAGTTCTCCGAGCTGCATCTCCCCAGAAAAGAAAAAAAACAAAAAAAATCATTTTAGAATTTAGAGCAGGGGAATCAGTTTCGCATATAAATTTAACATAAAATAATCCTCCTTTCCGAGCCATTCTAGCGTTTTAGAGCAGTAAATCATTTTTTTTCTTTTTGCCATGGGAGATAAATTGGGGTGGGTACTTTTTTAGGCAATCATGTATGGTTTTACAACTTTGCCAGTTGGACTTAGGGCTAGTGGTAAAAATAAAAAGTAATTAACTGTCCTAATAAGTTAAAATAGAGGATCATTTTACGTTAAATTTATATACAAAACTGATCCCCCACTATAAATTTGAAAATAATTGTATTTTTTTTTTTTTTTTTTTTTTCGTCTTTCTGACAAGGTTTTCAGGATGATTGAATGTAATCTTTTCATAAAAAAAAAAAGAGTAGAATATTATTGGGGGTTATTTAGAGTACAAATTTACTAAAATTTGTTGTTAAAACTATGGAATTCTCTGAGTAAAAACATTTTTTTAACTATGCACCCCCCCCCCTCCTGATTAATTGCTACCCGTAGGGCAGGTAGGTTTTGTTATATATATATATATATATATATATATATTACATAAATAAATAAATTCAAAGTTATTACTTGATAATAAAGTTGGTATATATTGCATCCAATAGTACTTAATACTAAAAATTCCTATAATAAAGTAAATATGTTTTTTGGATTACACTGAGAATTCTTATTGGTTTCTTCAGAGTCAAGGGTTCTAATTAATAATGGAAGTAAAGCAAAAGCATTCTCGATTAAATAAAATAAAATAAATAAATAAAAAATAAATAAATAAAATAAAATAAATAAATAAAAAAAAATATAATATAAATAAAAAATAAATTTTTTTTAAAGATAAAACTTTTACATTTTCTTCATTTTTCCCTTTTTATTCATCTTATATCTAAAGTTGAGCCAAATTTCCCCCTATTTTATTAACCGTAATAGCTTTCTTAACAAAAGCTACATACTTTAAACTGTTTAGGTAGTAATTTATGACAAATATTGGTTGTTTGATTTTCAATCGATTTCATTGATTATTATATTTAATCCTGATCAATATATATATTGTTTTAGTCATATTTAAACAAGAGCGACAGTTTTTACTCCCTTAGTAGCATATACTTCACCATAAACACCAGGAAAGAATTTAATATGCTACAATTTTTCGATATTCACAGATATTTCCATAATTTTTACAGAAGTGGGAGAGAACGAATATATGGTCGACGTTTAATCTTGTAGGTGGACTGCCTCCTTTCTTAAAAAAAAAAATAACGCAGCTTTTCAACTTAGTATTTTTAATTTTATTTTTTATATACATGCGTCATTTTTTTTTATTTTATTTACTTAAAAGTAAATAAAATAAAAAAAAATAACGCAGCTTTTCAACTTAGTATTTTTAATTTTATTTTTTATATACATGCTTTTAAGTAAATAATAAAAAAAAAAATAACGCAGCTTTTCAACTTAGTATTTTTAATTTTATTTTTTATATACATGCGTTATTTTTTTAAATTTTATTTACTTAAAAGTAAATAAAATTAAAAAAAATAACGCAGCTTTTCAACTTAGTATTTTTAATTTTATTTTTTATATACATGCTTTTAAGTAAATAATAAAAAAAAAAATAACGCAGCTTTTCAACTTAGTATTTTTAATTTTATTTTTTATATACATGCGTTATTTTTTTAAATTTTATTTACTTAAAAGTAAATAAAAAAAAAAAAAATAACGCAGCTTTTCAACTTAGTATTTTTAATTTTATTTTTTATATACACGCTTTTAAGTAAATAAAAAAAAAGAATCACCTTAACAAATGTCGTCATTTTGGCTAGTTTTCTGATATTATCTGACCTATTTCATGTAAAGTTTTAAATGTTACATCTCCGTGGTTTATTTGATAAAACACTGACTCCCCATTCGACCCTCATTCATTTAAAACTATTATTTTAGACCCCCCTTCCCCCCGAAAAAACACAATCATATTCAACATTGCAATTTTTATTTGATTACTTTAAAGTCTTACAAATTTACATGTCTGTTGTTCACCCCACGTAACTTCGAAAATTACACGTTGAAATGTTTATTATTATTTATAAAATGACATTTAACAATTAATAGTTAATAATTAAATAAAAGATTAATCAGATAAAATAATACCTCAGATTCTATGATTTAATCTATACTTTTATTCACTGTTTTAATCACTGACTATACTACATTTTCGGAGTTAACCAATGCCGGGTAGAGACAGCTAATTAATTATATATATCACAACAAGAATATTTTAAAATTTATAATTAAATGTTTTAATTAAAAAAAATGAAATACTTTTTATTTAAAAAAAGAATAACTCATATGATGTCTCCAAATAAAAGCAATTATATCTACACTGCATGTCTTCTTTTTTTACTATAATATTCTCGATCCCTGATATTTGGCGTTCCCCTCATAAATAAAGTAATTATTAACACTGAATATTCTGAAGACATTGTCGCTATAAATATTATACATTTTAGTCGATTCTCTTCATTAAATCCAATTTACCTCTATATAATAAAATTATCTGACAGGTATCATCTGTCTGGCAGTTCACGTTCAAATGTAACTTTTTAAATTAACTTTTGAAAAAAATATGTTATACTTTTAAACAATTTTGTTCAATGAATGTCATGACCAAACGATACCATAAATAATTCAATTAAAATAAACAAAAACCCAATTTAAAAAAAAAGAAAAAAATATACTTTTAAACAATTTTGTTCAATGAATGTCATGACCAAACGATACCATAAATAATTCAATTAAAATTAACAAAAACCCAATTTAAAAAAAAGAAAAAAATGTTATACTTTTAAACAATTTTGTTCAATGAATGTCATGACCAAACGATACCATAAATAATTCAATTAAAGTTAACAAAAACCCAATTAAAAAAAAGAAAGAAAAAGTGTGTGCGCTGTATGCAACTGTTGTTTTAAATAAAAGTATATTATTTCATACCATGTTATTTTGTCATTAAAAGAAAGAAAAATAACTCAAATATTTATGGGATTTAAATTTTAACATTTTGTTAAGTGTCCTATTGATTTTATTGCAAAACAATTTTTGAAGAACATATTCTTTGATTTAATCATTTTTTTTGAAAAATGTAAATATTTTCTTAATATAAAAGGAAGAAATGAGCCAAACGAAAATGAAAGTACAAAGACTCCCGGGCATCTATTTATTTATTTTATCTATTTCCGTTTTTTCTCTTTTCAGAATTACCAGATGACATCTTTTCTCAAATATCAGAAGACCTTTTCTGATTGAGAGACACAATTGGCCAATGCCTGTCCTGATCTTTTCATGTAATCTATGTCTTTTTCATAGGTTCAATAAAAATAGAACAAAATAACATATTTAGTTTAATCATAGAAATGCATCCTTTTGTTTTTATGTTTCTGCTGTATATTTTTATCACAGGTGACTCGTTTTGTACTTTTTTTTACACCAAAATAGATATCTGTAACTTAATGTGTTCATGTTTTACAATTTTTGAGATGAGGATTGATAATTTGGATTATTCAAACTACTGTTCTCATGGACTGTTGAAGCAACGTGTAAAAGTGCTAAATAATAATCAGTCAGAAGTAACAGTCTTCTGAAGGTTGAAGGTTCAATCCTCAGTACAGGCGATGCTAGTAATAAAATTACTAATTACTTAAGACTTCTACCCAGTCATGGCTGGTGGAATGAGAATAATCTACGCTTGTGGTTTAAATAAAGAGTTCCGTTTGAAATTCCATACAGATTCCAGAGTTCGATAAGCCCCACCTGAAGGTCAAAGGTTACATTGGCCGAATCGTCGTGACAATAATACCCAAACTGAGAACAGTGGTCCAAATAATCAAAATAATACATGAAATAGACGTCAACTAGTTTTTGTTTTGTTTTTTTGTCAAAAAGCCACCGCAGTTGTTTGTATGATTAACAATATGCCATTGTTGAAAGGACAGAGCTGCTGCTGCTGCTGCTACTGGCTGTCTGTTGAATCGGATGTCTGAAGGATCCTGTTTCTTGATGTAAGTCCGACCTTCCAAATTGTTAGGACAGCTAACGAAAACGATTTATCTCCCTTGAACCATTTCAGAGTTATCGCCCTTGGAAATAAAGTTATGCCTGGAGAGAAAAGTA
This sequence comes from Sepiola atlantica, assembly GCA_963556195.1. Lineage (NCBI taxonomy): Eukaryota > Metazoa > Mollusca > Cephalopoda > Sepiida > Sepiolidae > Sepiola > Sepiola atlantica. The sequence continues at coordinate 71,928,340 of OY744532.1, read as the reverse complement.
AGCAGACCACGTCTGGAGAATGTGTATATTTCATCTCGCATACAGCGGTCAATTAACTCATTATTTCATTTTGTGTTCAGTTTTAATAAATCTGTTAAACGTTTCTGTTGAAAGTTCATCGATTTTATTTATGAGTTATTAATTATTATAACCTAAAATACCAGGTTACAAAACAAATACAATAATAAAAATCTACATTCATTCAATATTTAGAAAACTGAGAATACAATTTGGTTTTAAGTATTTTCATTGTTCACTGAACGATGTTCAGCCGTATTTATATCTGAACAGCTGACTTTTCTTAAAGTTGAAGACATGATTACAATAAATCTAATATTACAATTCAGAACCAGTCAACATATGCAAAAAATAAAGTCTTACCAATAATTACGTTCTAGCACTTTTGAATTCCAGCAATGGTAAATAAGTCAAGTGTTGGTGAATCCAGGTATATCCAAAGAAATCTTTTGAACTCGAGACAGTAAGACGCCTCACAGTTGCTGGCTAATTTCCACATAGTCAGCTTGGAGTGGCTAAGAGGGCGAGTCAGTTTCCGCTTATCAGTCACTCAAGGACAAAGACCCAGCATTTTGAGGATTTACGGTTGAGGTCAATATATTGAGGAGTCAGAACAGTTTATGACAGTTTTAGTTTATGACGAGTTTAGAGCAGTTGGTGTCCTCCTGCAGATGGGGTTAGACTCTAGTGAGGCTAGGTAGATTGCTGAGAAAACGATGAGCTGATCAACCGAGTGACGGTAATACCTCGACAGACAAATTCTCAGTTGGGTCTTGGCTGATACACTGAAACTTAACCGAGATGTGGGAGCCGCGACGATCCGCAATGGTGTCACACACACCAAGAATACAACCGACATGCACAAGGTATCGGAGTTTATTTTCTCTCTTGTGAGTGCGTTACTTTTATTTTTGTATACTTGTAAACCAGTGCTTGTGCCGGCGGTGATCGTCAGTGGAATAGACGACATGGCCAGAACGAGAGATGAAGACGAATACAAAACCCTGGCATACAGCGTTGGGGTCGACTGTTGTCACGAGGGTCGCACACTCTTTAGCCTTGGTGGGAAATCACCTAGAGATGGTATCTAGATAAAAATGCCTCCCCCCCCCCCCGTCACCTCATTGAGTTGGTGTCACGAAGAAGGCCATCTGACCTTAATTAAGAAAATGACATCCAAAGAAACCTGACCAGAAATAAGTTTGAGACGTCAATTTTCTAAAAGCCGTTTAACACATGCCAGCGTGTAAAATGGACGTTAAACCGAATATGATGATGAAGTGGTGAATTCTGTAGAGAAATGGTTTATTTAGATGGCGACGGTATCCAGAAGTTTTAGCGTACAGGGAGGAGTTCGTGCTCGTGTGCTTGTAAAAGTTAGAAGTCGATGGATTACGCCCGGGGAACTTATGTCATTAATAACCAGCAGAGCATTACTGCTGCTGACTAAGAGAAGAGTCTATCAGGCATGTGTACATAGTGCAATAATGTAAGTAAAACCTTGCCCGTGAGGATATGTGTTGCATGGAGAGAAATGATGTAAGAATTATACAATGGATGTGTAATGTGAGTCTTAAAACAGGCCTCGATCTGATGATTGCAATAGAAGATTAAATCTAGATAGTAGAAAGAGATGTGTGCAGAACAAGAGACTTGTTAGTTTGGTCACATTGAAAAAAATGGACGAGAGTGCTTAAGTTAGTAGATGTAGCATGAACATGCATGTGTGCGTCCACTGAACAGGCAGTGCTCTTTCCGCTCGTTGTATTGGTCCAAAGTTGTTCAATTCGGTCAGTGCTGCAACAAAGGAATTCCCCCTCCAAGTAAAACCATGACTCAAGTTTAAAAAACAATTAACAAGGTTTATTTTTTCTTTGGAGTTTACGATAGTTCTCGTTTTTTTAAGTTGAATAGCAAACTTGCAAAATAAGATTTTTTCACGACCAAATCAAAACACAAGTCCCTTAGTTTAGAGCTTAAGAGTGCATTTCTCTCTGAGAGGCACACAAAACGTCCAACTCCAACTGATTGTGCCACGCTCAGAGGGCAGGTTCTAACGGCCAATAAGCTGGAATATATGTTGCTTTGACCGGGAATCTTAGATTCCAGTCTTTTTCAGTCATCCCCATTCAGCCACCTAAAGACCGACTACTCGAGATATCCACTAAAGATAACAGCCAGCCAGTCTCCACTTAAAAGGGCCAATCTGCAGACAATCAAGTAAGTTGCTCTCAGTATGAATCTCCATTTTAAAAAGACATTACTTTATTTCCGAAGAGAAATAAAATTCTGGAGGGCCGGACTCCAAAGAAGAGAAGTTTTCAATTTCTTCTGCGCCCCCCCCCCCTTCTCTTGGCCGAACATCTGTCACCCATAGCAAGCCTACTATTTGCATGCACCGAAAACATGCAACCCGCTAAACATGCCGCCTAGTGCATGGGAAATATCCCAGAGATGGTGTCTCGATAAAAGCACTGGTCCCCATCACCTCACTAAGTTGTTGTCAGGAAGGGCATCTGGCCTATAAAAATCTTGCCTCAATTAAGGAAATAACATCCAAAGAAACCTGACCAGAGATAAGTTTGAAAGTCAATTTTCTAGGAGCTACAGTAGAACAGTTGAGGTAGCAGGGTCAGTTCACAGGGAAAGTTTAAGAAAAACAAAGGAGGAAGTGATAAGGATGGATTTGAAAGAAAGACAGATAAAGACCTGGTCAGAGATGTGTTAGTTTGGAAGCAATTTCTAAACTCTGTCCAACATGCCATTAATGTAAAACGTAGATAAAACGGAATATGGTGATGATAAAATTAATTTCTGAATTTAAATAAAGACAAAAGATTAGAGTTTTGTTGATCATTCCTTTGTGTTTGCATTGTTCAGGGATGTGAGTTTTCCGTTTTTTTGTAATTCAGAAAAAGTGGAATTCCGCCTTTTTTGATAAGGGGAGGTAGAAGACTTTTGTTTCATCAATGAATGTTTTCATGTTTCTTTTTAAAAGTATCACTTCATACTTTCAGTTTGAAAAAAAAGGTATCATGAAATATCCTTCCCCCCCCCCCCCCTCTCCCTCCAAATGATATTCTACACTTTTTAGGTGATTATGATTGAACACCCTGGCCCCTAGGTTAGAAAATTGGTAGGGAGATGTATGACCCCCCCCCCCCCCCCAGGTTGAAAAATTCATCTCAATTTCAGATTTTTTCAGATGTGTTAAGTTTGGGACATTGGGAGAACAGTGCATGTACCCTGATAGAAACATGACCAGAATGGGATCAGCACTCAGGGGATGGTAGTATCATAAAACTTTATACTCTAGAGGGCCACCTCAGTAAATGAAAGGGTGGCCCAAGTAATGAATATTAAAGAGAAGGCGAGGTGTGAAGGTCAGAATATGAATAGCTGTGAATAAACTGTATGCTATAGGGAAGGACGAAAGAGCCACCAACCCAGGAGAGAAGACACCAAACGGAGTCAGACAGCGTGAGACCAGTATTTATGAAGTAATATCTGAGAGGGAAATGACGTGTGAGGTCAGAGTAAATAAGAGAAAATTAGAAGCCCTGGTTGACACTGGATACTCAATCTCCATGCTTAATAGTAAGGAGTTTAGGAGACTAGATGTGGGCGCGACAAACCTAAAGCCCTCTTGCCTAATGGCTGACAGGGGTGGATGAAAATAGAGGGAATGATAGCCATACCGGTGTACATCGGTGGGCAAAAAATCATTCAATGACTGTACATCTCATCTAGTTTAGATAGAGGATTGATATTGGGAGGAAACTTGCTCCGGAAGAGTGGAGCAGTGATCACATTTGACCCTCCCTACATTAACCTTAGGGAAAGAAGACATCTTGTTAGGTGTTAATCTAGTATCTTCATCGAAAGTGTTGTCAGAGAACTATATCAAAATACCTTCACATACGGCAATAACCAGCTTGGGAAGGTTGGAGACACCAAGTGGAAAAATGGGCAAGTTATACCAAGTGATCCCATTACTGCAATTCCATCCAGAAGGTGAAGGGATCAGTACGCAAGAAACGGTGGTGGCAGTAGGGGAAACCGGGTCAATACCTCTAATAATAGTGAATAGGCAAATTTGACTGCAGTAAAAAAATGGGATGGAGCTACGAAGGGCGGAAGTTATAAATATAAATAAAGTAAAATACAAATGAAAAGAGGGGAGACAGGTTGCAACCCAGACTAACGAGAAAGAAATACAGGTCCCAGACAAATACCGATCAAGGTTGTTACGATTATTGAAGAACAATAGTGATGTCATAGCAATTTCAGATAGGGAGTTAGATAAAACCCAAACAGAGTATCAAACTTGTCTACACAATACAAAAATCAGCAGAACATCAAACTTGTCTACACAATAAACAATCAGCAGAACATCAAATTTGTCTACACAATAAACAATCAGCAGATCATCAAATTTGTCTACACAATAAACAATCAGCAGAACATCAAATTTGTCTACACAATAAACAATCAGCAGAACATTAAATTTGTCTACACAATAAAAATCAGCAGAACATCAAATTTGTCTACACAATAAAAAAATTCGAAGAACATCAAATTTGTCTACACAATAAAAAAATTCGCAGAACATCAAATTTGTCTACACAATAAAAAATCAGCAGAACATCAAACTTGTCTACACAATAAAAAATCAGCAGAACATCAAACTTGTCTACACAATACAAAAATCAGCAGAACATCAAACTTGTCTACACAATAAAAAGATCAGCAGAACATCAAATTTGTCTGCACAATAAAAAATCAGCAGAATATCAAATTTGTCTACACAATAAAAAATCAGCAGAACATCAAACTTGTCTACACAATAAAAAAAATTAGCAGATCATCAAATTTGTCTACACAATAAACAATCAGCAGAACATCAAATTTGTCTACACAATAAAAAATCAGCAGAGTATCAAACTTGTCTACACAATAAACAATCAGCAGATCATCAAACTTGTCTACACAATAAACAATCAGCAGAACATCAAATTTGTCTACACAATAAAAAATCAGCAGAGTATCAAACTTGTCTACACAATAAAAAATCAGCAGAGTATCAAACTTGTCTACACAATAAAAAATCAGCAGAGTATCAAACTTGTCTACACAATAAAAAATCAGCAGAGTATCAAACTTGTCTACACAATAAAAAATCAGCAGAACATCAAACTAGTCTACACAATAAAAAATCAGCAGAGTATCAAACTTGTCTACACAATAAAAAATCAGCAGAGTATCAAACTTGTCTACACAATAAAAAATCAGCAGAGTATCAAACTTGTCTACACAATAAAAAATCAGCAGAGTATCAAACTTGTCTACACAATAAAAAATCAGCAGAGTATCAAACTTGTCTACACAATAAAAAATCAGCAGAGTATCAAACTTGTCTACACAATAAAAAATCAGCAGAGTATCAAACTTGTCTACACAATAAAAAATCAGCAGAGTATCAAACTTGTCTACACAATAAAAAATCAGCAGAGTATCAAACTTGTCTACACAATAAAAAATCAGCAGAGTATCAAACTTGTCTACACAATAAAAAATCAGCAGAGTATCAAACTTGTCTACACAATAAAAAATCAGCAGAACATCAAACTTGTCTACACAATAAAAAATCAGCAGAGTATCAAACTTGTCTACACAATAAAAAATCAGCAGAGTATCAAACTTGTCTACACAATAAAAAATCAGCAGAACATCAAACTTGTCTACACAATAAAAAAAATTAGCAGAACATCAAACTTGTCTACACAATAAACAATCAGCAGAACATCAAATTTGTCTACACAATAAAAAATTAGCAGAACATCAAATTTGTCTACACAATAAACAATCAGCAGATCATCAAATTTGTCTACACAATAAACAATCAGCAGAACATCAAATTTGTCTACACAATAAAAAATCAGCAGACCATCAAATTTGTCTACACAATAAAAAATCAGCAGAATATCAAATTTGTCTACACAATAACAAAATTCGCAGAACATCAAATTTGTCTACACAATAAAAAATCAGCAGAACATCAAATTTGTCTACACAATAAAAAATCAGCAGAACATCAAACTTGTCTACACAATACAAAATCAGTAGAACATCAAATTTGTCTACACAATAAAAAATCAGCAGAACATCAAATTTGTCTACACAATTAAAAAAATCAGCAGAACATCAAATTTGTCTACACAATTAAAAAAATCAGCAGAACATCAAATTTGTCTACACAATAAAAAATCAGCAGAACATCAAATTTGTCTACACAATAAAAAAATCAGCAGAACATCAAATTTGTCTACACAATAAAAAAATCAGCAGAATATCAATTTGTCTACACAATAAAAAATCAGCAGAACATCAAACTTGTCTACACAATAAAAAATCAGCAGATCATCAAATTTGTCTACACAACAAAAAATCAGCAGAACATCAAACTTGTCTACACAATAAAAAATCAGCAGAGTATCGAACTTGTCTACACAATAAAACAATCAGCAGAACATCAAATTTGTCTACACAATAAAAAAATCAGCAGAGTATCAAACTTGTCTACACAATAAAAAATCAGCAGAGTATCATACTTGTCTACACAATAAAAAATCAGCAGAGTATCAAACTTGTCTACACAATAAAAAATCAGCAGAGTATTAAACTTGTCTACACAATAAAAAAATCAGCAGAGTATCAAACTTGTCTACACAATAAAAAATTCAGCAGAACATCAAACTTGTCTACACAATAAAAAAATCAGCAGAACATCAAATTTGTCTACACAATAAAAAATCAGCAGAATATCAAATTTGTCTACACAATAAAAAATCAGCAGAACATCAAACTTGTCTACACAATAAAAAAAATTAGCAGAACATCAAACTTGTCTACACAATAAACAATCAGCAGAACATGAAATTTGTCTACACAATAAGAAATTAGCAGAACATCAAATTTGTCTACACAAAAAACAATCAGCAGATCATCAAATTTGTCTACACAATAAACAATCAGCAGATCATCAAATTTGTCTACACAATAAAAAATCAGCAGAACATCAAACTTGTCTACACAATAAAAAATCAGCAGAACATCAAATTTGTCTACACAATAAAAAATCAGCAGAACATCAAACTTGTCTACACAATGAAAAATCAACAGTACATCAAACTTGTCTACACAATAAAAAATCAGCAGAACATCAAACTTGTCTACACAATAAAAAATCAGCAGAGTATCAAACTTGTCTACACAATAAAAAATCAGCAGAGTATCAAACTTGTCTACACAATAAAAAATCAGCAGAGTATCAAACTTGTCTACACAATAAAAAATCAGCAGAGTATCAAACTTGTCTACACAATAAAAAATCAGCAGAGTATCAAACTTGTCTACACAATAAAAAATCAGCAGAGTATCAAACTTGTCTACACAATAAAAAATCAGCAGAGTATCAAACTTGTCTACACAATAAAAAATCAGCAGAGTATCAAACTTGTCTACGCAATAAAAAATCAGCAGAGTATCAAACTTGTCTACACAATAAAAAATCAGCAGAGTATCAAACTTGTCTACACAATAAAAAATCAGCAGAGTATCAAACTTGTCTACACAATAAAAAATCAGCAGAACATCAAACTTGTCTACACAATAAAAAAAATTAGCAGAACATCAAACTTGTCTACACAATAAACAATCAGCAGAACATCAAATTTGTCTACACAATAAAAAATTAGCAGAACATCAAATTTGTCTACACAATAAACAATCAGCAGATCATCAAATTTGTCTACACAATAAACAATCAGCAGAACATCAAATTTGTCTACACAATAAAAAATCAGCAGACCATTAAATTTGTCTACACAATAAAAATCAGCAGAACATCAAATTTGTCTACACAATAAAAAATCAGCAGAATATCAAATTTGTCTACACAATAACAAAATTCGCAAAACATCAAATTTGTCTACACAATAAAAAATCAGCAGAACATCAAACTTGTCTACACAATAAAAAATCAGCAGAACATCAAACTTGTCTACACAATACAAAATCAGCAGAACATCAAATTTGTCTACACAATAAAAAATCAGCAGAACATCAAATTTGTCTACACAATTAAAAAAATCAGCAGAACATCAAATTTGTCGACACAATAAAAAATCAGCAGAACATCAAATTTGTCTACACAATAAAAACATCAGCAGAAAATCAAACTTGTCTACACAATAAAAAATCAGCAGAACATCAAATTTGTCTACACAATAAAAAAATCAGCAGAATATCAATTTGTCTACACAATAAAAAATCAACAGAACATCAAACTTGTCTACACAATAAAAAATCAGCAGATCATCAAATTTGTCTACACAACAAAAAATCAGCAGAACATCAAACTTGTCTACACAATAAAAAATCAGCAGAGTATCGAACTTGTCTACACAATAAAACAATCAGCAGAACATCAAATTTGTCTACACAATAAAAAATCAGCAGAGTATCAAACTTGTCTACACAATAAAAAATCAGCAAAGTATCATACTTGTCTACACAATAAAAAATCAGCAGAGTATCAAACTTGTCTACACAATAAAAAATCAGCAGAGTATTAAACTTGTCTACACAATAAAAAAATCAGCAGAGTATCAAACTTGTCTACACAATAAAAAATTCAGCAGAACATCAAACTTGTCTACACAATAAAAAAATCAGCAGAACATCAAATTTGTCTACACAATAAAAAATCAGCAGAATATCAAATTTGTCTACACAATAAAAAATCAGCAGAACATCAAACTTGTCTACACAATAAAAAAAATTAGCAGAACATCAAACTTGTCTACACAATAAACAATCAGCAGAACATGAAATTTGTCTACACAATAAGAAATTAGCAGAACATCAAATTTGTCTACACAAAAAACAATCAGCAGATCATCAAATTTGTCTACACAATAAACAATCAGCAGAACATCAAATTTGTCTACACAATAAAAAACCAGCAGAAAATCAAACTTGTCTACACAATAAAAAATCAGCAGAACATCAAATTTGTCTACACAATAAAAAAATCAGCAGAATATCAATTTGTCTACACAATAAAAAATCAGCAGAACATCAAACTTGTCTACACAATAAAAAATCAGCAGAACATCAAACTTGTCTACACAATAAAAAATCAGCAGAACATCAAATTTGTCTACACAATAAAAAATCAGCAGAACATCAAACTTGTCTACACAATGAAAAATCAACAGTACATCAAACTTGTCTACACAATAAAAAATCAGCAGAACATCAAACTTGTCTACACAATAAAAAATCAGCAGAGTATCAAACTTGTCTACACAATAAAACAATCAGCAGAACATCAAATTTGTCTACACAATAAAAAAATCAGCAGAGTATCAAACTTGTCTACACAATAAAAAATCAGCAGAGTATCATACTTGTCTACACAATAAAAAATCAGCAGAGTATCAAACTTGTCTACACAATAAAAAATCAGCAGAGTATTAAACTTGTCTACACAATAAAAAATCAGCAGAGTATCAAACTTGTCTACACAATAAAAAATCAGCAGAGTATACAACTTGTCTTCACAATAAAAAATCAGCAGAGTATCAAACTAGTCTACACAATAAAAAATCAGCAGAGTATCAAACTTGTCTACACAATAAAAAATAAGCAGAGTATCAAACTTGTCTACACAATAAAAAATCAGCAGAGTATCAAACTTGTCTACACAATAAAAAATCAGCAGAACATAAAACTAGTCTACACAATAAAAAATCAGCAGAGTATCAAACTTGTCTACACAATAAAAAATCAGCAGAGTATCAAACTTGTCTACACAATAGAAAATCAGCAGAGTATAGAACTTGTCTTCACAATAAAAAATCAGCAGAGTATCAAACTTGTCTACACAATAAAAAATCAGCAGAGTATCAAACTTGTCTACACAATAAGAAATCAGCAGAGTATCAAACTTGTCTACACAATAAAAAATCAGCAGAGTATCAAACGTGTCTACACAATAAAAAATCAGCAGAGTATCAAACTTGTCTACACAATAAAAAATCAGCAGAGTATCAAACTAGTCTACACAATAAAAAATCAGCAGAGTATCAAACTTGTCTACACAATAAAAAATCAGCAGAACATCAAACTAGTCTACACAATAAAAAATCAGCAGAGTATACAACTTGTCTACACAATAAAAAATCAGCAGAACATCAAACTAGTCTACACAATAAAAAATCAGCAGAGTATCAAACTTGTCTACACAATAAAAAATCAGCAGAGTATACAACTTGTCTACACAATAAAAAATCAGCAGAGTATCAAACTTGTCTACACAATAAAAAATCAGCAGAGTATCAAACTTGTCTACACAATAAAAAATCAGCAGAACATCAAACTAGTCTACACAATAAAAAATCAGCAGAGTATCAAACTTGTCTACACAATAAAAAATCAGCAGAGTATCAAACTTGTCTACACAATAAAAAATCAGCAGAGTATACAACTTGTCTTCACAATAAAAAATAAGCAGAGTATCAAACTTGTCTACACAATAAAAAATCAGCAGAGTATCAAACTTGTCTACACAATAAGAAATCAGCAGAGTATCAAACTTGTCTACACAATAAAAAATCAGCAGAGTATCGAACTTGTCTACACAATAAAAAATCAGCAGAGTATCAAACTTGTCTACACAATAAAAAATCAGCAGAGTATCAAACTAGTCTACACAATAAAAAATCAGCAGAGTATCAAACTTGTCTACACAATAAAAAATCAGCAGAACATCAAACTAGTCTACACAATAAAAAATCAGCAGAGTATCAAACTTGTCTACACAATAAAAAATCAGCAGAGTATCAAACTTGTCTACACAATAAAAAATCAGCAGAGTATCAAACTAGTCTACACAATAAAAAATCAGCAGAGTATCAAACTTGTCTACACAATAAAAAATCAGCAGAACATCAAACTAGTCTACACAATAAAAAATCAGCAGAGTATCAAACTTCTCTACACAATAAAAAATCAGCAGAGTATCAAACTTGTCTACACAATAAAAAATCAGCAGAGTATCAAACTTGTCTACACAATAAAAAATCAGCAGAGTATAAAACTTGTCTACACAATAAAAAATCAGCAGAACATCAAACTAGTCTACACAATAAAAAATCAGCAGAGTATCAAACTTGTCTACACAATAAAAAATCAGCAGAGTATCAAACTTCTCTACACAATAAAAAATCAGCAGAGTATCAAACTTGTCTACACAATAAAAAATCAGCAGAGTATCAAACTTGTCTACGCAATAAAAAATCAGCAGAGTATCAAACTTGTCTACACAATAAAAAATCAGCAGAGTATCAAACTTGTCTACACAATAAAAAATCAGCAGAGTATCAAACTTCTCTACACAATAAAAGATCAGCAGAGTATCAAACGTGTCTACACAATAAAAAATCAGCAGAGTATCAAACTTGTCTACACAATAAAAAATCAGCAAAGTATCAAACTTATCTACACAATAAAAAATCAGCAGAGTATCAAACTTGTCTACACAATAAAAAATCAGCAGAGTATCAAACTTGTCTACACAATAAAAAATCAGCAGAGTATCAAACTTGTTAACACAATTAAAAATCAGCAGAGTATCAAACTTGTTAACACATATAAAAATCAGCAGAGTATCAAACTTGTCTACACAATAAAAAATCAGCAGAGTATCAAACTTGTCTACACAATGAAAAATCAGTAGAGTATCAAACTTCTCTACACAATAAAAAATCAGCAGAGTATCAAACTTGTCTACACAATAAAAAATCAGCAGAGTATCAAACTTGTCTACACAATAAAAAATCAGCAGAGTATCAAACTTGTCTACACAATAAAAAATCAGCAGAGTATCAAACTTGTTAACACAATTAAAAATCAGCAGAGTATCAAACTTGTTAACACAATTAAAAATCAGCAGAGTATCAAACTTGTCTACACAATAAAAAATCAGCAGAGTATCAAACTTGTCTACACAATGAAAAATCAGTAGAGTATCAAACTTCTCTACACAATAAAAAATCAGCAGAGTATCAAACTTGTCTACACAATAAAAAATCAGCAGAGTATCAAACTTGTCTACACAATAAAAAATCAGCAGAGTATCAAACTTGTCTACACAATAAAAAATCAGCAGAGTATCAAACTTGTCTACACAATAAAAAATCAGCAGAACATCAAACTTGTCTACACAATAAAAAATCAGCAGAGTATCAAACTTGTCTACACAATAAAAAATCAGCAGAGTATCAAACTTGTCTACACAACAAAAAATCAGCAGAGTATCAAACTTGTCTACACAATAAAAAATCAGCAGAGTATCAAACTTGTCTGCACAATAAAAAATCAGCAGAGTATCAAACTTCTCTACACAATAAAAGATCAGCAGGGTATCAAACGTGTCTACACAATAAACAATCAGCAGAGTATACAACTTGTCTTCACAATAAAAAATCAGCAGAGTATCAAACTTGTCTACACAATAAAAAATCAGCAGAACATCAAACTAGTCTACACAATAAAAAATCAGCAGAGTATCAAACTAGTCTACACAATAAAAAATCAGCAGAGTATACAACTTGTCTACACAATAAAAAATCAGCAGAGTATACAACTTGTCTACACAATAAAAAATCAGCAGAACATCAAACTAGTCTACACAATAAAAAATCAGCAGAGTATCAAACTTGTCTACACAATAAAAAATCAGCAGAGTATACAACTTGTCTTCACAATAAAAAATCAGCAGAGTATCAAACTTGTCTACACAATAAAAAATCAGCAGAGTATACAACTTGTCTACACAATAAAAAATCAGCAGAGTATCAAACTTGTCTACACAATAAAAAATCAGCAGAGTATCAAACTTGTCTACACAATAAAAAATCAGCAGAACATCAAACTAGTCTACACAATAAAAAATCAGCAGAGTATCAAACTTGTCTACACAATAAAAAATCAGCAGAGTATCAAACTTGTCTACACAATAAAAAATCAGCAGAGTATACAACTTGTCTTCACAATAAAAAATAAGCAGAGTATCAAACTTGTCTACACAATAAAAAATCAGCAGAGTATCAAACTTGTCTACACAATAAGAAATCAGCAGAGTATCAAACTTGTCTACACAATAAAAAATCAGCAGAGTATCGAACTTGTCTACACAATAAAAAATCAGCAGAGTATCAAACTTGTCTACACAATAAAAAATCAGCAGAGTATCAAACTAGTCTACACAATAAAAAATCAGCAGAGTATCAAACTTGTCTACACAATAAAAAATCAGCAGAACATCAAACTAGTCTACACAATAAAAAATCAGCAGAGTATCAAACTTGTCTACACAATAAAAAATCAGCAGAGTATCAAACTTGTCTACACAATAAAAAATCAGCAGAGTATCAAACTAGTCTACACAATAAAAAATCAGCAGAGTATCAAACTTGTCTACACAATAAAAAATCAGCAGAACATCAAACTAGTCTACACAATAAAAAATCAGCAGAGTATCAAACTTGTCTACACAATAAAAAATCAGCAGAGTATCAAACTTGTCTACACAATAAAAAATCAGCAGAGTATCAAACTTGTCTACACAATAAAAAATCAGCAGAACATCAAACTAGTCTACACAATAAAAAATCAGCAGAGTATCAAACTTGTCTACACAATAAAAAATCAGCAGAGTATCAAACTTGTCTACACAATAAAAAATCAGCAGAGTATCAAACTTGTCTACACAATAAAAAATCAGCAGAGTATCAAACTTGTCTACACAATAAAAAATCAGCAGAGTATCAAACTTGTCTACACAATAAAAAATCAGCAGAGTATCAAACTTGTCTACACAATAAAAAATCAGCAGAGTATCAAACTTGTCTACACAATAAAAAATCAGCAGAGTATCAAACTTGTCTACACAATAAAAAATCAGCAGAGTATCAAACTTGTCTACACAATAAAAAATCAGCAGAGTATCAAACTTGTCTACACAATAAAAAATCAGCAGAACATCAAACTTGTCTACACAATAAAAAAAATTAGCAGAACATCAAACTTGTCTACACAATAAACAATCAGCAGAACATCAAATTTGTCTACACAATAAAAAATTAGCAGAACATCAAATTTGTCTACACAATAAACAATCAGCAGATCATCAAATTTGTCTACACAATAAACAATCAGCAGAACATCAAATTTGTCTACACAATAAAAAATCAGCAGACCATTAAATTTGTCTACACAATAAAAATCAGCAGAACATCAAATTTGTCTACACAATAAAAAATCAGCAGAATATCAAATTTGTCTACACAATAACAAAATTCGCAGAACATCAAATTTGTCTACACAATAAAAAATCAGCAGAACATCAAACTTGTCTACACAATAAAAAATCAGTAGAACATCAAACTTGTCTACACAATACAAAATCAGCAGAACATCAAATTTGTCTACACAATAAAAAATCAGCAGAACATCAAATTTGTCTACACAATTAAAAAAATCAGCAGAACATCAAATTTGTCGACACAATAAAAAATCAGCAGAACATCAAATTTGTCTACACAATAAAAACATCAGCAGAAAATCAAACTTGTCTACACAATAAAAAATCAGCAGAACATCAAATTTGTCTACACAATAAAAAAATCAGCAGAATATCAATTTGTCTACACAATAAAAAATCAGCAGAACATCAAACTTGTCTACACAATAAAAAATCAGCAGATCATCAAATTTGTCTACACAACAAAAAATCAGCAGAACATCAAACTTGTCTACACAATAAAAAATCAGCAGAGTATCGAACTTGTCTACACAATAAAACAATCAGCAGAACATCAAATTTGTCTACACAATAAAAAAATCAGCAGAGTATCAAACTTGTCTACACAATAAAAAATCAGCAGAGTATCATACTTGTCTACACAATAAAAAATCAGCAGAGTACTAAACTTGTCTACACAATAAAAAATCAGCAGAGTATTAAACTTGTCTACACAATAAAAAAATCAGCAGAGTATCAAACTTGCCTACACAATAAAAAATTCAGCAGAACATCAAACTTGTCTACACAATAAAAAAATCAGCAGAACATCAAATTTGTCTACACAATAAAAAATCAGCAGAATATCAAATTTGTCTACACAATAAAAAATCAGCAGAACATCAAACTTGTCTACACAATAAAAAAAATTAGCAGAACATCAAACTTGTCTACACAATAAACAATCAGCAGAACATGAAATTTGTCTACACAATAAGAAATTAGCAGAACATCAAATTTGTCTACACAAAAAACAATCAGCAGATCATCAAATTTGTCTACACAATAAACAATCAGCAGAACATCAAATTTGTCTACACAATAAAAAACCAGCAGAAAATCAAACTTGTCTACACAATAAAAAATCAGCAGAACATCAAATTTATCTACACAATAAAAAAATCAGCAGAATATCAATTTGTCTACACAATAAAAAATCAGCAGAACATCAAACTTGTCTACACAATAAAAAATCAGCAGATCATCAAATTTGTCTACACAATAAAAAATCAGCAGAACATCAAACTTGTCTACACAATAAAAAATCAGCAGAACATCAAATTTGTCTACACAATAAAAAATCAGCAGAACATCAAACTTGTCTACACAATGAAAAATCAACAGTACATCAAACTTGTCTACACAATAAAAAATCAGCAGAACATCAAACTTGTCTACACAATAAAAAATCAGCAGAGTATCAAACTTGTCTACACAATAAAAAATCAGCAGAGTATCAAACTTGTCTACACAATAAAAAATCAGCAGAGTATCAAACTTGTCTACACAATAAAAAATCAGCAGAGTATCAAACTTGTCTACACAATAAAAAATCAGCAGAGTATCAAACTTGTCTACACAATAAAAAATCAGCAGAGTATCAAACTTGTCTACACAATAAAAAATCAGCAGAGTATCAAACTTGTCTACACAATAAAAAATCAGCAGAGTATCAAACTTGTCTACGCAATAAAAAATCAGCAGAGCATCAAACTTGTCTACACAATAAAAAATCAGCAGAGTATCAAACTTGTCTACACAATAAAAAATCAGCAGAGTATCAAACTTGTCTACACAATAAAAAATCAGCAGAACATCAAACTTGTCTACACAATAAAAAAAATTAGCAGAACATCAAACTTGTCTACACAATAAACAATCAGCAGAACATCAAATTTGTCTACACAATAAAAAATTAGCAGAACATCAAATTTGTCTACACAATAAACAATCAGCAGATCATCAAATTTGTCTACACAATAAACAATCAGCAGAACATCAAATTTGTCTACACAATAAAAAATCAGCAGACCATTAAATTTGTCTACACAATAAAAATCAGCAGAACATCAAATTTGTCTACACAATAAAAAATCAGCAGAATATCAAATTTGTCTACACAATAACAAAATTCGCAGAACATCAAATTTGTCTACACAATAAAAAATCAGCAGAACATCAAACTTGTCTACACAATAAAAAATCAGCAGAACATCAAACTTGTCTACACAATACAAAATCAGCAGAACATCAAATTTGTCTACACAATAAAAAATCAGCAGAACATCAAATTTGTCTACACAATTAAAAAAATCAGCAGAACATCAAATTTGTCGACACAATAAAAAATCAGCAGAACATCAAATTTGTCTACACAATAAAAACATCAGCAGAAAATCAAACTTGTCTACACAATAAAAAATCAGCAGAACATCAAATTTGTCTACACAATAAAAAAATCAGCAGAATATCAATTTGTCTACACAATAAAAAATCAGCAGAACATCAAACTTGTCTACACAATAAAAAATCAGCAGATCATCAAATTTGTCTACACAACAAAAAATCAGCAGAACATCAAACTTGTCTACACAATAAAAAATCAGCAGAGTATCGAACTTGTCTACACAATAAAACAATCAGCAGAACATCAAATTTGTCTACACAATAAAAAATCAGCAGAGTATCAAACTTGTCTACACAATAAAAAATCAGCAAAGTATCATACTTGTCTACACAATAAAAAATCAGCAGAGTATCAAACTTGTCTACACAATAAAAAATCAGCAGAGTATTAAACTTGTCTACACAATAAAAAAATCAGCAGAGTATCAAACTTGTCTACACAATAAAAAATTCAGCAGAACATCAAACTTGTCTACACAATAAAAAAATCAGCAGAACATCAAATTTGTCTACACAATAAAAAATCAGCAGAATATCAAATTTGTCTACACAATAAAAAATCAGCAGAACATCAAACTTGTCTACACAATAAAAAAAATTAGCAGAACATCAGACTTGTCTACACAATAAACAATCAGCAGAACATGAAATTTGTCTACACAATAAGAAATTAGCAGAACATCAAATTTGTCTACACAAAAAACAATCAGCAGATCATCAAATTTGTCTACACAATAAACAATCAGCAGAACATCAAATTTGTCTACACAATAAAAAACCAGCAGAAAATCAAACTTGTCTACACAATAAAAAATCAGCAGAACATCAAATTTGTCTACACAATAAAAAAATCAGCAGAATATCAATTTGTCTACACAATAAAAAATCAGCAGAACATCAAACTTGTCTACACAATAAAAAATCAGCAGAACATCAAACTTGTCTACACAATAAAAAATCAGCAGAACATCAAATTTGTCTACACAATAAAAAATCAGCAGAACATCAAACTTGTCTACACAATGAAAAATCAACAGTACATCAAACTTGTCTACACAATAAAAAATCAGCAGAACATCAAACTTGTCTACACAATAAAAAATCAGCAGAGTATCAAACTTGTCTACACAATAAAACAATCAGCAGAACATCAAATTTGTCTACACAATAAAAAAATCAGCAGAGTATCAAACTTGTCTACACAATAAAAAATCAGCAGAGTATCATACTTGTCTACACAATAAAAAATCAGCAGAGTATCAAACTTGTCTACACAATAAAAAATCAGCAGAGTATTAAACTTGTCTACACAATAAAAAATCAGCAGAGTATCAAACTTGTCTACACAATAAAAAATCAGCAGAGTATACAACTTGTCTTCACAATAAAAAATCAGCAGAGTATCAAACTAGTCTACACAATAAAAAATCAGCAGAGTATCAAACTTGTCTACACAATAAAAAATAAGCAGAGTATCAAACTTGTCTACACAATAAAAAATCAGCAGAGTATCAAACTTGTCTACACAATAAAAAATCAGCAGAACATAAAACTAGTCTACACAATAAAAAATCAGCAGAGTATCAAACTTGTCTACACAATAAAAAATCAGCAGAGTATCAAACTTGTCTACACAATAGAAAATCAGCAGAGTATAGAACTTGTCTTCACAATAAAAAATCAGCAGAGTATCAAACTTGTCTACACAATAAAAAATCAGCAGAGTATCAAACTTGTCTACACAATAAGAAATCAGCAGAGTATCAAACTTGTCTACACAATAAAAAATCAGCAGAGTATCAAACGTGTCTACACAATAAAAAATCAGCAGAGTATCAAACTTGTCTACACAATAAAAAATCAGCAGAGTATCAAACTTGTCTACACAATAAAAAATCAGCAGAGTATCAAACTTGTCTACACAATAAAAAATCAGCAGAGTATCAAACTTGTCTACACAATAAAAAATCAGCAGAGTATCAAACTTGTCTACGCAATAAAAAATCAGCAGAGTATCAAACTTGTCTACACAATAAAAAATCAGCAGAGTATCAAACTTGTCTACACAATAAAAAATCAGCAGAGTATCAAACTTGTCTACACAATAAAAAATCAGCAGAACATCAAACTTGTCTACACAATAAAAAAAATTAGCAGAACATCAAACTTGTCTACACAATAAACAATCAGCAGAACATCAAATTTGTCTACACAATAAAAAATTAGCAGAACATCAAATTTGTCTACACAATAAACAATCAGCAGATCATCAAATTTGTCTACACAATAAACAATCAGCAGAACATCAAATTTGTCTACACAATAAAAAATCAGCAGACCATTAAATTTGTCTACACAATAAAAATCAGCAGAACATCAAATTTGTCTACACAATAAAAAATCAGCAGAATATCAAATTTGTCTACACAATAACAAAATTCGCAGAACATCAAATTTGTCTACACAATAAAAAATCAGCAGAACATCAAACTTGTCTACACAATAAAAAATCAGCAGAACATCAAACTTGTCTACACAATACAAAATCAGCAGAACATCAAATTTGTCTACACAATAAAAAATCAGCAGAACATCAAATTTGTCTACACAATTAAAAAAATCAGCAGAACATCAAATTTGTCGACACAATAAAAAATCAGCAGAACATCAAATTTGTCTACGCAATAAAAACATCAGCAGAAAATCAAACTTGTCTACACAATAAAAAATCAGCAGAACATCAAATTTGTCTACACAATAAAAAAATCAGCAGAATATCAATTTGTCTACACAATAAAAAATCAGCAGAACATCAAACTTGTCTACACAATAAAAAATCAGCAGATCATCAAATTTGTCTACACAACAAAAAATCAGCAGAACATCAAACTTGTCTACACAATAAAAAATCAGCAGAGTATCGAACTTGTCTACACAATAAAACAATCAGCAGAACATCAAATTTGTCTACACAATAAAAAATCAGCAGAGTATCAAACTTGTCTACACAATAAAAAATCAGCAAAGTATCATACTTGTCTACACAATAAAAAATCAGCAGAGTATCAAACTTGTCTACACAATAAAAAATCAGCAGAGTATTAAACTTGTCTACACAATAAAAAAATCAGCAGAGTATCAAACTTGTCTACACAATAAAAAATTCAGCAGAACATCAAACTTGTCTACACAATAAAAAAATCAGCAGAACATCAAATTTGTCTACACAATAAAAAATCAGCAGAATATCAAATTTGTCTACACAATAAAAAATCAGCAGAACATCAAACTTGTCTACACAATAAAAAAAATTAGCAGAACATCAAACTTGTCTACACAATAAACAATCAGCAGAACATGAAATTTGTCTACACAATAAGAAATTAGCAGAACATCAAATTTGTCTACACAAAAAACAATCAGCAGATCATCAAATTTGTCTACACAATAAACAATCAGCAGAACATCAAATTTGTCTACACAATAAAAAACCAGCAGAAAATCAAACTTGTCTACACAATAAAAAATCAGCAGAACATCAAATTTGTCTACACAATAAAAAAATCAGCAGAATATCAATTTGTCTACACAATAAAAAATCAGCAGAACATCAAACTTGTCTACACAATAAAAAATCAGCAGAACATCAAACTTGTCTACACAATAAAAAATCAGCAGAACATCAAATTTGTCTACACAATAAAAAATCAGCAGAACATCAAACTTGTCTACACAATGAAAAATCAACAGTACATCAAACTTGTCTACACAATAAAAAATCAGCAGAACATCAAACTTGTCTACACAATAAAAAATCAGCAGAGTATCAAACTTGTCTACACAATAAAACAATCAGCAGAACATCAAATTTGTCTACACAATAAAAAAATCAGCAGAGTATCAAACTTGTCTACACAATAAAAAATCAGCAGAGTATCATACTTGTCTACACAATAAAAAATCAGCAGAGTATCAAACTTGTCTACACAATAAAAAATCAGCAGAGTATTAAACTTGTCTACACAATAAAAAATCAGCAGAGTATCAAACTTGTCTACACAATAAAAAATCAGCAGAGTATACAACTTGTCTTCACAATAAAAAATCAGCAGAGTATCAAACTAGTCTACACAATAAAAAATCAGCAGAGTATCAAACTTGTCTACACAATAAAAAATAAGCAGAGTATCAAACTTGTCTACACAATAAAAAATCAGCAGAGTATCAAACTTGTCTACACAATAAAAAATCAGCAGAACATAAAACTAGTCTACACAATAAAAAATCAGCAGAGTATCAAACTTGTCTACACAATAAAAAATCAGCAGAGTATCAAACTTGTCTACACAATAGAAAATCAGCAGAGTATAGAACTTGTCTTCACAATAAAAAATCAGCAGAGTATCAAACTTGTCTACACAATAAAAAATCAGCAGAGTATCAAACTTGTCTACACAATAAGAAATCAGCAGAGTATCAAACTTGTCTACACAATAAAAAATCAGCAGAGTATCAAACGTGTCTACACAATAAAAAATCAGCAGAGTATCAAACTTGTCTACACAATAAAAAATCAGCAGAGTATCAAACTAGTCTACACAATAAAAAATCAGCAGAGTATCAAACTTGTCTACACAATAAAAAATCAGCAGAACATCAAACTAGTCTACACAATAAAAAATCAGCAGAGTATACAACTTGTCTACACAATAAAAAATCAGCAGAACATCAAACTAGTCTACACAATAAAAAATCAGCAGAGTATCAAACTTGTCTACACAATAAAAAATCAGCAGAGTATACAACTTGTCTACACAATAAAAAATCAGCAGAGTATCAAACTTGTCTACACAATAAAAAATCAGCAGAGTATCAAACTTGTCTACACAATAAAAAATCAGCAGAACATCAAACTAGTCTACACAATAAAAAATCAGCAGAGTATCAAACTTGTCTACACAATAAAAAATCAGCAGAGTATCAAACTTGTCTACACAATAAAAAATCAGCAGAGTATACAACTTGTCTTCACAATAAAAAATAAGCAGAGTATCAAACTTGTCTACACAATAAAAAATCAGCAGAGTATCAAACTTGTCTACACAATAAGAAATCAGCAGAGTATCAAACTTGTCTACACAATAAAAAATCAGCAGAGTATCGAACTTGTCTACACAATAAAAAATCAGCAGAGTATCAAACTTGTCTACACAATAAAAAATCAGCAGAGTATCAAACTAGTCTACACAATAAAAAATCAGCAGAGTATCAAACTTGTCTACACAATAAAAAATCAGCAGAACATCAAACTAGTCTACACAATAAAAAATCAGCAGAGTATCAAACTTGTCTACACAATAAAAAATCAGCAGAGTATCAAACTTGTCTACACAATAAAAAATCAGCAGAGTATCAAACTAGTCTACACAATAAAAAATCAGCAGAGTATCAAACTTGTCTACACAATAAAAAATCAGCAGAACATCAAACTAGTCTACACAATAAAAAATCAGCAGAGTATCAAACTTGTCTACACAATAAAAAATCAGCAGAGTATCAAACTTGTCTACACAATAAAAAATCAGCAGAGTATCAAACTTGTCTACACAATAAAAAATCAGCAGAGTATAAAACTTGTCTACACAATAAAAAATCAGCAGAACATCAAACTAGTCTACACAATAAAAAATCAGCAGAGTATCAAACTTGTCTACACAATAAAAAATCAGCAGAGTATCAAACTTCTCTACACAATAAAAAATCAGCAGAGTATCAAACTTGTCTACACAATAAAAAATCAGCAGAGTATCAAACTTGTCTACGCAATAAAAAATCAGCAGAGTATCAAACTTGTCTACACAATAAAAAATCAGCAGAGTATCAAACTTGTCTACACAATAAAAAATCAGCAGAGTATCAAACTTCTCTACACAATAAAAGATCAGCAGAGTATCAAACGTGTCTACACAATAAAAAATCAGCAGAGTATCAAACTTGTCTACACAATAAAAAATCAGCAAAGTATCAAACTTATCTACACAATAAAAAATCAGCAGAGTATCAAACTTGTCTACACAATAAAAAATCAGCAGAGTATCAAACTTGTCTACACAATAAAAAATCAGCAGAGTATCAAACTTGTTAACACAATTAAAAATCAGCAGAGTATCAAACTTGTTAACACAATTAAAAATCAGCAGAGTATCAAACTTGTCTACACAATAAAAAATCAGCAGAGTATCAAACTTGTCTACACAATGAAAAATCAGTAGAGTATCAAACTTCTCTACACAATAAAAAATCAGCAGAGTATCAAACTTGTCTACACAATAAAAAATCAGCAGAGTATCAAACTTGTCTACACAATAAAAAATCAGCAGAGTATCAAACTTGTCTACACAATAAAAAATCAGCAGAGTATCAAACTTGTTAACACAATTAAAAATCAGCAGAGTATCAAACTTGTTAACACAATTAAAAATCAGCAGAGTATCAAACTTGTCTACACAATAAAAAATCAGCAGAGTATCAAACTTGTCTACACAATGAAAAATCAGTAGAGTATCAAACTTCTCTACACAATAAAAAATCAGCAGAGTATCAAACTTGTCTACACAATAAAAAATCAGCAGAGTATCAAACTTGTCTACACAATAAAAAATCAGCAGAGTATCAAACTTGTCTACACAATAAAAAATCAGCAGAGTATCAAACTTGTCTACACAATAAAAAATCAGCAGAACATCAAACTTGTCTACACAATAAAAAATCAGCAGAGTATCAAACTTGTCTACACAATAAAAAATCAGCAGAGTATCAAACTTGTCTACACAACAAAAAATCAGCAGAGTATCAAACTTGTCTACACAATAAAAAATCAGCAGAGTATCAAACTTGTCTGCACAATAAAAAATCAGCAGAGTATCAAACTTCTCTACACAATAAAAGATCAGCAGGGTATCAAACGTGTCTACACAATAAACAATCAGCAGAGTATACAACTTGTCTTCACAATAAAAAATCAGCAGAGTATCAAACTTGTCTACACAATAAAAAATCAGCAGAACATCAAACTAGTCTACACAATAAAAAATCAGCAGAGTATCAAACTAGTCTACACAATAAAAAATCAGCAGAGTATACAACTTGTCTACACAATAAAAAATCAGCAGAGTATACAACTTGTCTACACAATAAAAAATCAGCAGAACATCAAACTAGTCTACACAATAAAAAATCAGCAGAGTATCAAACTTGTCTACACAATAAAAAATCAGCAGAGTATACAACTTGTCTTCACAATAAAAAATCAGCAGAGTATCAAACTTGTCTACACAATAAAAAATCAGCAGAGTATACAACTTGTCTACACAATAAAAAATCAGCAGAGTATCAAACTTGTCTACACAATAAAAAATCAGCAGAGTATCAAACTTGTCTACACAATAAAAAATCAGCAGAACATCAAACTAGTCTACACAATAAAAAATCAGCAGAGTATCAAACTTGTCTACACAATAAAAAATCAGCAGAGTATCAAACTTGTCTACACAATAAAAAATCAGCAGAGTATACAACTTGTCTTCACAATAAAAAATAAGCAGAGTATCAAACTTGTCTACACAATAAAAAATCAGCAGAGTATCAAACTTGTCTACACAATAAAAAATCAGCAGAGTATCGAACTTGTCTACACAATAAAAAATCAGCAGAGTATCAAACTTGTCTACACAATAAAAAATCAGCAGAGTATCAAACTAGTCTACACAATAAAAAATCAGCAGAGTATCAAACTTGTCTACACAATAAAAAATCAGCAGAACATCAAACTAGTCTACACAATAAAAAATCAGCAGAGTATCAAACTTGTCTACACAATAAAAAATCAGCAGAGTATCAAACTTGTCTACACAATAAAAAATCAGCAGAGTATCAAACTAGTCTACACAATAAAAAATCAGCAGAGTATCAAACTTGTCTACACAATAAAAAATCAGCAGAACATCAAACTAGTCTACACAATAAAAAATCAGCAGAGTATCAAACTTGTCTACACAATAAAAAATCAGCAGAGTATCAAACTTGTCTACACAATAAAAAATCAGCAGAGTATCAAACTTGTCTACACAATAAAAAATCAGCAGAGTATCAAACTTGTCTACACAATAAAAAATCAGCAGAACATCAAACTAGTCTACACAATAAAAAATCAGCAGAGTATCAAACTTGTCTACACAATAAGAAATCAGCAGAGTATCAAACTTGTCTACACAATAAAAAATCAGCAGAGTATCGAACTTGTCTACACAATAAAAAATCAGCAGAGTATCAAACTAGTCTACACAATAAAAAATTAGCAGAGTATCAAACTTGTCTACACAATAAGAAATCAGCAGAGTATCAAACTTGTCTACACAATAAAAAATCAGCAGAGTATCGAACTTTTCTACACAATAAAAAATCAGCAGAGTATCAAACTTGTCTACACAATAAAAAATCAGCAGAGTATCAAACTAGTCTACACAATAAAAAATCAGCAGAGTATCAAACTTGTCTACACAATAAAAAATCAGCAGAGTATCAAACTTGTCTACACAATAAAAAATCAGCAGAACATCAAACTTGTCTACACAATAAAAAATCAGCAGAGTATCAAACTTGTCTACACAATAAGAAATCAGCAGAGTATCAAACTTGTCTACACAACAAAAAATCAGCAGAGTATCAAACTTGTCTACACAATAAAAAATCAGCAGAGTATCAAACTTGTCTGCACAATAAAATATCAGCAGAGTATCAAACTTCTCTACACAATAAAAGATCAGCAGGGTATCAAACGTGTCTACACAATAAACAATCAGCAGAGTATACAACTTGTCTTCACAATAAAAAATCAGCAGAGTATCAAACTTGTCTACACAATAAAAAATCAGCAGAACATCAAACTAGTCTACACAATAATAAATCAGCAGAGTATCAAACTAGTCTACACAATAAAAAATCAGCAGAGTATACAACTTGTCTACACAATAAAAAATCAGCAGAGTATACAACTTGTCTACACAATAAAAAATCAGCAGTACATCAAACTAGTCTACACAATAAAAAATCAGCAGAGTATCAAACTTGTCTACACAATAAAAAATCAGCAGAGTATACAACTTGTCTTCACAATAAAAAATCAGCAGAGTATCAAACTTGTCTACACAATAAAAAATCAGCAGAGTATACAACTTGTCTACACAATAAAAAATCAGCAGAGTATCAAACTTGTCTACACAATAAAAAATCAGCAGAGTATCAAACTAGTCTACACAATAAAAAATCAGCAGAGTATCAAACTTGTCTACACAATAAAAAATCAGCAGAACATCAAACTAGTCTACACAATAAAAAATCAGCAGAGTATCAAACTTGTCTACACAATAAAAAATCAGCAGAGTATCAAACTTGTCTACACAATAAAAAATCAGCAGAGTATCAAACTAGTCTACACAATAAAAAATCAGCAGAGTATCAAACTTGTCTACACAATAAAAAATCAGCAGAACATCAAACTAGTCTACACAATAAAAAATCAGCAGAGTATCAAACTTGTCTACACAATAAAAAATCAGCAGAGTATCAAACTTGTCTACACAATAAAAAATCAGCAGAGTATCAAACTTGTCTACACAATAAAAAATCAGCAGAGTATAAAACTTGTCTACACAATAAAAAATCAGCAGAACATCAAACTAGTCAACACAATAAAAAATCAGCAGAGTATCAAACTTGTCTACACAATAAGAAATCAGCAGAGTATCAAACTTGTCTACACAATAAAAAATCAGCAGAGTATCGAACTTGTCTACACAATAAAAAATCAGCAGAGTATCAAACTAGTCTACACAATAAAAAATTAGCAGAGTATCAAACTTGTCTACACAATAAGAAATCAGCAGAGTATCAAACTTGTCTACACAATAAAAAATCAGCAGAGTATCGAACTTGTCTACACAATAAAAAATCAGCAGAGTATCAAACTTGTCTACACAATAAAAAATCAGCAGAGTATCAAACTAGTCTACACAATAAAAAATCAGCAGAGTATCAAACTTGTCTACACAATAAAAAATCAGCAGAGTATCAAACTTGTCTACACAATAAAAAATCAGCAGAACATCAAACTTGTCTACACAATAAAAAATCAGCAGAGTATCAAACTTGTCTACACAATAAAAAATCAGCAGAGTATCAAACTTGTCTACACAACAAAAAATCAGCAGAGTATCAAACTTGTCTACACAATAAAAAATCAGCAGAGTATCAAACTTGTCTGCACAATAAAATATCAGCAGAGTATCAAACTTCTCTACACAATAAAAGATCAGCAGGGTATCAAACGTGTCTACACAATAAACAATCAGCAGAGTATACAACTTGTCTTCACAATAAAAAATCAGCAGAGTATCAAACTTGTCTACACAATAAAAAATCAGCAGAACATCAAACTAGTCTACACAATAATAAATCAGCAGAGTATCAAACTAGTCTACACAATAAAAAATCAGCAGAGTATACAACTTGTCTACACAATAAAAAATCAGCAGAGTATACAACTTGTCTACACAATAAAAAATCAGCAGAACATCAAACTAGTCTACACAATAAAAAATCAGCAGAGTATCAAACTTGTCTACACAATAAAAAATCAGCAGAGTATACAACTTGTCTTCACAATAAAAAATCAGCAGAGTATCAAACTTGTCTACACAATAAAAAATCAGCAGAGTATACAACTTGTCTACACAATAAAAAATCAGCAGAGTATCAAACTTGTCTACACAATATAAAATCAGCAGAGTATCAAACTTGTCTACACAATAAAAAATCAGCAGAACATCAAACTAGTCTACACAATAAAAAATCAGCAGAGTATCAAACTTGTCTACACAATAAAAAATCAGCAGAGTATCAAACTTGTCTACACAATAAAAAATCAGCAGAGTATACAACTTGTCTTCACAATAAAAAATAAGCAGAGTATCAAACTTGTCTACACAATAAAAAATCAGCAGAGTATCAAACTTGTCTACACAATAAGAAATCAGCAGAGTATCAAACTTGTCTACACAATAAAAAATCAGCAGAGTATCGAACTTGTCTACACAATAAAAAATCAGCAGAGTATCAAACTTGTCTACACAATAAAAAATCAGCAGAGTATCAAACTAGTCTACACAATAAAAAATCAGCAGAGTATCAAACTTGTCTACACAATAAAAAATCAGCAGAACATCAAACTAGTCTACACAATAAAAAATCAGCAGAGTATCAAACTTGTCTACACAATAAAAAATCAGCAGAGTATCAAACTTGTCTACACAATAAAAAATCAGCAGAGTATCAAACTAGTCTACACAATAAAAAATCAGCAGAGTATCAAACTTGTCTACACAATAAAAAATCAGCAGAACATCAAACTAGTCTACACAATAAAAAATCAGCAGAGTATCAAACTTGTCTACACAATAAAAAATCAGCAGAGTATCAAACTTGTCTACACAATAAAAAATCAGCAGAGTATCAAACTTGTCTACACAATAAAAAATCAGCAGAGTATAAAACTTGTCTACACAATAAAAAATCAGCAGAGTATCAAACTTGTCTACACAATAAAAAATCAGCAGAGTATCAAACTTGTCTACACAATAAAAAATCAGCAGAACATCAAACTTGTCTACACAATAAAAAATCAGCAGAGTATCAAACTTGTCTACACAATAAAAAATCAGCAGAGTATCAAACTTGTCTACACAATAAAAAATCAGCAGAGTATCAAACTTGTCTACACAACAAAAAATCAGCAGAGTATCAAACTTGTCTACACAATAAAAAATCAGCAGAGTATCAAACTTGTCTGCACAATAAAAAATCAGCAGAGTATCAAACTTCTCTACACAATAAAAGATCAGCAGAGTATCAAACGTGTCTACACAATAAAAAATCAGCAGAGTATACAACTTGTCTTCACAATAAAAAATCAGCAGAGTATCAAACTTGTCTACACAATAAAAAATCAGCAGAACATCAAACTAGTCTACACAATAAAAAATCAGCAGAGTATCAAACTAGTCTACACAATAAAAAATCAGCAGAGTATACAACTTGTCTACACAATAAAAAATCAGCAGAGTATACAACTTGTCTACACAATAAAAAATCAGCAGAACATCAAACTAGTCTACACAATAAAAAATCAGCAGAGTATCAAACTTGTCTACACAATAAAAAATCAGCAGAGTATACAACTTGTCTTCACAATAAAAAATCAGCAGAGTATCAAACTTGTCTACACAATAAAAAATCAGCAGAGTATAAAAATTGTCTACACAATAAAAAATCAGCAGAGTATGAAACTTGTCTACACAATAAAAAATCAGCAGAGTATCAAACTTGTCTACACAATAAAAAATCAGCAGAGTATCAAACTTGTCTACACAATAAAAAATCAGCAGAGTATCAAACTTGTCTACACAATAAAAGATCAGCAGAGTATCAAACTTGTCTACACAATAAAAAATCAGCAGAGTATCAAACTTGTCTACACAATAAAAAATCAGCAGAGTATAAAACTTGTCTACACAATAAAAAATCAGCAGAGTATCAAACTTGTCTACACAATAAAAAATCAGCAGAGTATCAAACTTGTCTACACAATAAAAAATCAGCAGAGTATCAAACTTGTCTACACAATAAAAAATCAGCAGAGTATCAAACTTGTCTACACAATTAAAAATCAGCAGAGTATCAAACTTGTCTACACAATAAAAAATCAGCAGAGTATTAAACTTGTCTACACAATAAAAAATCAGCAGAGTATCAAACTTGTCTACACAATAAAAAATTAGCAGAGTATACAACTTGTCTTCACAATAAAAAATCAGCAGAGTATCAAACTAGTCTACACAATAAAAAATCAGCAGAGTATCAAACTTGTCTACACAATAAAAAATCAGCAGAACATCAAACTAGTCTACACAATAAAAAATCAGCAGAGTATCAAACTTGTCTACACAATAAAAAATCAGCAGAGTATCAAACTTGTCTACACAATAAAAAATCAGCAGAGTATCAAACTTGTCTACACAATAAAAAATCAGCAGAGTATCAAACTTGTCTACACAATAAAAAATCAGCAGAGTATCAAACTTGTCTACACAATAAAAAATCAGCAGAGTATACAACTTGTCTACACAATAAAAAATCAGCAGAGTATCAAACTTGTCTACACAATAAAAAATCAGCAGAGTATCAAACTTGTCTACACAATAAAAAATCAGCAGAGTATCAAACTTGTCTACACAATAAAAAATCAGCAGAGTATCAAACTTGTCTACACAATAAAAAATCAGCAGAGTATCAAACTTGTCTACACAATAAAAAATCAGCAGAGTATCAAACTTGTCTACACAATAAAAAATCAGCAGAGTGTCAAACTTGTCTACACAATAAAAAATCAGCAGAGTATCAAACTTGTCTACACAATAAAAAATAAGCAGAGTATCAAACTTGTCTACACAATAAAAAATCAGCAGAGTATCAAACTTGTCTACACAATAAAAAATCAGCAGAGTATCAAACTTGTCTACACAATAAAAAATCAGCAGAGTATCAAACTTGTCTACACAATAAAAAATCAGCAGAGTATCAAACTTGTCTACACAATAAAAAATCAGCAGAGTATCAAACTTGTCTACACAATAAAAAATCAGCAGAGTATCAAACTTGTCTACACAATAAAAAATCAGCAGAGTATCAAACTTGTCTACACAAT
This sequence comes from Sepiola atlantica, assembly GCA_963556195.1. Classification (NCBI taxonomy): domain Eukaryota; kingdom Metazoa; phylum Mollusca; class Cephalopoda; order Sepiida; family Sepiolidae; genus Sepiola; species Sepiola atlantica. Next base: position 71,897,666 of record OY744532.1, on the reverse strand, counting down.
AAAAAATCAGCAGAGTATCAAACTTGTCTACGCAATAAAAAATCAGCAGAGTATCAAACTTGTCTACACAATAAAAAATCAGCAGAGTATCAAACTTGTCTACACAATAAAAAATCAGCAGAGTATAAAAATTGTCTACACAATAAAAAATCAGCAGAGTATCAAACTTGTCTACACAATAAAAAATCAGCAGAGTATCAAACTTGTCTACACAATAAAAAATCAGCAGAGTATCAAACTTGTCTACACAATAAAAAATCAGCAGAGTATCAAACTTGTCTACACAATAAAAGATCAGCAGAGTATCAAACTTGTCTACACAATAAAAAATCAGCAGAGTATCAAACTTCTCTACACAATAAAATATCAGCAGAGTATCAAACTTGTCTACACAATAAAAAATCAGCAGAGTATCAAACTTGTCTATACAATAAAAAATCAGCAGAGTATCAAACTTGTCTACACAATAAAAAATCAGCAGAGTATCAAACTTGTCTACACAATAAAAAATCAGCAGAGTATCAAACTTGTCTACACAATAAAAAATCAGCAGAGTATCAAACTAGTCTACACAATAAAAAATCAGCAGAGTATCAAACTTGTCTACACAATAAAAAATCAGCAGAACATCAAACTAGTCTACACAATAAAAAATCAGCAGAGTATCAAACTTGTCTACACAATAAAAAATCAGCAGAGTATCAAACTTGTCTACACAATAAAAAATCAGCAGAGTATCAAACTTGTCTACACAATAAAAAATCAGCAGAGTATCAAACTTGTCTACACAATAAAAAATCAGCAGAGTATCAAACTTGTCTGCACAATAAAAAATTCGCAGAGTATCAAACTTGTCTACACAATAAAAGATCAGCAGAGTATCAAACTTGTCTACACAATAAAAAATCAGCAGAGTATCAAACTTGTCTACACAATAAAAAATCAGCAGAGTATCAAACTTGTCTACACAATAAAAAATCAGCAGAGTATCAAACTTGTCTACACAATAAAAAATCAGCAGAGTATCAAACTTGTCTACACAATAAAAAATCAGCAGAGTATCAAACTTCTCTACACAATAAAAAATCAGCAGAGTATCAAACTTGTCTACACAATAAAAAATCAGCAGAGTATCAAACTTGTCTACACAATAAAAAATCAGCAGAGTATCAAACTTGTCTACACAATAAAAAATCAGCAGAGTATCAAACTTCTCTACACAATAAAAAATCAGCAGAACATCAAATCCCAACCTCGTTAAACGGTACTTTACGGCAACCATGTGAGTGCATATACTGCAGACGCTGATGTTTGCACCAGCAAATTAAGGGAATGGAGACGGCAAGGATCGAATGTAGCATTGTTAGATCTCCACTCTGCTTATCTTCAAGTGTGTATTGGTTAGTCACTTTGGCCCTACCAGACCGTTGTTTTCCAAGGTATAAGGTACTGTTTAACGAGGTTGGGATTTGGTGTGAATGTGGCTCCGCTAATAATGACGTCAATTGTGAACGCAGTCTTATCACAAGACAGCCACATCAAGAAGGCGACTTCGACTTACATCGATGATGTGTATGTGGATGAAAGTGTCGTATCTGCAATCAGTGTTGCTGAACATTTGTCACACTTTAGACAGGCCAGCAAAACTCTGGAACGACCGAAAGATGGGGCTTGGAGTCTTGACTTGAGTGTCTGGGGAGTAGACGATACTTCCTTTTTGGAATAGGCTATATATATATATATATATATATATATATATAGTCTCGGAAGTTTCTCAACCATTAAAACTATAAAAAAAAAACCCAAAAAAACCTCAAGTCCGAAGTCGTTCAGTGGAAAATCACTCATGTAAGTCAAATTAGTTTTTACAGTTATTATATTAGTTTGCTTCTAACATTATTTAAGGGATCATCAGTTGTTTACCATGAAAAACTGTTTCGGGAATTTAAATATGTTTTTAAAATAAAATCGGGAATTTATTATCGAGAGTCATTTCGACCAGCATCTCGTTAGGAGAAATCGTTAGTATATAATTAACGAGAAAGGGCAATAATGGGGAATTTAAATGCTGGTTAGATGGGGGAACAATTGTTTTTAAAATAAATAATTTAATAAATCGATTAAAACACTTAAAAGGCAAGTTAGTTTTAAAGGGCGAGAAAAAATGACCAAATAACTTTCCCCAAAGAGAATCCTTCTGCTTACAAAGAGAAGACTTACACAAGACGATAGCGACGGATTCCAAGATTTTCAAATGAGAGCCGGAATCCGTCCTATGTAAGACCTTACATAACTCTATTTTATACTTATTGGCACAGAAAGCATTCTCAGCTAAATCTGGGTCAATAGAAGATTCCAAAGCCGAAGGAACCAGGTCTAGCCTGTCTAATCTTAGATTGCATATCTCTACAAATCTACTATCAGACTATGTATGGAGAGGTGTTGTCATATTTGGGCTGGTGAATCTCTGTCCCATTTGAGGGTTCTTGATAAGGTGCAAAAACGTATCTGTAATTTTATTGGCCTGATCCTTTCTTCTTCTCTACACCCTCTCTTTCACATACGTGATGTTGCTAGTCTCAGTCTTTTCTATGGAATGTGTTATTCAGAATTATGTGATCTATTCCCCGCTTCTTTTCTTCCAGCCCGTTTGAATTGTTGGTCTAGTGGTCTCCATCAATTCGCTGTTTTGATGCCTCATTGTAATACAGCTTCTTTCCAAAAACTTCAGGGTGGCGAAACTCTCTTCCTGCTGACTGTTTTCCTCCTATCTATAGCCTTGGTCTTTTCAAGACTAAGGCCAATAGGCATCTTCTGTCGTTGCGATAATCATATTTCGTTCTTGTTAGCTCTTAACATCAAGTGGATTCATGCCTTGTCTGGAGCGATTCCATTAAAAAATATGGTGGTTTAATCGGGTCTCCAATGTAATTTCGTCTGCCCGAATATAACCAGCATTTGATAGGTGGCATTAGTCGGGAGTTGGACAGGCAAATCAGCAAAAGTGTACTCGCTTGGTTTGGTTCTGTTGACTTAAGTTTTGTTTTTGACACAAATGTGCTTTTCGGGTTTTTTTTCCAAAGTTAGTCTGCCGTAGACCAAATTACATTATAATAATCTTACGAGACTAAAGGGCAAAAGAAGATCTATTAAACTTTATGTTTCATTTCTACATTGCTGTTTAGAGCAAGAAGTAGTTCCACTCTATATTTCTAAGCGTATCGTTGCATCCAAGGTCAGAACGAGTTTAATCATGGAACGAGCTTTTATCCGTGATGACACCAATAAAATGTTAAAACAACTAGAGGTTAACGCTTGATATCGTGTCCTGTCGGTTATAAAAGGTGTTTTGTCCTTTTTATGTTTTATTTGTTCGTTTCTGCAAATATGTGGACATTGGCGATGAATTTGCTAAAAGGTATATTTCAGCTAAATATCAGAAACAACTCACGCATCTTGTTCGTGCAAGATTTGGTTATGAGATAAAAGACAAGGGCAGACACATGTTTAACCTTTATAACACTACTCTTTCGGATGACGAGACTTTAGTCTTGCCTAAGGGTTTGGAATTTAGTATCCGCCCCCCCCCCCTTCGATTAATATTGACAAAGAGAAGACCCTTGTTCCTTTTCAGGTCCTTGTATCTCAACTTAGGCACCATGAGCCTGGTTCTCCCGATTATTTTGAATCGATTAAATCGCTTTTGACTAATTTGGCACATCGAGTTAACAACTCTCAGATTGACTAGTTCTAAATTGATTAATATTTGTACATAGATAGACAAAACGGTCAGGGTAATGTGTATAAAATTTCGCTTAATTATTCTAACCATAAATATTCAAGTTATAAAAAGCAGTATGCACTTCATCATGTCTCTCTAAACGAAACTACTATTCCTAAATTGATTAAAATTTGTACATAGATAAACAAAACCATCATGGTAATGTGTGTAAAATTTCGCTTAATTATTTAAACCATAAATATTAATGTTATAAAAACGGTATGCACTTCATCATGCCCCGCTTAACGTTCGTTTTCGGTTTGCGTATTCAGTAGTCAGGAACATATTTTCAATACTACTATTCCTAAATTGATAAAAATTTGTAAATAAATAACAAAACAGTCATTATAATTGGTGTAAAATGTCGCTTAATTATTATAACCATAAAATTGAAGTTATAAAAAAATATTATACACTTCATTATAACCCGCTAAACGTTTGTTGTCATTTTGAGTATTTAGTAGTCACGAACATATCTCCGAAACTACTAGCCCGAAATTAATGAAAATTAAGACATAGATAGACAAAACGTCACGGTAATGTGTGTAAAATTTATCTTAATTATTCTAACCATAAATATTAAAGCTATAAACTTCACCATCCCCCACTAAACGTTCATTTCATTAGCCTATTTAGTAGTCACGAACATATCTCCACAACTACTAGTCCTACATTGATGGAAATTGGTACATAGATACAGACTCAGATTCAGACTCAGGATCTCCCGCATCCTGTGACGCATTAGACAGTCAAAGTAAACGATCGTTTTCGGTCTGAAGCAAGATCCACAGCGTCCCTCCAGCTTTATCCTGTTGCGATTAAATCTCTCTCGATTGTTCGCTTCCAGTTCATTTTTGGTCTTCCTTTTCTTCTTGTTCCATCAGGGTTCCACTGAAGCACTTGGTTTGCAAATCTCCCTGGGACCAATCTTAGGGCATGTTCAAGCCAGCCTAGACATCGTTTGCAGATTATTGACGATGCCACCTGTTGGTGAGTGCAGTCTCTGACTTCTTGGTTGGTAATTCGATCACTCCATTTGATCCCTAGAATCTTTCTAAGATATTTGGAATCTAACACGTCTAATTTCCTATCTTGGTTGATTTTGAAATGCCAAGTTTTACTTCCATATAGCAGTGTGGACAAAACATTGTTGTTATAAAATCTTAATTTAGATCTGATGAGTGAATTTTTTCCAGATCTTGCAGAGATAATTAAATTCTGTTGAGGCTTTTTCTATCCTGCACTGCAACTCGTGGTCCTTGTTTAAGGAGCTTCCTAAGTAGGTGAAGTTGTCAACTATAGCTATTTCTTTTCGGTCGATAAAGACGTTTGTATGTGGCTGGTGTGCCACAGAGAGCAGGTTTTGAGTTTTCTTAGCACTGATACAGAGACCAATGCTCCCTGCTTCAGCTTTGACCTTGTTGACAATGCCTTGTAGGTCAGTGGTATTCATTGCTAATTCAAAGTCTAGATCAGAAAGTTTACGATCTTTGACCCACGCTATACCCTGATCCTTGGTTGCCCTTTTTAATACCCAATCAATGGCTATGGCAAAGAGTAATGGAGAAAGCAAACATCCTTGGCAGACTCCAGTGATCATCACAAACCAGTCACTGAAACCATCTTCTGATTGTATGCAACATTTGGTGTTTTCATAAATTTGCTTTGTTGCAGTGATGCAGTGGTGTTTTTTTTTTCTGGCAGGCCATACTCGTGCAAGATCTTCCAGAGTGATGGCCGAGAATTCTGTCGAATGTCTTGGAGAAATCTATAAAACTGATGGCAAGAGGCTTTTGAAATTCAACATGTTTCTCAATTATACGGCGTAGCATAAAAATTTGTTCCACACAAGAACGTTTTGGCCGAAATCCGGCTTGTTGTTCACATAGCTCTTAGTCAACCACATCACACATACGGTTTCGGATCATTTGACAATAAATCTTCCCTGGTATAGAGAGACGGATACCTCCCTCCAGTTGTCACAATCGACAAGGTTTCTTAGGAATGCATACAAGGCTCCGTTTTTCCAATCTTGCAGAACTTCACCTGTGTTCCACACTATATTTCATAAGTGACACATCAATTTGACGATGATATCACCTCCTGGCTTAAGCATTTCTTCAGGAATGCCGTCCACTCCGGTGACTTATTTAGGGTTTAGGGTTTAAATGGCTAAACGCATTTTATCCTCGGTAAATCTGTTGATGTTGATAGGGAGAAGAGTGGAGTGTTCCTTAGTGACCGCTTGTGTGGGTGGCTCTTGTCTGTTCAATACTTCCTTGAAGTGTTCGGCCCATCTGGCTAACATGTCTTCATCTTTTGCTTTAATAAAACCTGATGTTACGCTTGAACTGCCCGTGATCTTCTTAGCAATTTGGTACACGGTTCTCATGTCATTACGTGCTGCAGCTATCTCAGCCTCCTCTCCCACATTCTCGATCTGTACTCGTTTGTCTTTTGGAGCGCTGAGTTTTACTTTCTTGTCCTTATCAATATACCGTTGGTATGAGTCTATGGTCTTAGGAGTTATATTGTGCCTCCGCTTATGTAGTGTTTTCCTTTCCCTGATAAGCTTCCAAGTGTTGTCACTAATCCAAGCTTTCTTTGAGTGACTTCTTGTAGCCTAAAATTTCCTCTTCTGCAGCTGACATGGTATTCTTCATTTCCTCTCACCAGTTAACTGAACTTGGTGTAGCATCTGATAAAACAGCGAATCTGTTTCTCAGAAAAGTCTCTAAATTAGCTTCCGTGTCCTTGTTTTTCAATTTGGAGATGTCGAAACGTCTGTGTGTTGTTGTTTTCTTCTTCTGTTTCTTTAGTTTGATTTTGATTTTGACAATCGACAGATAGTGCTCACCACAAATATCGGCACCTCGATAGACCCTTACGTCTAGCAAGCAGGCTGTTCTCCATTTCGGACCAATGGCGATGTGGTCTATTTGTGTCTTCGTCTTATGGTCGTTTAGAACCCAGGTAATTTTGTGGATGCACTTATGATCAAAAAGTGATGAGCCAAATTTCATGTTGTTCATGCCACAAAATTGAATGAACCTGTCCCCATTAAATCTGTGCGGTTTCCAAAAGCGTAGGGACCAAGTACGTGTCTGAACTCCATTCTGTTTCCCCCAATCTGTCCGTTCATGTCACCCATGACGATGAGGATATCATGTCTTGGGGCTTTCTCGCCTACATTTTGAAGTTGTTGGTAGAAACTATTCTTTTTCATTGTCGTCTTGATCATTAGTGGGAGCATAACATTCAATGATGGTAACCCTCGCATGAGAAGTGGTGAATCTTGCTGTTATTAAACATTCATTAATAGGTGTTCATTCCTCAAGGACACTGTTGGTAGCTTTGTCCATGATGATTGCAACTCCACCTCGATGGATGCCACCATGTCTACCTGAGAATAGGATGGTCTTGTTTCCGTGCATAAACTTCCCGGAATCAGTCCAACGGATTTCGCTTGGATCCAAGACGTTCAAGTTGTAACTCTCCATTTCTTTGATGATTTGTGCAAGTTTGAATGATTGGGTCAGAGTACTCACGTTCAAATATCCAATTCGTGTAATTGATTTTGCAGAAAGAATTCTTGCTTTCGGGGTGCCGACTTCCTCAGTGAAGCTTTTATCGGCACCTGTCATACGATCACTGGGTGGGGACAGCCGTAGTTCTGGCTGCCTTGAATTTGAACTTGGCATACTTTGACTGTTTAAATAGCAAGAATTTTTTACAGGAACAGGTTGCTAGCCTAAAGCCGAACCACTAACATTTCGAAAGGAGACTGTAAGTGGAGGAAGTCTCTGGTGGAGTTGTAAACCGATCGCCACGGATAAAGATGTGGGTCGCCTTCAACTCTTGGAGATTTAAATCAATTCATCATGTTGTTATTTTATTCATTTACATTTTCCCTTTTTTCCTTTTGTTTCCTTTTTTTTTCATTTTCTTTCATATATATATATATATATATATATATATATATATATATATATATATATATATATATATATATATACCATTTACTCAGTAATCTTTTCATCTAGCTTTCAGCCAGCCGCCTATTTTGTATCTAGTTTTTAGTAGGAAAACTTTTTTATCAAGTTTTAGTCAGAAACCTTTTATCAAGCTTTTAGTCAGAAACATTTTTTCTAGCTTTTAGTCAGAAACCTTTTATCTAGCTTTTAGTCAGAAAACTTTTTTTTTCTAGCTTTTAGTCAGAAACTTTTTCATCTAGCTTTTAGTCAGAAACTTTTTTTATATAGCTTTTAGTCAGAAACCTTTTCATCTAGCTTTTAGTAAGACAATTCTTTTATATAGCTTTTAGTCAGAAACCTTTTATCTAGCTTTTAGTCAGAGAACTATTTTATGTAGCTTTTAGCAAGAAATCTATTTTAACTAGCTTTTAGTCAATAACCTTTTTTTTATCTAGCTTTTAGTCAACATTTTTTTCATTTAGCTTTTTAGCCAGAAATCTATTTTTATCTAGATTTTAGTCAGAAACCTTTTTCTCATCTAGCTTTTAGCCAGGAATCTTTTTATCTAGCTTTCTGTCAAAAACTTTTTTTTATCTAACTTTTAGTCAGAAACCTTTTTCTCATCTAGCTTTTAGTCAGGAATCTTTTTATCTAGCTTTTAGCCAGAAACTTATTTTCTTATCTAGCTTTTAGTCAAACCCTTTTTTTATCTAGCTTTTAGTCAGAAATTCTTTTCCTCTAGCTTTTAGCTAGAAACTTATTTTTAATCTAGCATTTAGACAGAAACCTTTATTTATCTAGCTTTTTTGTCAGAAACCTTTTTTATTTAGTATTTAGTCAATCTTTTCATCTAGCTTTTCGTCAGAAACATATTTTATCTAGCTTTTAATCAGAAACTCTATTCCTCTAGCTTTTAGCTAGAAACTTATTTTTAATCTAGCATTTAGACAGAAACCTTTTTTTATCTAGCTTTTTTGTCAGAAACCTTTTTTATTTAGTATTTAGTCAGAAATCTTTTTATCTAGCTTTTGAGCTAGAAACCTATTTCTCATCTAGCTTTTCGTCAGAAACATATTTTATCTAACTTTTAGTCAGAAACCTTTTTCTCATCTAGCTTTTAGTCAAGAATCTTTTTATCTAGCTTTTAGCAGAAACTTATTTTCTTATCTAGCTTTTAGTCAGAAACCTTTTTTTATCTAGCTTTTAGTCAGAAATTCTTTTTATCTAGCTTTTAATCAGAAATTCTTTTTCTTTAGCTTTTAGTCAGAAACTCTATTCCTCTAGCTTTTAGCTAGAAACCTATTTTTAATCTAGCTTTTAGTCAAAAACTTTTTTATCTAGCTTTTAGTCAGAAATTCTTTTCCTCTAGCTTTTAATCAGAAACTCTTATTCCTCTAGCTTTTAGCTAGAAACTTATTTTTAATCTAGCTTTTAGTCAGAAAACTATTCTGATCAACATTACAGGGAAAAATCTCATCTACTTTATATGTAAGATGAGTCAGGAGATTTATTTAAAATAAAAAAATATGATATTATTTCTCTGTATTCGTTATAATTCAAAAGACAACCAATAATCGGATCGTTAAAAAAGAAAACCAACACAACTGATTGTATAAAAATAATATTTATTTACTGGGAAGGTAAATGTACAAAGACACAACAAAACAAAAGATTACAAGGTATTATTTTGGGAAGGATTTGTACTAAATGTTCTCTCGTAAAGAACAATCAATAAAATTGAATAAAAATGGAATAAGATATTATTTATCTTTGGCTGGTGTTGTTGTAAATGAGGTAACTGATTGGGTCAAGGCGGTCATTGAAACACATGTCCACATGCGGAAATTCTATAGCAAGCCTCACTCTCCACAATTGTTCACTTCGACCTGTGCAGTTGTTATTACGCATAGGCAGCAAGCATTCCACCGCTTCAACCGCCATAATTCTAATGCAAATAGACAAAAATTTATACCATTAAGAAATCATTGCAAGAGTGAGTAGGTTTATTGAAGTGACTAGAAAACACATTGCATCGCAGAAATTAGGAACTCGCGATTTTTGGAAAATCTATAATAGTGTGGTGAATAATGAGCAATCAACAATTTCCCTGCTATTCAATCACAATGATGTCGTTTTCACGGCAACGGATAAGGCTGAAGTGCTTCATCAGCGGTTTGCTTTGAACTCCAGCTTGGTCTCCACTAACCATTCTATCCCAAACTTCCCACTGTATACTGAAACTACACTTGATCATCACTCCTTTCCAAGTTCAGGATACCATAAAAACCATGTCACCTCCAAAGCATGCGGGCCTGATCTTATCCCTGCTATAATCTTAAAGAAATGCTCTGCTGAGCTGGTCTCTCTCCTCTCTAAACTCTACAACAAATGCCTTGAATCTTGCTTCCCTAATAGCTAGAAAATTGCCTTTGTGGTACCAGTGTTCAATAATTCTGGTGAAAAAACTGACCCTCAAAATTATTGCCCGATCAGTTGCCTCTTGATATTTGCTAAAATCTTTAAATCATTAATCAATCTAGCAATAGTCGACCACCTTGTGAATGCTAAACTCCTTTCTGACCAAGAGTATGGATTTAGACAAGCCCTTCTTTCTACTGTGGATATCCTAACGATTATCTCGGAACGCATTTACCATACACTGGGCAAAGTGGGTGAATCAAGGGCAGTTGCACTTCATATATCTAAAGCTTTTGACAAGGTCTTCCATGAAGGTCTTCTCATGAAAATCAATCTGTACAGTATTACTGGACGAATATTTAATATAATCAAATCCTTTTTAGCTAAAAGAAAGATCCAGGTTGTCCTCAATGGCCGTACATCTAAACAACATGACATTAATGCAGGTGCACCCCAGGGGTTGATCCTTGGACCGTTATTATTCCTGCTTTGTATAAACGATCTCCCTAATGCAATTGTGTCCGAGATGGTTATATTTGCTGATGACACCACACTCTATTCTCGACATGTGGGAAAAACGAACACAAACATATCTAAGGCAGTGGCTAAATCCTTAGAAAATGACCTCCAGTCTGTAGCGAAATGGGGACATACATGGATGGTAACATTTAATGCTGCTAAGACAAAGTTCCTTTCCTTTAACAATTATAAGAAACCTTTTTAAACACCCATTGCCATGGCTAATAGCACCCTACCTAAGAGTCAATCATTCAAAACCACCATTCACCCATGCATGGAAAAGTGTTGTCACATCTGGGCTGGTGCACCAACCACTAGCCTCTCCATCTTAGACAGGGTCCAAAAAAGAATCTCTAATCTATTAGGTCCCACACTATTTACTCAGCTCCAGTGCCTGTCCCATCGCCACAATGTTGCATCCTTGTGCTTGTTTTACAAGTACTTTAATGGAATGTGCCCCAAACTACACTAGTGCCCCCTCGATATAAATACCCTCAACCCATCAGTCAACAAAACCCCACCCCTTCACTGTAGAGGTACCCAGATGCCGGAGGGCTTTCTATTCTAATAGCTTCTTTCCTTGAACTGCTAGCCTTTGGAATTCCCTTCCTCTCCCCTGTTTCCCCAACTGTATCAACATGCAGAAGTTTAAATGTAATGTAAACAAACATCTCGCTGCACAACTCTCCACTTAGGATGCTCTTGTAGGTATGGCCTCTAATTAACAGTAGCCCCTTACGTCTCCGTGGCAATTGCCTTTTTGGAGGTGAATGAAAGTAAAAAAATAAAAAATAAAAATAAAAAGTTGTGTTCTAAATAGAATCAGATTCTCGAATTTGAAACTGGTTGTTGTCGCAATGTTCTTGGCACGTTCGCTGTGTTGAATATAATCCAAAAGGTTAATGTCTCTTTACAAAAGGGAAGAATGTCCGCTTTGCTTTTAAATTCAAGATGGTGGGTGTCACGTTGATTTTGGCTCCAAAGTTCAAAATGGCTGCCGTCTCATATTTTTATATGATGAACATGGTAAGAATTTGTAACTCTGAAACACCAAGCCACACCCACATGTACATGCAGAACCAGGGGGGACAACTGCCCACTAGAAGGAAGGTGTCATATGAAATCCATTGTTTACAAGGCCTAAATTACACCAAGCACATATAATCTGACTAGTGAACTATACGTGAGGATGACACAAGAGAATTTTAAGTAGCCCTTTATTAACCTGAACAGTAACCCTAATTCCTGGGTTGCAGTCAGTAACACTAGGTCTGGTGTGGCGCATGAGTAGAAACAAATTAACCTCAATGCGAACTCTAAGTGGAGATTACTAATCCTATGACCAAGGTGGCAGGAAGTAAACCAAAATCCGGGGTAGTGATAAAAAAATCAAACACTAACTCTAAGTCTTGGGTGCCAGTCAGTCTGTGGTGGTAATCAAGAAAATACATGGCCTTCATTAACACCAACAAACCTTAAACATGCCCTTTATTAACACCATGTGACAATATTAAGCGGATGCGACAATATTAAGCGGCCCTGCAAAGGGCAGGGCCTAGAATACAGCGCTAGTGGGAATTAGCTACGAGCTTATTCAAAGTCAAGTATCGCCCTAATAAATGAACTCTCCATCTCAAATTAAATATCGATTCGAAATCATATTTAGTTTCTAATTGTTTTCGTATTAACCTTTCTGCCCTCGAGTGTCAATTGCAATCTAGGTCATATTGTTTGTTCGGTCAGAGTGAAATATACACTTCTTTTTTAAAATTATTATCATTCTTCGCTTATGGCACCTTGCCCCTCATTGTTGTTCTTGTGGCATGATCTTATTAGATGCTGACAAGAATTCGCGCCCCCCCCCCCCTCCCCGTAGAGGTCGGCGCATTCTCAATAAAAGAGTAGAGAGAGTCGAGATAAACGAGTCAGTAGAGGGAATCACAGAAGTAAGCAGTCCGTCAGTGAAAAAGTTGGGCGAGGATTGGCCAGTCGGTCACGTGTGTGTCCTCGCCCAACTTAGGACAGCATTCCGCTGTCGGAGGAATAAATAGCCCCAAATTACCAAGTCTGTCGATCCAACCCAAACCAAGCACAGTCTAACCAACCTACTTTGGAACCCAACAAGTGTAATTTCTTCTCTTTGATTGTTTTTTTTTTGTTAATAATTATTCTTCCAACAAAACCAACAAACCAATTCGTTGCGGCTTATCATTCCTTTCTTCAACTGTTTATGCGAAATGACCCTCTCTTCACAACTAGACAAGGTTGCTAGCCCACCCCAGTTGATTGCTCACTGATCTAAACAAACACAGCGTGGGAGTTTGCAGTCACTGGACCGGGCGTTTCAACATCGGCAACCTTCATCAGAACGGCAACTTTTCCCAAACAGTGCCGGGTGACCAAGCGAACCTGGAACGGCCGAAATGATGACGTCACGGCTGAAGGAGTGGTGCTCATGTTCATACCACCACTAACCCTAAATCCTAAGTAACGATCATTAGCATAGGTCCGGGATGACGATCAATAAATGACAGCCTTTGTATTAACCCCAACCCTAACCCTAAGTTCTGGGTTGCAGTCATTGATCTGGGGTGGCAGTTGAGAAAAAACATTAACACAAAGTCCTGGGTGGTGATCACTAACCCTGTGGTTTAACAAAAAACAGGCCCTAACACTGATTTTAATTGACAGTCAGTAACCTTAAGTGTGTGCTGACAGTCGAGAAACACCAGGCCCTTAATTAATCCCAACAGTAACCTAAGGTCCTTAGTGGTGATTAAGGAAAAACTGGCCCTTTATTAACCCTCAACACTCACCTTGTCTTGGGTGGTGGTCACCTAACCTAAGTTTGGGATGATGGTCGACAAAATTAGGCCCCAACACTAACCCTAACACTAAGTCCTGTGTGTTAGTTATTAACCCAAAATCTATGATGCCACTCAAAAAAAAAAACATGCCCTTTATCAACTTCAACATTAACCTTAAGTCCTGGGTGACGGTCAGTAATCCTAAGTCCGAGGTAGTGATAAAAAAAAGCATGGCTTTCATTAATCACAACACTCACCCTAAGTGCTGAAAGTTTAAGGTGATGGTTGAGAAAAACATGCTTTTCATTATCTGCAACATTACCACTAAATCCTGGGTGGCAGTCTCTAACTGTAAGACCTAAGTTGTGGTTGAGAAAAAAGACATGAACTTTATTAATCCCACCACTGAACTTGTCCTGGGTGGTGATCAGTAACCTTATCCTGGCAGTCAATAAAAAATAGTAAAACACTAATCCCAAGTCATGGGTGGCGGTTGACAAAAAAAGGACCTTTATTAATCCAGTAAACTGTCCCTAAGTCCTGGGTGGCAGTTATTAACCTTAAGTTCAAGGTGGTGGTCAAGGAAAAGCAGACGCTTTATGGGGGGCAGTAACCCTAAGTCCAGTGTGAAAAGCAAGAAAAAACAGGCTCTTTATTAACTCCAACACTAATTGTAAGTCCTGGATGGCAACCACTATCTCTAATTCTAGCATTGCGGTCAACAAAAACAGACCCTTTATTAACTCCAACTCAAACAATAAGTTCTTGGTGAGAGAAAAAACATGCCTTTCATTAATGACCTAGGTCCTGGGTCAACAAAAAAAAGGCTGTGTATTAAACCCAACAATAACTCTAAGTCCTGAGTTGCGATAACTGACCTTAAGTTCAGAGTAGCGATCCACATTAAACTGGCTATTCATTAATCCTAAAACTGGCCATAAGTTCTAGGTGGCAGTCACTAACCCTAAATCCAAGTTGGCGGTTGAGAAAAAAAACTTGCATTTTATTAACTCTCAGCACTGACCCTAAGCTGTGGGTGTCGGTTAGTAACTCTAAGTCTTCGGTAACAATTACTAACACTGTCTTGGATGATGAGCAGTAATCTTAAATCCAGGGTGGCACTCAAAAACAAACAAACAAACCCTTTTCTCACACCAAAACTAACCCTAAATCCTGGGTGGCAGTCAGTAACTCTAATTTCGGGGTGGCAGTTGAGAAATAATAGGCCCTTTTTTAACCGCAACACTCATCCTATGGCTTTAGTGTTGATCACTAAACCTTAATCCGGGTGGTTGTCGACAAAAAACATTCATTAAATGCAACATTAATTCTAATCCTGGGTGGCAGTCAGTAACCCTAATTTTTGGGGTGAATGTCGAAAAACAACAGGATTTTTATTAATTGTAATACTTACTTCAAGTCTCGAGTGACGCTCACTAACATCAAGTCTAATGCGGCAGTCGACAAAAAACAGTCGCTTTTTTAAACCTAAAAAAAGCCAAGGTTATCCTCACAAACCCTAAATCCAGGTGGCAATCGAGAAAAAATAGGTGTTTTATAAACCCCAACAAAAACCCTAAATTCTCAACGGCTGTCAGTAATCCTAAGTCGGGGGTAGTGGTCAAAAACAAACTGAGCCTTTGTTAACCCCAAAACTAACCCTAATTGGTGGTGGTCAGTAACCCCAATTTTGAGGTGACAGTCAAGAAAAAGCAAGTCATTTATTAACATCAAAATTGACCCTAAGTGTTCATTAAGTCTAAGTTCGAGGTACTGGTCGACAAAAACCAAGCCCTTAATTAAACGCAACATTAACCCTAATCCTGGGTAGCTATTACAAATCCTAGGTTCAGGATAGCAGGCGACAAAAACACACACAAAAAAAAAACAGGTTTTTATTAACCCCAACACTAACCCTAAGTCTTGTGTGGTAGTCACTAACCCTAAGTCCGAGGTGGCAGTCGATAAAAAAGACAGTAACTACAGCACTAACCTTACGTCCTAAGTGGCTGTCTAAAAATGTTTATTTTTGTATAAAAAGGCTAGTTGAATCATTGAAAAATATTTTCTTTTGTAAACTTTTGTATAGCGGCCATTTTGTGTACAGTAAATATAAATCTTGCAAATTAAATAACACACATGTGTCCGGGGGGTGGGGGTGGATACGTTCGCTGAATATTTTTAACAATATTGTTAAATAATTGGGATTTTAAAAGCGCTGTGAAGGAGAGGGGGGTGTAAACTAGAGTTACGTCCCTTGACTTCAGCTCTCTGATTCGCACTCGCAGTCTGCCATGTCAGCTTGTTGGACGGACGCCGACGGCCGATATGTCTTTTGTTGAGTTGAACAATTTTGACGTCCTACAATATTTTAAGATGAAAAGAGTAAAGAATGAACAGATCCAGATGCAAATGAATAATTACTTGAAACGGCGACAATATCCGGTAAGTCGCCTTTTCACCAAATTCAATCTCGACACTTCATATTAACTGTTGTAGCAGCAGCGACGAATGTCTTTATTGAAAAAGAATGAAAAGATACGGCGATTGTTTTCGTTTTTCTTCTACGAAGGCCCAACGGTGATATAATATGCTAACAAGTTCGTTCAATTTTTAAACTGATAAATAACTTATAAATAGTTTTATTTCCTTCTTTTCTTATTCGTTTGAAATGCAAACAATTTCAATTTCGTATTTTAGAATATTTTAAATCGGAAACATAAATTATATTAAAAAAAAGATTTATTAGCTAAAATATAAGTTTATTTACTTATATCTTATTCTTATACATATATTTAATTCGTTTGATCTCGTATACAAATATAATGTTATGAACTGGAAATTTTGAATAAAAATAAAATTTTATAAATTTAGACATTGATTTGTATAATCTTTGTAAAGTTTGACATAGAATTAGTCATGTTAGATTGTATCATTTCAGTCCATCCATCCTTGAAATAAAAAACAGCAATCCTTTTTTCTCAAGTCTTCTTTTTTAGGTGTGTCTATGTTTATTGTTTATTTTTTTTTTTGACGTAATCTTTCTTTCTTTAATATATTTTTTATATAAAAATTATAATTTGAAATAAAATTCTATTAATTTAATTTACTTTTTTAGGGTTGGTTTGTAAATAATTAGCTCCCCCCCCCCAAAAAAAAACAAAACAGAAAAACAATTATGTGATATTATTTTTTTCGTACTTATTTAATGTTTTCTTGTAAGAAAATGAATGAATTATTTATTTTTAGCCAAACGATTTTTCTAATAAAACGTTTGAAATTTAATTTATTTAGAAAAATGTTTTTATTAAAGATGAAATATTAGTGCAATTAAATCTCATGTTGGCGCCGAAGAAATGTTTTCCTTCTGAACCTCGTGCATCAATGGTATTATTTACTCAAACTCATATCGAGAAAAAAGCTTTTTGCCGTCTTAAAAAAATCGTTTAAAAGTTTCAATTTTTTTTGTTTTTTTTTTTTTGAAGTAATGTTGAATCTACAAATATTTTTACGGACACGCTGAATAATTTTTCAGAAATATAAAAAAAATGCGAAAACGAACCAACAAATATGCAAAAAAACAAAACAACAACAAATCTTCAGCGAATTGACTTTTTTTTATGAAAAAATGACTTGGCACTTATGAGCAAAGTGTCGTACCTGTTCTGACACTACACTTCACTTTTCTCTCCTCTATTAGTGAAGGAGAAATCTTCTAGACTGAGGCAATTTTAATTTTTGGTACTTATGCATATTAGGACCCACGCTAAAATTGACTTGGCGTTGATTAGGGTCCTAATCTGCATAAGTACCTAATTTTGATGCGTTTTTTACATTAGGACCAGCGCTAACTTTGGCCCCGTCGTTGGGGTAAGAGTCATGGTCAAAGTTAGCGCGGGTCCTAATATAAAAAAAAAGTACCCTAATTTTTTTTCTGAATCCAGAGTGACCCTTTTTGGGGAGATAGATTTTACTCATGTCATCGTGGGGAGGCAAGTAAATAGGGACGAGACATTAAAGTTCAGGATAGTTAATTCTTATTTCAATCATGTAAATGATTTAAGTTTCGGAATAGTTTTGGCGGCGATTTTGAAGTTTCTCGCTCCCACGCCCCTATTCCGAATTAGTGGCCATCGGCCGTCATCAGTGGACTGTTTGTCTTGTACCAAACGGTCATAAACGTTTTAAGTATAATATAGACTGTTTCACACCGATATTAATTATTACATACTAAAAATAATTAAATAAGGGGGGAAAAAAGTTGTTGTTTTTTTTTTTGGGGGGGGGGGCACTTTTTATCGCCGCCACCAAGCACAATCAAGGATTTGTTTCACGTGACTCCAATTAACCAATCAATTGCAACCATTTAAAAATAAAGAGATCGTCTGCATTTAATGTTTTCAAAGAAATACAATTCGGTGTTTATTTTTATGCCCCCCCCCCCTCCTCTTCACCGAGTACAATATTTGTCTTTTCTATTTAGTTACTTTTCAAAAAAGAGTTGATGGATTTTCCACACATTACTAACTCTGTAGAATTTTGTATATTCGGTCTACTGTTCTCATCTTGGGTGTTTTTATCACAACGTTT
This sequence comes from Sepiola atlantica, assembly GCA_963556195.1. Taxonomy (NCBI): domain Eukaryota; kingdom Metazoa; phylum Mollusca; class Cephalopoda; order Sepiida; family Sepiolidae; genus Sepiola; species Sepiola atlantica. The sequence continues at coordinate 71,879,577 of OY744532.1, read as the reverse complement.
CGGCCGATCCAACCTCCGACCTTCCCCCGGTGTACCTTGTCGAACTCAGGAATCTGGACGGAATTTCGAACGTCCCATCTGCCATGACTGGGAAGAAGTCATCAGTAATTCACAATGCTTTGTATCGCCCACACTGAGGATTGAACCTTCAACCTTCAGATGACTGTTACTTTGAACTGAATTTTACTTAGTACTATATCCACTGCGGCACGGATATATATGCTACCCCCGTGGATTTAATAAAGGGTTCCGTTCGAAATTCCGTCCAGATTCCCGAGTTCGACAGGAAGATTCCCGAGTTCGACAAGGTACACCTGAGGAAGGTTGGATCGGCCGAAACGTTGTGATAAAAACACCCAAGATGAGAACAGTAATCCGAATATACCAAATTCTACAAATTATCAACCCTCATCTCAAAAATTTCAAAACATTACTAACTTTGCTTTCGGTTTAAAATTCTTTTATTATTTTTGATTTTTCAAAATAGAATTAACGTTAAAGTGTAGTTTTAAAAAAAAATGATGTATCGGCGATGAAAATATATTGTTTTGAATAATATTAAATGAAGAACCATTTCAAGTAAAAATCTACTTATTATTACCCATATAATCGGAAGAAAAGCATGTTTGAAATGTGTAAATATGCTACAAAATAGCATAAAAAAACGTGGATTTTTTTTTGTTTAACATATTTCACACCAAACAAGGCAGGTCGCCACTGTAGACATAAAGGGTTACTGAGAATTTGGATGTCACCCCAAGTTGGGAGCAGTGTAGCGAGATGTCTGTTTACATTAGTTTTAAACCTCTGCATGTCGGTACTGTCGGGGAAACAGGGAGGAAGTTCCAGAGGCCAGCAGCACGAGGAAAGAAGCTATTAGAGTAGAAGGCTCTTCGGCATCTGGGGACCTCGACAGTGAATGGATGGGATTTAGCTGATTGTCGAGTTGGTCTAGTGTATTTACGTCGAGGGGGCACCAGAGTAGCCAGTTCATCGGAGCACAATCCATTGAAGTATTTGTAAAACAAGCACAGGGATGCAACATTGCGATGATGGGACGGGCTGGAGCTTGGTTGACAGTGAGGGACCTATTAGGTTGGCGACTCTTTTTTGGACCTTGTCTAGGAGGGAGAGACTAGTAGATGATGCACCAGCCCAGACGTGGCAACAATACTCCATGCATGGGCGGATGGTGGCTTTGTAGAGATACAGGATAATGTCATGTGTGAGGAGTTTACTAGCACGGTAGAGGGAGCCCACCTTCTTTGCTGCAGCCTTGGCAATATCTTCAATGTATTTGTTCCAATTCATGTTAACTGTGAAGGTTAGGCCGAGGAGTTTGAATGATGAACTCTCAGGTAGAATGTTATTTGCCATGACAATCGGTAGTTGGAGAGGTTTCTTGTAGTTATTGAAGAAAAGGAGCTTTGTCTTTGCGGCATTAAAAGTTACCAACCATTTATGACCTCAATCCACTACAGCCTCGAGGTCATTTTCTAAGGATTCAGTCATTGCCTCGCATATGATCGCGTGGTGTTGTCAGCAAATAAACCAATCTCAGACACAATGTCATCAGGGAGATAGTTTATGAAGATCAGGAACAATAAAGGTTCAAAGATAGATCCCTGGGGTATACCAGAATTTATGTCATGTTGCTTAGATGAACATCCATCGAAAACAACCTGGATCTTTCTTTTGGTTAGGAAGGATCTAATTATATTAAGTAATTGCCCAGTAATACCGTATGAGCATATTTTTAGGAGAAGCCCTTTATGCCATACCTTGTCAAAGGCCTTGGATAAGTGCTACTGCTCGAGCTACTCCTGCCTTGTTGAGTGCATGATACATGCTTTCAGAGATGACCGTTAGGATGTCTGCAGTAGATCGTGCTTGTCTAAATCCGTTCTAGCGGTCAGAAAGAAGTTTAGCATCAACTAAATGCCGGACTATCACTAGATTGATTTAGGATTCAAAGATTTTAGCAAAGATCAGGAGTAGACTGATTGGGCGGTAGTTCTGAGGATCAGTTCTATCCCCAGAATTCTTGTAGACTGGTACCACAGAGGCAATTTTCCAGCTATCAAGAAAGCAAGATTCAGATAGGCATTTGTTGGAGAGGACAGGGGCCAGTTCAGCAGAACATTTCTTTATTACTATTACAGGTATGAGATCAGCCCCACAAGCTTTGGAGGTGTCAAGGTTTTTATGATGTCTCTGACCTGGGATGGAGTGATGACCAGGTTATCAAGTGAGGCTTCGATCTGCAATGGGATTGTGAAGCATGGCGTACTGAAACGAACTCTTGCAGTGAATTATAAAAATGATTTATTTAAGAAGTTCCTTGATTTCACAACTTGTGTTATCTCAATAAAAATGATTTATTTAAGAAGTTCCTTGATTTCACAACTTGTGTTATCTCAATAAAAATGATTTATTTAAGAAGTTCCTTGATTTCACAACTTGTGTTATCTCAATAAAAATGATTTATTTAAGAAGTTCCTTGATTTCACAACTTGTGTTATCTCAATAAAAATGATTTATTTAAGAAGTTTCTTGATTTCACAACTTGTGTTATCTCAATAAAAATGATTTATTTAAGAAGTTCCTTGATTTCACAACTTGTGTTATCTCAATAAAAATGATTTATTTAAGAAGTTTCTTGATTTCACAACTTGTGTTATCTCAATAAAAATGATTTATTTAAGAAGTTTCTTGATTTCACAACTTGTGTTATCTCAATAAAAATGATTTATTTAAGAAGTTCCTTGATTTCACAACTTGTGTTATCTCAATAAAAATGATTTATTTAAGAAGTTTCTTGATTTCACAACTTGTGTTATCTCAATAAAAATGATTTATTTAAGAAGTTCCTTGATTTCACAACTTGTGTTATCTCAATAAAAATGATTTATTTAAGAAGTTTCTTGATTTCACAACTTGTGTTATCTCAATAAAAATGATTTATTTAAGAAGTTCCTTGATTTCACAACTTGTGTTATCTCAATAAAAATGATTTATTTAAGAAGTTTCTTGATTTCACAACTTGTGTTATCTCAATAAAAATGATTTATTTAAGAAGTTCCTTGATTTCACAACTTGTGTTATCTCAATAAAAATGATTTATTTAAGAAGTTCCTTGATTTCACAACTTGTGTTATCTCAATAAAAATGATTTATTTAAGAAGTTTCTTGATTTCACAACTTGTGTTATCTCAATAAAAATGATTTATTTAAGAAGTTCCTTGATTTCACAACTTGTGTTATCTCAATAAAAATGATTTATTTAAGAAGTTTCTTGATTTCACAACTTGTGTTATCTCAATAAAAATGATTTATTTAAGAAGTTCCTTGATTTCACAACTTGTGTTATCTCAATAAAAATGATTTATTTAAGAAGTTTCTTGATTTCACAACTTGTGTTATCTCAATAAAAATGATTTATTTAAGAAGTTCCTTGATTTCACAACTTGTGTTATCTCAATAAAAATGATTTATTTAAGAAGTTTCTTGATTTCACAACTTGTGTTATCTCAATAAAAATGATTTATTTAAGAAGTTCCTTGATTTCACAACTTGTGTTATCTCAATAAAAATGATTTATTTAAGAAGTTTCTTGATTTCACAACTTGTGTTATCTCAATAAAAATGATTTATTTAAGAAGTTTCTTGATTTCACAACTTGTGTTATCTCAATAAAAATGATTTATTTAAGAAGTTCCTTGATTTCACAACTTGTGTTATCTCAATAAAAATGATTTATTTAAGAAGTTCCTTGATTTCACAACTTGTGTTATCTCAATAAAAATGATTTATTTAAGAAGTTTCTTGATTTCACAACTTGTGTTATCTCAATAAAAATGATTTATTTAAGAAGTTCCTTGATTTCACAACTTGTGTTATCTCAATAAAAATGATTTATTTAAGAAGTTCCTTGATTTCACAACTTGTGTTATCTCAATAAAAATGATTTATTTAAGAAGTTCCTTGATTTCACAACTTGTGTTATCTCAATAAAAATACAAAAATTAATTTCTTTCACCTTTTTTTTTCCTCGTAAAGTGAAATTATAAAAATAAGTGCTGGTTTTGTTTCGTACTTTCATTCCGTTTTTAGGTAGGCCGTACCTCCGGTCTGATCGCGTTCATTTTGCAGCATTTCTATGCTATTTTGTGGCATATTTGCACATTTCAAACATGTTTTTCTTCCGATTATATGGGTAATAAGTAGATTTTTACTCGAAATGGTTCCGCATTTAATATTATTTTAAACAATAACATAAAGCCATTTTCATCGCCTGTACATAATTTTTTACTACAAAACTCCAAACTAGACCTTTACCCATAATCTTTTCTCTCGGTCAGTGAAGGAGAAATCCTTCTAGACTGCGGAAATTCTTATTTTTGTTCCAATCCGAAGTGTCACATTTTGGGGAGATAGATAAGATTTTGTGGCGGAAAAAGGGGCATATCGCATGAAATTAACCATGTACTATCACAATCATCGTAATAACACTGGCCTGTCAACTGAATCGAGTTTTTCTGGTGATGTCATTTGATAGTGGGAGTAAGAACCGGTATAACTCTTAATTTAAAATGAGCATATCTTTAAATGAATATTGAACATAGTAAAAATGAATGGTGGTTGACGCCGACGGACTTAATGATATATATCGACGACTTACCTTTTCAATTTTGAGATTATTCTTAGTTAACTTTGATCGGTCGTATCTTCGGTTCTAGTCGTCCTAAAAACCCAACTCACATGACACTAGAACTGGTCATGTTTAAATAGCCTGCGAAATCTAAAAAAAAATTATAAAATCTGACCCTGTGCATTTTAATTGGAATGTAAGGTATGAAATATAAAAATAAAAAAAAATTTTTTTTTTCTTTTTCTGGTTTGTAAGTTTTAAGCATTTTTTAATTTGGGATATAAAAATATTTAACATATAAAAGCACATTAAATTAAACATCATTGGAATGCTAATTTTATTCTCTTTCCACTCATATAATTGTTTTAAAAATTGGCTCACAAATGAGGGAGATATGGCTTGTTTAAACACATTAAGTGTGAAATATATGTTGATGTCCAATGAAAAGACGCTATCAATTCTTAATGCTAATATATACCGATAACATGAAAAAGTCAACTTGCCAGAATCGGAACAACGAAACCAGGATAACAGGACCGACACAGAATGTCTCAAATCCTCTCGGCTTTATAACAAGCAATAATCAGATAATTAAACAAACTCTTTTTTGATTTATTATTGTAACATACATATATGTATATATCCGTAAAAAATACACACAGTTGTCATATGCCCAACCTCCAGATAAATACTTTGATACATGTAAATAGATATTCATGTACATATAGCCAAACATATACGCATGATTACACACACACACAGTTTCACCTATATATATATATATATATATATATATACACATACATGCACACAGATGCATATATAAAAAAATGCACATAACTAAATATGTACAAATGCTTAGATACAGATAAATATATATATATATACATACATACATAAAGGAGGATACACAAAAACTTACATAAACACCTAAGTATACATATGCACTCATTTTATATATATATATATTAAAGAAAGATGAAGATAAAAAATTGCATAAAATTACGTAAACTGACATAAAATTAATACAAATTTTATTACATCGAAAGTTCAGATACAAAGGAGTTACATTAAGCTTTACTGTATCGCGATAGATCACTTTACGATACTTCACTTATCTTTAATTCTATTATCATTAGTATATATATATATATATATATAATTATCTACAGATGTATACGTTTCATCCTTTTGGAATCATCAGTGTAGAGATAATTATTCAAACCCCGGAACAAGAGTCACCTTTAACTCCAAATCCCGACGCCTTAACCGATGAGGCAATTTTGAATAACTATAAGAATTGGTAAAAAATAAATCCTATTATGCCGAGCAGGCAACAATAGTCAGCCGTCTTAACAGTGTTCAACAAGGAGAAACATGCATATATATATATATATATATATATATATGCACACACACACACATATATGTAGTAATCCAGGTTAACTATTCATTTACAGGTTAAAACTCCAGAGAAACCATTGCTGTGTTTATATAAGAGTGCTCAATAATAAATAGATCTGTTTAATGTTATAAAGATTTTTATTCATGATTTATTTATACAAGCAATGTTTGTATGAATAAATATCTTTATAACACATATATTTTACTAATGTAGGTTAGGTATTCGTCTGAAGTGAAACTATACTATTACTTCTATTAATCGTACTGTCTCTCAATACTCAATTCAGAGGTGGCGTAGTGTGATATTTGTTTTGCTGTCCTAATGCCATCCTCCCAGACATTACCTTCTCCTTTAAAAGGGTAGTGTAGTTTCTGTTCTGTGATCACGATACCATCCCCCAAGCATTATTTCCTCCTTTGGGAGAGGGACAGTGTAGTATGTTTGTTTGTCATGGTACCATCCTCTCAGGCTAGCAAAAATATGCGACCAGATGTAGCATATATTTACTAGTATATAATATGAAGTTATCTTGTCGGATTTTCAAAGTCAGACCCAAATAGCAATGGATCTGACAAATCGAGTATCGATTTGGACTACTTTTGTTTTTCTTTCTTTCACTGTGTTATTTATACCTATAATATAATTGAGTTCGCTTACGTTTCTTTCTGATAATTATTAGGTCAGCTAGGAACTTTGTTAAACTTGGAGCACCAGCTGCTTAAAAATTGATAAAAAGAAATTTCAACATTTCCCTTTGTCCGACTTTAAGTAAAAGTTTACATTTAAAAAAAAAAAAAAAATTTCTAAGTAAATCACAACAGCAGGTACAATAATTTATTTGCAGAAAACCTATTTACTATGTTCCCTTCATGAAATGCTGCAAGACGCCTTTCTTGACATTTTTGGACTTCATGGTTGATTTGTAGATTCTTCTAATGTTGAATAAACTGTTGAAGCACAGGGTGAAGCAGGTGCTAGTGTGATTGTAAGAGTTTGGAGTGGATGGAGTATGTTCAGGGAATTTCTGCTATTACTAACCAGCAGAATGTTACCACTGTTAACTAAGAGAAGAGTGTATCAGGTATGTATACACAGTGTGATATATGACAGTGAAACCTGGCCTGTGAGGATTGAGGACATGTGTTGCATGGAGAAAAATTATGAAAATGATGTGATGGATGTGTAATGTGAGTCAGGAAGATTAAATCTGGACAGTATAGGAAGATGTATGCAGAACAGGAGACTTCAATGGCATGGCTACGTTAAAAGAATTGATGAGAGTTCTTGAGTTAGTAGAACAGTTGAGGTAGCAGGTTCAGTTGGCAGGGAAAGAGTGAGAAAGAGGGATGAATAAAGACATGTACAGAGATAGGTTAGTTTGGAAATTAATTTCTTAAAGCCATCTAAGGCATACCAGATTGTAAAATGGATGTTAAACCGAATATGATGATGACAACTTCCACTGAATATTGTCAATTAGTCAAATTTATTAATCATGATACAAAAAGAATTAAAATGAGGCTCACGTGTTAATATGCATATGCGTTTGTTCTAATATTAAAACAATAAAAGTATTGATTATTTCATTACTTATTCCGGGTTTATTTATCACAACTTTTGCTCCGGTTTCAATATTTGTAAGATAGGAAGATAAAAACAATAAATCTAACCGTATTTCTAAAAATCATATTTACAGTAACGACTTTCTTTAACAATTTAAATAGATATTCGGAACACGTCTCTACTTTGAAATAAAACGCCCGAATGCAAAAAAAGAAAAAAAGAACTGCCTCTCACCAATGATGTACACATTTTTGGCAAAAACTTTTTCATTGACAAGAAATTTACATTTTTTTTTTCCATGCTATAAGCCTCATTCTGGTTCAATGACGCCTGCACATTTCATTCTTGTGCTGATATTGGTGAGGTTAACGTCACCTCTTGTCACAAAACACGTGCAACCCTTGCTCTTTACATCCTTATGAGGGGTTCCGATTACAAAACTTGATTTGCGCATTGTGTTTGAAGGTTAAACAAACAAGTATTTCATGTAATAATTTGAACAGCAGGATACGTTTTCTTTTGTGTTGTTGGTAAAACTTAGTTTTCTTTTCATCTTTCTGATGACCATTTAATACTTTGCGAACTATTTACATCCAATAATTGTATAAATGCAGATTATAACATTATAATAAATAATTACTTTAAAACTTAAAAATAACTGTTCAGAACTTTTCTAATCGAAAATAAAATGTTTTTAAAAATCGCATTTACAAAAATTACTTTTTACTATTTTATGCAAACATTTGCAAAAGTGAATGTTTTTCATGTTAAAACTTTTTTCTTTATGCCTTTTTGATGGCCGAGCTAACATTTTTGAATCTATTTACATCCAATAATTTAATAAAGATTAAAACAGCGTTACCATAACAAAATTAGTTATAGATTCATGGCAAGTTGATTCGATCAATAATTTTGTTAATGAACCGTCATTATTATATTTAACTTTAAAAGTACTATATTGACTTTCCCAATTGGTTAAGGACACGAAATGTATACACTAATGTAGCAATGTTATGAACGGTTAAGTTTTAAGTTCTACATTAAATAATAATAATAATAAGCCGCGCATGCGTGGCCCCCCTCTGTATGTGACTCGATGTGGCGAGTGTAAAATGCAATAAATTTGGCATTTTTGACCCCCTGGGGATGCGAACCAGAATTTTTCTGAGGTCAAGAATGCTCATTTTATATCCAGAACAATTGCCTCTACATTTTGGCCAAGTTTCAGAAAAATTGAATGGATGGATCAAACGTTATGGGAGAAAAGGGTAATTTTTTGCCATTTTGGGGGCTTTTGACCCCCTGGGGGCGCGAACCAGATTTTTTTCCAAGGTCAGCGATACTTATTTTCTATTAGGAACAATTGCCTCCACATTTTGGCCAAGTTTCAGAAAAATTGAATGGATGGATGAAAAGTTATGGGGCAAAAAATGTCATTGTTTTGCCATTTCGGGGCCTTTTGACTCCCTGGGGGGCTAACCAGATTTTTTTTCAAAAATCGGAGAATGTCACTTTCTAACCTGACCAAAGTTACAACTTCATGCAAAATTTCAGAGAAATTCAATGGATGGTTGCGGAGAAAAATCCGGATGGACAGACGGACATGCCTCAAAACATAGGTCCCCCGATTTATAAAATCGGGGAACCAATTAATGATGATAATTAAAATAGATAATTTTATATTGAATAACAGGAAGTTGCTGGTATGTACAGCATATATAAATTTTGATTAAATTTGAATCGTAATAATTGCAATTATAATAAAATTCAAATAATAAGTTGATAATTTTAAATAAAATTGGGTACTACTCCAGATGAAGCGCCTAATTTCCGTGACTGCTCGGCGGCAACGATTGGGCAGGTCGTGGAAGCGCCCGAGAGCTGCCGAGACGAAAACGAGGCTGAAGCAGAGCTGACCGATCAGGTAGCTGCCAATCATCTGCGCACAACAAAACAAGCGGTAGGAAGACCATGCGAACCGGCTGCAAACGTATCCGTAAACCCTGACCCTCGACTAGAAAATATATGAAATTAAGATCGGCAGTTCACAAATAACTTTGTTTAGATTAAATGATATTAATAACTAGCAAATATATGCTCTCTTCGGTCGGCTGAGAGGATATCATCATGAAGAACAGACTAAATACACTGACACCAAAGGAAGGAGTAATAACTGCAGGAATATTATGACGAACAAACCCCCCCAATCTCCACCAAAAAAAAGTAGGAGATAATGCCTGGGAGAATGATATCGTGACAACAATAGATAGTACACTAAACACTGACACACAAAAAAAGGTAATATCGTGAGGAACAAACGTATACCATATTGCCCCCCCCCCCTCCCCATCTGAAGAGGAGGTAATGCATGGGAGGAATGTATCATGACGAATGAAAATATACTACAGAGAATTAAATAAGCATAAACCGTTTTAATGTTAATCTGGTTAGGATAGGTGGACAAAAGCTTTCCCATTTATCTATTTAGATAACATTAAAAACAATGGCAAGTTTCATTGTCCACGTGAAACACCTAAATATAAATTGTCCGGAAAAATATAGTCGCCATCTTTATAAACAAAGATAAATATGCTAGCTAAGGAAAAACGATAACTTTCATAATTTTCTAACTAAAAAAAGACATGTTTATTATGAACCTGAGTTATTGTTCTTCCTTAGCTAGTAATGAACATATACTACACTGACCCCCCCCCCCCCACACACACCCCTGACTTAGAGGATAATATAATGGCAAACGAACACTACTTCCCTCCACCCAAAAAGGAGGTAATTCCTGTGGAGATGGTCTTATAAGAACAGAACCGACACTACACTACCCCCCCCCCCCTCCAAAAAAAAGAAAGATATTCAGATTAAATCAAGTTTTTTTGTTTTTTCATTGAGAGGATTCCCTTCCTTTAAAAATGGAGGAGGTAATTCCTGGGAGGACAGTCTTATGACAACTGAACCGATACTACACACACCACCCATTAAAAAAAAAAAAAAAAATATTCCAATTAAATCAATTTTTTTAAAATTTAAAAATGTATTGTCACAAAAAATATTAATGGGTCATTGGCCTTTTGGCTAAGATCAAAGTGTAGTATCTGTTCTCGAAGTTCAGCGATATTTGACGTCAAAAGTAAATTATCTCCCTTGAAAATGAAATTCTAAACTTTTTAAAACGCTATCATTTTTTTATAAAATCTCTTTATTTAATTTTATTTATAATTATTATAATACCACTATTGCTAAAACGATTGTGTATGTAGAAGAAAATTTGACCATACGAATTAGAAAGCTATATTACAGAATATTAATTTATTAGAAACTTGAAATAAATAAATATGCAAATGAGCAATATCGAGGTTTGTTTGAATGAGTTGGAGATGCCTATATATACAGCATTTCAATATAGTCTTATATCATTAGAATTAAATAAGCCTAACCGGTTTTGATGTTAATATAGTTAGGATAGACCGAAAAAAACTTTTGCATCTATTCATTTAGATAGGAAGAAGAATGAATTAAGTATAGAAATAAAAATAATACATAGGTGATTCATATTGAAATCGGAAGGTGATTAAATGGATTAATGCTGGAATTTTTAATTGAAATGATAATAATTTGCTTGATTGTGGTGGTAAAAAAAATATTCACTGAAGCCTTTTTGAAAATACTTTGAATTTTATTAACAAGAGAATATATCTTTTGAAATGGGCAGAAACAAATGTTTGAATTAAAATGTGTTTTTTTTTTTTTTAAAACAAATTCAGAACATTTACTAAATTATATTTTGAGCTCTAGTGGTGCATATATACCCCAACTTTTGTGAATTTAAAGAAATTTATAAAATATATATTTTTTTTATGCTTATCCGCGTATACTTTTGTTGTAAGATATTATTGTAGGAATTAAATAAGAAAAAAAGTTAATTACAGATCGTTGTAACTCATTGTTTAATATTTTATGTATATATATGAGAGGCAAGTTTGATTAAAGACAAGAGTTTTCCTTTTTTGTATTTTTTTTTAATTACCTTCTTGACTCTGCAATCTATTTGTTGCGTTTCTAGTCGTAATTGGATTATGGGTCTGATGGTTGTTTTTTGGTTCAACTCTTTCGATCTTTATGAATATTGCCAGGAGTTAATTTTCAATTACTCTGTTTTTTTGTTTTTATGGTATTATATTATTTTAGTCTATAATTTTAGCAGAAGTTGTTGCAACCAGAAACACAAAAATAGCTTGTAGAGTCGAAGACAATTTAAAAAAACAAGATAGGGAAAATTTAGTTTTCTTTAACAAAACTTGCCTAGATAACAATTTTTCTGCTTATATATATATTGTGTGTATTTGGGCAGCATTTTTTCATTAAGGCATGTGTTATTAAAGACGACAGAAATCTTCTGTTTAGTGATTCCTTTTTTTATTTTTTCCATTCGTCGAATGATCTTTTTGACGTGTAGATGGAATGAATTGATGAAGGATCCATGTATTTGAGCCATTATTTTAAATTAAAAATAATAAGAATAATAAATAAAATTAATAAATAAACGAAGAACTGTTTCAATTGTCACATTTTAAAATGTAGACGTTCGTATTTTACGCTAACGGTTTGCCGGCATATTTTTTTAAGAAATTCCATTCTTTCACTCGCTTTTTATTCATTTTTGCCATAAAAGACCTGAAGATGATTCCGGAGAGAATCGAAAACGTTAGTCAAACACATGGATCCTTCATCAATTCATTCCATCTACACGTCAAAAAGATCATTCGACGAATGGAAAAAATAAAAAAAGGAATCACTAAACAGAAGATTTCTGTCGTCTTTAATAACACATGCCTTAATATATATATATATATACTAGCAAAAACTACCCGCTCTCCGGGCAGCAATTACTGAGCCTGCAGTAATCTTCTTTACACAAATCAAAGAAATAATTTTCTATTCACATTTTAGTAATTTGGAGTAAAACAACAAAATGATGATTGTCGTAGTGTTATTTGATATATTCCAATGTGGTGGCAATTTACTGTGCATGAACATAGTAAAATTTTATTTTAAAAAACCCAACAAAGTTGAATTGATATGGTCATTAAGATATTCAAAGTGGAGGAACTTTGTTTCAACATGAAAATGAATTCCCCATTAAAAACTGATTATTTATATAATGAAATGAATAAACATAAGGGTGGAAGGTCGAGTGGTCAAATAAACCAATTTTATATTACTGAGTAATTCAAAAAAGGTACTCTGTACTTTTCTGCCTTTATAATAAAATACAGAAAAAAGACTTGATGAATATTAAATAAAGACCTTATTTTGTAATTTAGGAAGATTAAAGAAGGGTTTTTTTCTTTTCTAACAATTTTTTAAATTATCATCATCATCACTACCAACATGTTAACTCCTTGGCCTTTTGGCTAGGAGCAAAATGTATCTGTACTGAATCGGCACTTAGTTTTCATGTCCTCTGTCAGTGAAGAAGAAATCCTTCTAGACCGAGGCAATTGAAATTTTTGTTCCAATTCAGAGTGCCCATTTGGGGAGAGCTGGATTTTCCCCACGTTAAATATTGACATTGTGCTTAACTCTCGTTGGAGGAACGGCAACAGCAACAACAAATTTATTTAAAAAAATAATAAACGTATGTATTTAATTATTAACAGAAAACCTTTGGTAATTATTGCGTTTAATGCAAATTTTATTTTTAGAATGTAATTATTCCAAAGTTATCGATATAGTTGCTATGTGTAAATATACGCGTACGAAAACGTAACTGAAAAAAAAACAAACAAATAATGAAACGGAAGTTATGATTTTAAATTTTAAACTTTTAATTAAATCGCTTAAAATAATATTACTAATAATAATTAAGAAATTAATATCAAGAAAAGTTTTTCGTATATATATAATAAAATAGCAGAATCAAATTATAAGTGAATAGAACTGAATATGAATTTATTAGACAATGTTTAAAAAATAAATATGCAAATAATGTATAGCCTTGAGAGTGTTTAGTCAGGTTTTCTGTGACTATATATACGGTATGTTAAAATATTTTAGTGTAATTGAATTAGTAAGAGTAAGGTGTTTTTGGATAAAAAAACAAACTTTTGCATTCATTTAGATTATATATATATATATATATATATACACAGGAACACTTTTACCCACAATTTTGACTTTACAAACTGCACCTTCCTCAAGACTGAATCCTCTCTCCCACACCGTAAGTGCATCGAAGCACTGTAATACTTCTCTCATCACCATCTAGTGTACCCTTAGGCTCTGATCTTATTCCTTAACCAAACATTTGGCAAAATTGCACTCAAACAATACAATATACCTCATCACTGCATAACAAACTCTGATCTCGATTAAAGTACTACTTATATTTTACTACATTTCATCCATGTTTCCATTTGTTGTTTTTCCTTTTCTTCCTTTTCTTTCTCCCCCTCCTTCCAATTAACGTCTTTGTGGCATGCGCCGCATAATTTTTTCAAATAGTTATGCACATGCCAAATGCATCCAGTTGTGCATCTTTTTCCTGTTTTGCTGTTATTTAAATCTTCATTTTTTTCTGAAGACGTTAGCTGTTTAATTGTTTTTCCTTTTGTCTTTTGCATATATATATATATATATATATATATATATATATATATATATATATATATATATATATATATATATATATATATACAGGGCTTTACGCGCTGCACTACTTTTGGAGCTGCTCCAACGCCCAAAATTGGAGCTGGTTCCTCTCACGCTCCCCATTTTCAAAAAGGAGCCGCCCCTGCTCCAACTCCTATAAAAAAGGAGTGGCTCTTTTTTAGCGCTCCATAATGAAAATATACCTTCTTTCATAAACGTTCTATTCTGCCAATGAGTGGTCGAAGGACAGGGGGGGGGGGACGTCAAAGGATCTCGTCAATATGGGTGGGGATGGCACTTTAAGTGTAAGATCGTAAGATAATATTTTGAGAGTTATAGGAGAACATGTCGGAGGAAGTATAGGATTATACGTAAATTTTCGTTTCCTGGGGTATAAAATAGAAATAGAAAAATCCCTGAAGTATTTTAAAACAATTTTAATTTTCATTACATTAACAACCTATTTTTTCAGGAAAATTTGACCCGATATTTTTTCTATTTATTTTGGAAGGGAATTTAGATTTGTTTTAAGTAAATAAAGCTTTACTTTTAAACATTATTAGTGATTATTTTCTTTTTAAAGAAAACATTTCTCTGGGAGAGGAGAGACAGCCAGGGCAACATTAATCGTGTGGTTGTTTAATATTTGTTTTACGAACGTAACTATATTGTATAATGTATACTATTATTTACAGAGAAACGCGCAAGTATTTTTAAACAAATCGATTTATCCATTTTTCTTTCAATAGTACAATTTGGGGCGAAAAAAAAACCAATGAAGTTTATTTTTTAAAGATTGAATTAAAAAAATATTTTTCATAAATTGGCCAAAAAATATCAATAAATTGTCGATAATCAATTCAGAGATCCATTTAATGTCTTAAAATTTCATACAAAATATCTGGCCTAGACCGGGTGTAAAAATATCGGGTCAAATTTTCCTCCCCCGAAAAATTAACTGGAGCAAGTTTTCCTACGTCGGGCAAAAACATTTATTAAAATTAAAAATTTGAATAAAGGTGAAAACGCCTATATTTGAAATCTCTAAAACAAAAAAAAAACTGTTTACAATTTTAATATTCGATAATAGATATTTTAAGATAAAGAAAGATATCTAATCTACTTTCGGTTCTAAAAAGACAACAAATTAGTCAGAAAGTCTAATTATTTGCTTTTTTAAATTAAAATTTAAAATATTTTCTTTAATTTAATTAAGTTTAAACATCGGTTTAATTGTAGAATAGGGGCCGCTGTTTTCTTTCGCTCATTTCGCTTGCTATTTACCCAAATTTTGGATAAAACTGATGTTGGTCCTAATTATATTTTTGGTCCTGAAATAAAATTCTTATTTACTTTTTAAAGTGTTGAGAATCTAACTTTAATTCCAGGTTTTAATCGCTGGCGGCCATGTTGGTTTTTATTGTTTTGTTCCTCGGACTAAAGATATTTTTTTCTTGGACTAAAGATATTTTTTCCTTGGACTAAAGATATTTTTACTGCTTTAACATTTTATTACACACAAAAAAAACTTTGAACATTCTATTTACAAAAGCAAGTTTTAACGGAATTTAATGAATTTAAAAGCAAACATGAAAAGATTAAAACATACTAGTCGTGAATTTAAGAATAATAAAATGCTGCCGAAAAGACGACAGGTAAAAATGTGGCATAAAAGTTCAATTTGATATATGCTAAAAAATACATTAGAATTTTTTGTCAGGACAATATGTACCATTTCACTCCAAAAATCGATTTTATCGAACATTTGGGTGAATACCGAACGAAATAGGCGAGAAAATCTAACGGCCCCTATAGTATAATTGAACCTAAAGTTCTTTATTTTAAAACAAAATAAAATAAAAATTGGCTTATTTATTCAATTAGTAATAAATATCCTTGTCATGAATACAAAAAAGTTCAAATCTGTAAGAAAATAACTTCAAAGACATCTATAGACTCACTGGCGACATTTGTTGCCCAAAGTGTCTCCTGCCTTAAGAAAAGTGTCCCATCAAAAATTTAACATGTCGATGTGAAAATGTTCTGTTTTCAAGCTTAACTCTCTCGTTCTTTCTCCCTCTCTCTCCCTTCTTATCCCTCTCTTTCCCTTCATATCCCCCTCTCCCTTTAATTAAAAAAAATAACTCAGAGTAAACTCTGAGACATTCTTTTCTTTTCCTTTTTATTGCTGAATAAAAAACTAATGTTTAAAAGAAAAAAAAATCAAATAATTTTGGAGTGAGGAGCGCGGAGCGCTAAAACCACTGCTCTTTAGTCCCAAATGGAGTTACTCCCACTCCACTCCCGTTGAATATAAAATGAGCCCTTCGCTCCAGCAAAAAGGAGCGTGCTCCTGGAGCGCGCTCTTTTTTGGAAGGCTCAGTAAAGCCCTGTGTGAGTATGTGTGTATATATGTATGTATATATATATATATATAAATATATATATATATATATAGTAGAGAATGGTAGTTTGCTTGAAGCATTGCTGGGTATAGTAGTAGTAAGTTTTTGAAAGGCTGTGGGCAATGTAAGTTCCGGGTAAGATGCAAGTTGTAAGGAACAAAAACAACAACAATAAATCGAATACGAAATATGACTTGCTATTTATTTTTCATTTTTTTCTAAAATCTTACATAACAGCAAGAGTGTTTTTAGCTGTTCGTGTGATGTCCGGGTGATTAAAAATCACTATTTGATATTTCGGGAAAAGACATCCCTTTGTCAAAAATAATTAAACCAGAAGAAAATTTTTTTTTTCTTCTCCGACTGTGTAGAGAATACTCCAGCATTTTAGGGCGGGGGAACAAAAACATTTTTGCTATGTGATTTCATTGGGGTGGGGGGGATTTTACATTTTTGGACGATTACATATGGTTTTACAGGGGTTTTAGTTGGGGAGGGGTGCTTGTCACTCAGATTTAAGGTTAAGGAAGGATTTTTCAGGAGGGGAGGCTTGTCACTCGGATCTAGGATTAGTGGTAGAGTTAAGGTTTTTTTTTGGGGGGGGGGGGTTAACATGCGGACTAAGGGTTGAATAAAATAGATATACTTGAATGTTGACTCACTTGTGCTTAGCCCGACAAGTCCTACACCCAGAGTTGCCACTGAGATATATATGTGTGTGTGATCACTTCTCATCTATCTGTATGTTTGTGTTTCTTGCTTCTATGTGATGTACACATTATTTTTATTTAGTTACTACTAGCAGGGCTAACCCAGTGTTGCCCGGGGACATGAAAAAGGAAATGGAAGAGTCTAAGAAAGCAGTTTTGTTTTTAAGAGCCATTGCAATATGAGTTTAAGCAATAAAAAAAAAAATTAAAAGAAAAAGTAATTGTTATCAATCTTTGTCATGGGGACGAAAGAAAATGTTACCGTTCAGAAAACACAACTGCAATGAATTAAGAAATTGTGTATTAAACGGCTTTGCAATATGAGTGCAAGAAAAAAACAAATGAAGTATGTTTATTCTGTTTGTCTGAAATGAAACTAGCATTAGTAATATCGTTTTTTGTTTTTCAGTTTGTTGAGTGGGTAAAATGAAGTTAATGTTTTAATTTTTGTTAGTCATTGTAAAAGGACGATCATAGAGAAGGAATCTGTTTTGTTTTTTGATTTTTAAGTAAAAATTTGAGAAAAAAAACTTATTTTTGTTTGCCCCCCCCCCCCCCCCCATGGGAGAATCCATGTTTATGTAAGTGGTTAAAATAAGTTTTAAAACTTAATTTTATGTTATTTGTGTTTATTTAAAGGAAGCCCTTTTTTCTTTTCAAAATATGATTGTTTTTAAAGGTAAATTGGTACGTCAGAGGTGCAAGATAATTCAAGTGAAAGAGTAACTTTGCTAGTTATGTATAAGATTTATTAATTATAGCCAGAAATAAAATGTAGAATAATGAATGAAGAAAGCACCTAAAACAAGGTAGTAATGTAACTAAAATTTAATACTTACTGACAACAGTTTTGATGTAATTTGTCACAAATGCAACAATTTCATTGGCTTATAAACAGATAAGTAGCCTATAAAAAAGACGTGTACATCGAGAAGTGTGGCTTACTAAAGGAAATACCAGGCCGGATATAGTATGTAATTGATGAAACAGACCGAATTTTCAATTTTTTTTTGCAAAGAACACAGACTGATCATTTACGTAAATAAATGGCTTTTTTATTTTTATTTGTAACCAGTTTTTTTGTTTTTGTTTGTTTTTCTTTTTCTAGGAAAATGTCATTCCTGGAAAGAAAGTATCTCAGCTCATCCAAGGAGCTGCCGAGTTGGTGTCCCAAAATAATGTCCAGCATTTATCCACTGTGAACAATTTCCTTGCATACAGCAGCATCACGGGTGATGTGGCGACCTGTGAACAGCAGTTCAATCGGTAAGTGCGCAATCTGAACACGGATCTTGCATTTTCATAACACATCACACCATCATAAAACTCTAGTTGAGAAAAGAACGTTGGCACCCTGCCAATGAATCTCTGAGTAACATTTCTATGTTAAAGATTTCGTACGTATATAACTAGGAGAATACTAGTCCCAGGACGGGTAAAATTACATCCCCCCCCCCCTCCCCCCCCCCCCCCACACCGAACAGAACAGTTTTTACATCACTTTTATGTTTTCTTATGAAGATTAAAATCAAGATATAACGATACTAAACCTTATGCCTAGAATCCTTATTGCAGTTTTGATCAAAATCCATTAAATGATTTAGATTGTAGAAAATGTCTAAAATTTAAGCTTAAGGAGTCTTTAAGAAGAAATTGCAATTCAGGGAATTTTGCTTTGTGTCTAATAACTATGGATCAAATTTAATGCAAATCTGAAATATCTGAATTTCCAAATGGGAGGTCGTGCCCATATTATGCCCCCTAAAATCCTTTAAAATACACCAAATAAACTGAAATTTAGGAAATATTTATTAATTGATGTCTAATATCTATTGTTAAAATTGTACAAAAATCAGAGGTATCTGAATTTTCATGAAGGTTTTACACCTCTGTATAAATCTAAATTAGACTAAATATAGCTCACATTAAGGCTTACTTATGCCTAGCAGCTGTGTTCCAAAATTCATAATGATCAGTTAATTAGTTTAGGAGTCAATCCTGTACATACAAATATATAAACATATACACATACCTAACTTTACATCGCTAGATATATATTATGCGATCATGAGTATCTTAATATAAAACGATTAAAAGTAAAAATAAATTGGTATGAATCAGAATGGTTCAACTTTGTTGACCGGTTTGATTCTGTTGTCGGCATTCTTACGGGAGGGACCACATAGTGGTTGCCAACATCCCTAAGCGAAACTGGTATTATGGAATCGACTGGATTCGAATTTGGCACACCCAGGTCATCAGTCCGTGAAAAAATATATATCTATATACGGTATGCGTAAGGCATTTGAGAACATACATTATTTTTACTATTGCATGGATATTATTTGACTTTATATTTTCTATATTTCAGAATTATTGATCGCAGTCCTTATAATTACACAACAAATGAAGAAGCAGACATTTATTGTGACTATAAAGTCATATATAGCAATTTATTTAGAAATAACCATTTTTAAGTCCCCCCACCCCCCCCCCCCCCAAAAAAAAAAAAGATTCAACATTTTGGGGGCAATTATGTAGGAATTCGCTGAAAAACTAGGCAGAAGGAAGAGAAAAAAAATGTTGAATTTAAAGTGAGGAATAAGTTTTGCATATAAATTTAACGTAAAATGATCCCCAATTTCTGAGTCATTCTAGCATTTAAAGGCATGTAACCATTTAAAATAATTTTTTTTTTTTGCTATGGGAGATAAATTCTTGACATTTTTGGGGGCGGGGTCTCGTTTTTTGGTGATTATGTGGTGTTGTATGATGTTTTTGTTTGAGGCTTACAGCTCTGACTTATGGTTAGTAATTGGGTTAAGGAATATTTTGGGGTTTACCACTTGAACTTAGGGTTAATTGTAGGGTTGAAGATTTTTTAGGGAGTTAGCTTGCAATTCAGACTTAGGGTTAGTGGTATTGTTAAGGAAAGGGTTTTTTGGGGGGAGGTTTACCATTTGAACATAGGGTTAGTGGTAGAGTAAGTAATTATTTTCTTTTTACTTACTTTTCAACATGACCAGCAGTCCAAGTACCTAACCCCCTGTACTAACAAACATGGTCATTGACAGTAGAAGAAATTCAAGCACTATATATGCACTCACTGTTTACATATATTTTTTATTACACTTGACGGTAACCCGAGAAATCTATTCTTTCATATCCTATTCGGTATACTATCTGTTTTACATGCTGGCATGCAGAGGATTATTGCTTTATGCTAATAGGAAATGGTTATGTCTTCCAATGACGGTTCTGTCTTTGCTGCTGATAAGTCCTCTTATAGCATTGCAGCCTGACCTGTGGCCCACACCTTCCACACACACATAACAGTTGAGAACACCGACCAATCCGGTTTGGGGTTTGTGCCTTTTCTGACATTTATTGAAGAGCTGTACTCCTTATTGGTAAATCTGCTGCCAGGTTTAACGTTGTGGATCTTCAGTAGATCCGTGTATCGTTTCTTATGTCCTCCTGCCCAATTGGCTATATACAGCACTTTAAGCGAGAAGTGTTCTTTCGACACCTAGACGACATGACTAAGCCATCAAAGTTAGTGATGATAGCTTCCTTACTTAGACAATTGTTCTTACTGAGTACTTCTGTATGGGGCACTCTGCCATGCTAACTTATCTTCAGGATGCATTGTAGATATTTGGTATAGAATGCATCAAGATGTGGCTATTGTCCAGGGTGTATGCCACTCGGCTGAATTTGAAAGTTGTGATGACAACTGGCAAGTAAACATATACTTATGTGTGAAGGTTGATGTCTTGATACGTACACGTCACGTTCTTGTTGATATCTCTGTCTGTAGACATTGTCTGAATGAATTCTTGCTTGTTAATTTCTTCCATTCCTTTGTGTTTCAGATTGAAACAGTTTGTTTGTGAAGCAGTGGAGCCGTATCAAAGCGAATTACAGCTCATCCTTTATCCAATTTTTGTTCACGTCTTCATTGAAATCTTATGGAATGGAAACAAAACGTCAGGTGAGCTTTTACAAAATTATCTTGTTTTCAACTCCCGTCCAGAAATTAAAAATACATTTTTTTTATTGAAAATTAAATAAAAAATAAAAGTTGATCTTCTATAATGATTACAAAACGTTTCTATCTTCATTTTGATACAACATTTCCATTTCTCATCGGATCTTAAGTAAATTGGCACAGAAGTCCAGATTCTTCTGAAAACAATGTACACATCATGAGTATGCCGTCCAATTAGATTTGAATTCTGTTAAACACTGGTTGTTCAACTATTTAAAAAATTTATTTTTGGATAATTTTGTTTTGGGGCAGACTCAAACTTTAACAGGTTAAATGTCACTTTCATTTGAGCAGGGTATAGGGTTAGGGTTCAATTTGGCCACACCCAAGATTTTCAACCCTGATGTTCTTTTCATTCCTATTCCATTTTTATCTCAGATTTGTCATTTTGAAAGATTCTTGATTTATTCTTATTGTCTTTATTGGCTTTGTTCTGCTGCCGAAGAACATCAGTTCCACTTGAGAAATGGACAAAAGGCCATTACCATTATTATGTCTTGTTCAGTTCTGAATGAGACAAAATCCCCAATGAGGATTTGTGTCAAAGAGAGCAGGGCAAGATTTTATTCTAGATCATGCAAAGGAAAGTGATGTTGGATTAGACACACTCTCAGTAAGCTTACATCCAGTACAACTTGGTAAAACATTGTTATATTATGGCTTCTTCCTTGGATGATGGAGGAATTAAATGAAAGATCTGGTCGCAAAGTTAAATTTTAGAGAAACAAACACATTGAGGTAAAAAATTAAATAAAACAAAAGGAATATCGATTGACAAAACCAGACATCATAATCGATGAATAAATTTATTTGTTATTGTGCAAGTTAGGTTAATGTTGATTGTTGTAAAGATTCAATAGTAACCATGACTGTTACTTATGTGTCTTTTTACAATGAAGGTCACCACTTATCAAGGCCCAAAGGCCACTCGAGGATAAGGATTAGAGAGTTTGACTGGTGGATGGTGAGACAACATCGTGATCACCGACAAGATGCTTGTAGCAGGGGCAGGAATTGATTATTTACGGAAACTGTTCTACAAGAACTTGTTTACATTGGACTTGAAGACGACCATATTGTAGTCGGCTGAGAAGTAGACTCGCGACACGGTGTTCCACAGACGGGCAGTTCTGGGAAATAAACTCTGTCCATAGAAATTTCATATTGTCTTGGGCATGCAGCGGGAGAAAGGGAAATCATTGACAGTGGTAGTAGCTAGACGGGTTCTAGTTGTGAATTTTTTTACAAGGGGGTACCATAGATTTGAGCTCAGTCGAGCACCTACCATGAAAATAACGGCAGAGCAAAGAAAGACTAGCAACATCTCTTCTGTGAGAAAGTAACTGAAGGGAAGAGAAGAGGACATTCCCAACTAGATTTCGAAGTTGGTTTTGGACTCTGTCAAAGCAGGAAAGGGTGTTGTGATCGGCACCTCCCCATATGTGGCAGCAGTACTCTATCTTAGGACATATTTGACTCTTGTACAGGTAGAGGATGGTGTCGGGCATGTGATACTTTCTGGAGCGGTAGAATGATCCAACCATTTTTCTAGCGGTCTTAACAACAGATTTCATGTAAGTCTTCCATTTCAAGTCTGAAGAAAAGGTCAGTTCTAGAAACTTAGTGTCTGCGATAAAAGGTAGAAAAAAACCAAACATTATTTTACAACCAACTCGAATCTGTACGATGACCACTGCACTGAACTATGCGCCCCTCACCCAATAATAACAGCATGGGGTAGTTTGATCACTATGATTAGGAACCCATAAATGTTTAAAAAAACAAAAAAGATAGCCAAAAAAAAACGCTTTTGAGATTTGATGCTGAAGAGTAATTAAAGATTGAGAAGCATTTGATGAAAGGCAATGGAGAGAACCGAGAAAAATCTGGTTGAGATCAAAGATCGCTATTGATGACCTATCTGCTTCCTCTGAAAGCAAATGGCTTTGATAAATGGAAGGAATAATTTCTTAGAAAAAACAAAAGAATTGTCTCTCCTCTTCCCTACAGCCACTTTCTCACAGGAGATGTTGCTAGTCTTTCTCTGCTCTATCATTATTTTCATTGTAGGTGCTCGACTGAGCTCCATCTGTTTACCCCCCCCCCCCCCAAAAAAAAACTTGTTTAGCTACAACCATTGTCGATTTGTCGATAATTTTCCTTTCTCCCTCTGTGTACCTAAAACTAAACTGAGCGTCCATGAGCAGAGTTTCTTTCCTAGAACTACATGTCTGTGGAACACAATACCGAGGGGCTGTTTCCCAGCTGACTACATCATAGTCCTTTTTAAGTCCGGTGTAAACAAATTCTTGTTGAGCCATCCTCTTAAATAATCAAATTCTGTCCAATTTCAACCATTGTTACCAATCATCATGGTGTTGTCTCACCGTCCACCTGACAAACTTTTTAACCCTTATCCTCGAGTGGCCTTTGAGCCTTGATAAGCGGTGATTCTTTAGTAAAAAATTTTTTTTTTTAGTTCTAATCCATTTTAACATATTTGACTTTCCATGATCACTATATATATATATATATATATATATATATGTCTCGGAAGTTTCTCAACAATTAAAACTATATTAAAAAAAAAAAACTTATAGTCCCAAGTCTTTCAGTGGAAAATCACTCATGTAAGTCAATTTATTTTTTACAGTTATTATATTCGTTTTTTTCTAACACTATTTTATGGGATCATCAGTTGTTTACCATGAAAAAACTGTTTCGGGAATTTAAATATATATATATATATATATGAATAATTGTGCAATAACCCTTCTTTCATCCTGATCTTAAACTACATACAGTGGTGAGGCCAGAATTTGGGAGTTTTGGATAGTGTAGTGTTGCCCCTTACTTGCTATTACTCCCAGATTCAGTCTGATTCTGAATGGTTGTACCTGTGAGGTTCCCATCCATGGGTTAAATAGGATTTGTCCTGAGTATGACATGAAACTGCATCATGTGGTATGCCCCTAAATTTCCAGCATGAAGAACTAAGTAAAGCAGACACCTTGAGTAAATAGTTATTAAGAACTTTAAGCATAAACACTTTTACCAAAATGACTGGGTTCGACATTAAACAAAAAAAACAACCAATAGGTATTTTGTCTGGATATTGAATGACCCAAAAGGAGTATCATGTGATAAAGGAGGAACTGTTCAGTCACTCTTAAAAATGATTTCTTGAATAGATTGAAAGTATTCTCAGAATTTTCATTGATCATCAACTCACCAGAAAACCAAAGTGTTTGAATAAAAAAAATTTTTTTTTAAATGTAATAGGAAGAAAATAATTCCTTGTTTTCAACAGGACATTGGAATCTGAGCAAATTTATTGCTTTGGAAGTCAGTTGAACCTTTTACAATTCCAGAAATCAAGTATTTCGGCTACCAACTCCACAGACCTGTTTTCATTACGTATCAATTTTAGTATAATTGAATTCTTTATATTTTGTTAATTAAAAATAGACAAAGAAAAATTAAATTCATAGAAAATTGAAAAACATGCTCATCTTTGAAATCAAAATGTAATGTGTGTGTGTGTATAAAATAAATATATATATATGCATATCTTTTTACGATTTAAATCATTTTCAGATCATGTTCCAAATAAAGAGTATACACAAAGGTATTGTAGTTTGCAGCTATTTGAAGGCAATGTTTATTTTAAGTCATACAATGGTTGCTTCTCTCTTTCTTGATCCAAAATCTCTTTATTTAATGATGAATTTGTAAACAATCTAAAAAAGGTTGATATGTCGTAAAAGCGAACTAGCAACTTGAAAACATTTTCATCCATTTTTTTTCTTTTTATTTAACAGCACATAAATTTCACAGTCGATACGTGTCGTTCTTTCGAGAAGATCCTGATCATCAAGAAATCCTGGATGTGTTAATAAAACTTAACAGCCGAGAAGATGTTCTTGCTTGTAAGCCAGTTTCAGAGTTCAGGTAAAAAAAAAAACAAGCTTATTTTTCAATTCGAATTGGTTGTTTCATTTTAACTCTACCAAGGAGGTTATGTTTTCGGTCAAGTTTGTTTGTGTACAGCCTAGTGTCCACATCGCTTGACCAGTTGTTACTAAACTTGGTAAAAAAATATCGGTCATGGTCTAACTTAGAATTGATTTACTTTTGAGATGTCATAGTCATGATTACGGAAAGTGTGAAAGTTACACTTTTCACTGTAACTTAGGCTCTGTTCATCGTAGAGACTCGTATTGTAGCGAATTGAGTCTTGCATCTTATATGACGTTGACTTTAAGGATTTTGTCAAACTTGAAACTGACAGAATTTCAACTTCCAATTTTTTTCCAAATTTGATGTGTGGATCACCATGCTAACCAACATGCTAAATTTCAGCCTGGTCAGATAATTTTTGAGTTATCAATGTTTCCATGGCATAACTTTAGGAATACTGCCTACAATATGAAGAAGTAAGACCCAGATAGGACTTTAGCGCATCCTTACATTGTTAGACGTAGGTCTTTATTTGTGTTTTTCAGTTGGATTTGTAGCAAATGGAGGACTTTTTGCTTAAAGGTCGGATTTGGAAGTTTGTATCATACTCTTGAAAATACTGCTTCATTAAACCTGCTGTTTTTAGACGTGTCCACACATCTCTATAAGAGGCTCTGTCTGTCGCGCTTAAGTTTGAAATACCATTTTCACTGTGAAATGTAATATACAATATTAGATTTGTACAAACATGTAAGAGACTGTTTGTGTGTTACTTGTGCTTGTGACGGCTATCACCGTGGACGAGTTTTTATTCGTCTTCTGCCACGGCGTGAAGATTAGACACAAGGTCAGGGAAAGTGGTATTTGAAAAGCCAGCGCCCTAGAGGAAGAGCACTCTGGCCGAACAAAAATTGCCTGAGCATCCCCATCGGCATTCCCCTGTAGGGGTGCCCAGACGATTAACAATAAACTAACCCCTTCTCAAAGAATAATCAACAAAGCCTGGGAAGGTGAACCTCCTAGAACTGCACAGAACCATATCTCAGACTGACAGAACAAACCATCCTCAATATTGGCAGAGACTTGGCCGGTCCGATTTTGGTATGAACTAACCCCGAAGGGTTGTGAACTAATTTTCTCTTGAGCAAGTACAGCATCTCTGATCATTGCTCCAGACCTAGGTCACACGATATGGCTAGCCAATCCCGATTCCATAGTTGAAGACCAACTACTCGTAGGTCTGATAGTGCTGCTAAGTCATCTGATTGGTGCTGCCCAGATCTTCAGCAGCCCACCAGCATGTTTTCATCATTGAATTCACAGATTGAGTGAATGCATCTTGTGTTTTTTCTTCCAAAAACTAAAATAGAATAAGTACTTTTTCTGTTTGTAACTTAAGAAGAAAAAAGAATCAAGCAGCAGCAGTTAAAATAATCTTGACTTTCAAGGTCATTGTTAAAGACAATGTTATGGGCAAGGTTGAGTAGTACCTACTGATCGGTGGACATCACCAATTTTAGAGATGCTCTGTCCGTGTCTAATAATAGACATAACCCAAATGCAAAAGTGCGGAAGCAGGTGAAAAAGTTAAAACTGTTTAAAATTTAATGGATGAAGAGATGCCATGAAAGAAAGGAAAGGGGGAAAGATATTAAGTTATGTAAATTTAATCTTTTTTTCCCCTTTTTTTTTTTTTTTAGCCACCCTCCGGGGTGGCTACTTAATACCAAAATCAGACCGACAGTCTTGGGCACGCTGTAGCTGGCGTGTAGTTCGAGGAGGTCCACCTTCCCAGGCTTTATCTTCTCTTTGAGAAAGGATTAGTTTATTGCTAATCGCCTGAGGCGCGCCTACCTTGGAACGGCAACGGGCTGCTCAGGCAATTTTTATTTGTCCAGAGTGCTCTTTCTCTAGAGGGCTGACTTTTCAAATCCCACTTTCCTGATTGTGTGTCTAATCTTCCCACCATGGGAGGGAGATAAATAAACATTTTTATTATTGTTTCTTCTTCATCGGTTCTTTTTAATGTGCAGGTGAGTCGGGGGGAGGGCGGCATCATCCACACTGGTGGGCCCCATTCAGGTAGTTGGAAAGCTGTACACATGGAAATATCCATGAAGCTTTATTTGAAGCAAAAGTTTTGTGGAGAATGCCCTTCCTTGCCCAACGCTTTTTGTGATTGACACTATGTGCGTCACCAACCAAAGTCAACAGCCCGCACTCGACCAAGTCAGTTAGTCAGCTTTTATGGTGGCCGACACCTGCCAAGTCTTAACTTTACATCGGGTATCTATATACATTTCGTGGAGATATACCTGACTAGAGCATATCCCACATACATCCTCTAAGTAGACTGCCAGTTGGTCAGGGACTACTTATTGGATATTCACAGCAAATTCAATATTTAAAGGTTGTTTCCCAATCTGCTTCCTAGGGGACCCTGTGGATGCAACATAGTTGCTCTACATCTGTTATTTTTTAAACATTCTGTTTTTATATATGCGTGTATGTTCTCGTATCTCTGAGACGCTCCGTCTTTCGGTCCATCTGTCACACTTCAGTTTGAAATAATATTTTCATTACTAAATGCACTTATTGAATGTATGCATCTTATTTAAGATTACCCACAAGCATCTCTAGAAGGAGCTGTCAGTTCGTTGGTCTGTCACGCTTAGGTTTGAAATAGCTTTTTTTTTTTTTGGTTTGTCACGTTTTGGGTGGTAAATAGCATTTGCATTGTTGAAAGCGCACATACGCTGAATACAATATTTCGATTCTTCTCAGTATCTCTATAAAAAGCCCGGTCCATTTGTTGGTCTGTCATACTTATGCATGAAATATCATTTTTAGATGTGTTCAATCTATGTTCGTCGATCAGTCTGTCACATTTAAGTTTGCAATAACATTTTATTGCCAAACAAACAGATTCGATGAATGTTTCTTGTTAATTTTTGAAAATGTTAAAAATTGTTTCGGACAATATTGTTTGCTATATCACCTGAACATTTATTTACTTACGAGTTTGTGACCGTTATAAGATCGTGGAACCTGTTATTCAGGTCATATCACTCGGATCTAAAATGCTTTTAAAAATGGGTTTCGATCTAAAGACTAGGGTTAATCAAAAGGTTGGAGCCATTGATATGAAAACATAGTTCTAAAGAGTAGAGCTTCTTAAAAGATCTGTAGAAATCCTTAATATAAAAACGCATTTAATCCAAAGATTAATGCTTATTGAAGGTCTTGATAATAATATTGGATTAATCTTACAATCCTTTTTTTTATTTGCAGGGATCATAAATATGGGCTTTCTTTCAACCAAGGAACATTTGATTATTTGGTGCGATTTTTAAAGGTTGGTAAACATTGATTTTTTTTCTTCTCTGTTTCATCATAGTATATATTTATAAATAATAATAAATAATAAAGTATATAAATAAATAAATATTAATAAGATGACAAGCTTAAAGCTGAATAATTCAAATAAATTAAAAATAAATTACGATAAGAATAATTAATATTGATATCCAATTAGCTTATCTAAACTCATTTTCTGCGAATCTGCCACCAATTCTCTGCGGCATTTGTCAACAGTTGTGTCTATCTCGCCTTTTCGACCACTCGGTTATATTTTTGATCTTTTGATAATGAGAGGTTCCACTCTCGAAAATTAAAGTTTACCTTTTCCGGACCTTTTTAAATTGGTTGACAGTAAACTTTTTTTTTATATTTACTGTTCTGGTATTTAAACCGTGAAATATTAATAAATTGATTTGAGATTCCATTCATATTTTCTCGATTTATTTTTGTTCATCTGTTCCACTTTTCGGTACCTATATCACATTGCTCCTGCCTCGGATTATGAACTTACATTTATATATTTTTGTATAAATTAAAAAGGTATTAATTTCACTTGTTGCCATACCCCATATACACACACACACACACACACACACACACATCTCATCTAAAAAAAAAAAAAATATTGGTTTTGTAAAAAAATATTCTAATGTGAATTTCCTTTACTTCAATCCTTTTCTGTGAATGTGTTTGATTCTTGGAAACCCTGTAAGCGAACACATTTAGCTTGTGTACTGACCATGGGATGCCCGCACTAGCGAAAGAGCTTGTAACTGTGAGTGAACCAGTTACGTTGTTGTGATGATCATGGGTTGCCCTGTGAGTGAACACCTTCAACCGTTGTAGTGACAGCAGAAATTTGTATGCTTCCGTATTAAAACTTTCTTAAAGACCCCGAGAATTTATTTTCCCTCTAAAATGCCTTGTCAAAACCATGTGGTTCATATTGGCCATTTTAGGGGATCCCTTCTATAAGTTTGTGGTAATTAAATAGCTTAAATAAATACAAAGGTTTTCTTTTTTCTTTTTAGGCTGATGACAATATGCTCATGCTGCAAATATTTAATAAACATTTAAAAGTAGAAGGTAAGATCTTTTATTTTTCTATGTAATTTGTTATTTTCATATATATTAGTCATATCTACCCAGCGTTGCCCAGGAATCTTCACTTTCATTTTTGTTTCGCTTATTTGTCTTTTCTCTTAAGTAGTTTCTTGAAAGATAATTCAATGAAAAAATATAATGTTAAAAAAAAATTGCTATTAAAATAAAGTTGATAGGACACCTTACCAAATGTAGGAATTTATATCCCATAAAAAGACAAAATATTTCTTTTTGGATTAGCTTATTTCTGAGGAATGTGATATTAAGTTATTTACATTTAACTTTTTTTGAGAGAGATGTTTTAAAATTAATAATTATAAATTAATATCCTTAGTTGTAGAAGGACATAAAAAAGAAATTCCAATCGATTTCATTAATTACATTTTCTATCCAGCCTGATAATTCTTTCAGTAGCTGACACTTCACGAGATTCAGCATTTACTTTTGTAAAACATATGACCACTTTGTGTATTTAAGTATTATAAATCATTGTTTCGGCTGTCGGAATTAATTTCGCACGACTAGCATGATTATTTTTCTTTTTAAGATTATGACTTCGAATGGATTCTTTTGTTTTATTTCTAAGTAATACTGGTGATATTTAAAAGTCTACTGTTGCTGTCAGAAATAAATTCACGCAACTAGCAGGAGTTTTTTTTCTATTGGCGTGCTTATTGCAGGCCAACTACAAGATGAACTCATCAGATTAACTGTGATGATCAACAGTTTACAGTCCCATTGTTAAGCAAATAATGTTTACATCAGATTCTTACACTATTAAAGCTTTTAGTTTTTATTGTCTCGTAAGACTTACACTC
Organism: Sepiola atlantica; assembly: GCA_963556195.1. Lineage (NCBI taxonomy): Eukaryota > Metazoa > Mollusca > Cephalopoda > Sepiida > Sepiolidae > Sepiola > Sepiola atlantica. The sequence goes on along the minus strand of OY744532.1, from coordinate 71,848,887 downwards.
CTCCCTATTCACTCCCATCAACCAATCAACTTTTACCAGCTTCCTTTAAAGTTGGTTAAACATACATTGTTTACACTAACTGCTATAGGCTGTAAAAGTTCAACCTTGAGGACATAGAACGGGTACACATTGCATGACCGTTTTTTTTTTAAAATTAAAAATTTTTTTTTTTTTTTTAATTTTAAATATTTTCATTTCCCATTGCTACTTAGCTTCCTTTGTTTGGAATGTAATATATATTTGGAGACATATATATATATATATATATATATATGTTTCAGAGATGGGAGTTGTCAGTTTTTTTTTTTCTTCCTTTTTAATTCAGAAAAAGCGGGTTTCCGTTTAAATCGCTAGAGCTTCCCATAGACATAAGTTCTCCACTTTTTGGTCGAAATCCATTTTTTTTTTTTTTAGTAAGAAAAGGCTGATTTCTGCCAAATCGCTGGAGCCTTACCTCCTTATTTTTTCGTTGCTATTTGGCTGGATTTTATTTCTGTTCCCCCTCCCCCTCTCGCTTTATCTTTCTTTCCTGTTTTTTTTTCCTTCTTTCTCTTCCTCTCTCCGTCTTTTGAAGATTAAGACTTCAAATGATTCATGATGGAGGCAAATAGGGGAGTTAGATATTTTTTTTGTTTCATCAAGAAATGACTTCCTGTTTCCTTCCCTCCGCATACAAACTCAGTATCTTTCTCTTTTGACTTTCTTGGTTGAAATTGAATGCAGTTGTTTAGGAAAACTAATCCCCGAAAACTGAAAAATTGGTCTGTCAGCTCAATTAATCAGATGATGGCACAAGTGAATAAATAGGGGAAAAAAATGGCACAAGTGAATAAATAGGGGAAAAAAATGGCACCATGTTGTCAATGGTTCAATTATTGAACAGAGCACACAACTAGAAATATGTTATTAGTTATTGGCTATAGAAGAAACTAGTATAATGCATATCTAATGATCACCCACTTTCTGACCAGACAGTGTTTGAACATGTAACCATTTTAGTTAAATCTTAGATGTAACCATGTTTTTTTTAGTGGGGGTGGGGGGGATTTGTCACCTGAACTTAGGATTAGTGATAGGGTTAAGGGATGTTTTTTTAAAATCTCCCCTCCAAAACAAAACACAATTTATCTTACTTAGCAAAAAAAAAATCTGGTTAGGTTATGGCCCGGAAATGTGTGATCATTTTATATGGAAAACTCATCCCTCACTCTAAATTCACGCAAGTTTTGCAAGTTTTCCATGGTGTTCACAAAAGAGAAAGAAAAAAACAAGTAAAGTAGAATTTCATTCGGAAAGGGGGGTGGGGTAGCTGAGGATCTTCATCTACAAATTTACCTTACTTTTAAATGTAAATATTTTTTTTTTTTTAATGTTTTCCCTGTATGTATTGTATCCTAGATTTTGATAAACTCATTGTGAGATTTCATCTATATTTTTCTTTTGTGCCATTTTTTTTTTTCTTCCTATTTATCCAATGGTGCCATTTTTACCTCTGCCACTATTACCTAAATTCGATTAACTTATTTGCCTGTTTTTGTTTATCCAGATTGATATTTCATTAATTGAACATTTGTCACATAATTTTAATGCACTAGCATATCATCCAAGTTATTTTTTGCGCTGCCCTATCCACGTGCGCAGACACACACAAGGGACTCGTGAGCACCCCCCCCCCCTCCCCACACACACATCGATTGGGAAATTCATTTGGAGTTCTAGTTGTTGGACCATTGGGTACTCGCATCCCTGTATATTGAACCATTCTGCACTCGTCCTAAATTGATCAAAGCGGATTTAATTACTATTGTTTACCCCTTTTATTTTGTGGTATTTTCTTAATTTTTTTTTGATTTATCCTAATATAGTGTCATATTTACTTTTCTGTGGTATTTTCTGTATTTTTTTCTGATTTATCCTAATATAGTGTCATATTTACTTTTCTGTGGTATTTTCTTTATTTTTTTCTGATTTATCCTAATATAGTGTCATATTTACTTTTCTCTGGTATTTTCTTTATTTTTTTCTGATTTATCCTAATATAGTGTCATATTTACTTTTCTCTGGTATTTTCTTTATTTTTTTCTGATTTATCCTAATATAGTGTCATATTTACTTTTCTGTGGTATTTTATTGTTTACTCTAATGTTCTGTCGTATTTACTTTTGTTGTTATTTGTTTGAATATTGTGTAAAAATTAAAAAAAAAAAAATTTATTATAGTATTTTATTAGGACATTATTTTGTTTACTTTTATATTTTATTGCATTTTTTACAATTTTTTTTTTTTTTTTTTAGTTAAATCTGACAGAGTTCCTGTGTTTGAACCAAAGCCTCCAATCTTCCAGACTCCAACTGCTGGTCAGTTGACTGACACGAACTTAGCGAATGCATCGTCATCGTCGGGTGCGTCTGCAGATAAAAAACCAGCCAATGACCAAGTGACCAAAGAAATGCTTTTGGAATGCATAAAAAGATTGCAAGTCTTACCACCATGTTTGCCTTCTATATGTTTTCTCGCAGTTACCAGTGCACATTATGGGTAAGCAATCTTCTTTGAATAACACGTAAACCCACTTATACGAAAACCAGATGTATATTTGAATATATACTTACAAGATCTGTATTATTTGGATTTGTAGAACTACTGCTCTCATCTTGGATGTTATTCTCACAATGTTTCAGCTGATGTAACCTCTGATTTTCTTTGGGTACATCTTGCCAAACTCTAATCTGTATGGACTTTCAAACGGAACTTTTTATTCAATCCACGAGGCTAGCTTGCTCTCGTTCCATCAGCCATGACCAGATAGAAGTCAAGTAATTCGCAATTGTATTCTTAGTATCCCCTATACTTAGGATTGAACCTTCAACCTCCGGGAGACTGTCATGGATCTGTCAGGCAACAGATAAAAGTACTAAGTAATAATTTAGTTGTAAGTGACCGTCTTGAGGTTGAAGGTTCAATGTTCAGTACGGGCGATACTAAAAATACAATTACAAATTACTTAAGACTTCTATCCGGTTATTCTTAATTACATTCTTTGTTTTTACCTATATTGAGGATGGAACTTTCAACCTCCAGAGTACTATCACTTACAACTGATTATTACTTAGCACTTTTATCCATTACACCATGGGTCCTGGCAGACAGTATTGCTATGAATAAAGGGTTCTGTTAGAAATTCTGTATAGATTTCAGAGTTCGCCAACACGCACCTGGAGAAGGTCAGAGGTTACATCAGTCGAAACGTGAGAATAACATCCAAGGGGAGAACAGTAGTCCGAATACTCCAAATTAACAATCCCCATCTCAAAAATTCCAAAACATAATATACAGGATCTGTCTAAAAAGTGATGCTGGGTGATCTATGGCCGAAAGAAAGTTTAGTGCATTGTGTTATCATCTAATATAATATCTTCTCACTTGATCTGATCTATGAGGGCATTCACTCAGGGGTAGGTTGAGACAGCTCCAAGTGAATTTGCAGAATCAGATTCATTGGAGTGTCATGATATGATACAAGTGTCTGGAAATAGTTCCCGTCTATATTTGTAAGCCATTATATGTAACCGACATCTGGTTGATTTTTTTTATTTTTATTTTTTTTTTTTTTTTTATACTTTTTCTTAAAAAAACAAAGAATTTTTTTAACATATTTCACCCCAAACAAGGCAGGCCGCCACTGTAGACGTAAGGGGTTACTGAGAATTAGGGTGTAGGTTTTTTTTTGGTTTTTTTAAGAGAATAAACATTTTTTATTTATTAAGTAATTCAATAAAAAAAATTAAATTCCACTGTTTTAGATGATTACATCATTTGAATCCTCGACACCAGAGCAAAGTTTTTTAGTTTTCAAACTATTAATATTTATGCAAAAAAGAAATGAGAGAAAAACAAACATAAGCGATATCAAACGTCGCTGTGCTGGCTACTACTAGTACTACACAGCATGTTTGTATTATATTTTTTATTCAGAATTCAACATTTTGAAGAAAAATGCAGCTATTAAAAATTTTGAAATATATTTACGTATACATAAAAATAATTCTGAAAGTATAATCTATATGAAACTTCATGATATATGTCAATATACCTTATCAATTTCGGAATATTCTGTTAACTTTGCTCAATCGTAACTTCGTTCTTAGTTAGGTTCTTTGAATCTTAAATCTTAAATATAAATACTTTAATGCGGCGGGGCAACGTGATTTATTAGCATAGTAATGTGACACTAACAGTTTATTAAAGATGGGATATACTTCTATAAAAAGGTGCCATTTTCAAAAAATTTTTAATTCAATTTCTTTAGGGTATTTCATTAATTGAGGTTTTTAATTTGGATTTTGTTTGAGAAAAACAAATCAAAACCATATTTTAAGTTAACCATATTTTTATGTATGTTTTTATATGCATAGATACACACAACATATTGAATTTTAAAAACAACAATTTTTTTTTCACATAAAAAATAAATCGCTTGTCACAGAAACTAATTTGAAATTCTCTAAAAAAAAGAAACTGTTAATGGCACAAGAAAAAGAATTATACATTCATAAAGAGAACATGTTAGATTTTGTTTACATTAAAATTTTAGCAAAATAACCCCAAAATAAGAGATATTGCAAGTTGAAATTGGGAGTAATTTCACTATATTTGCTTTTTTTTTTTTTTCGTACACAAAACTAGCTGGGTTTGTGATACCTACTGGTGTGTGTATGTATGTATGTATGTATATATGTATGTATGTATGTATATATATATATATATTACTAATGGAGATTTTGTATATGTTCTATTCTATTGTACTCTTTTAATGTTAAATTCAGGGGTGGTGGTGTAGTATCTGTTCTATTGTCATGATATCATCCTTCCAGGCATTACCTTTGGATCAATTATATTTGAGGCACCCCAAAATCAACGACCAAAAGGACAGAATTTTGGTGTGTCACCGATTTCTGTTTCTTTTACACTAGGTTGAATTATAAACAACTTGCCTTTGCAGAATTTTTTTTTTTAAATTTTAAAGTTTTACAAAACATTTTATTTTGTAAACTTTAGAGTTTTATAAAAAAAAATGTTACAAACTTTAAACAAAATGTATAAACAAGTGAAACAAATTTAAACAAAAAAAAACATTTAAATAATTGGATGTTGTTCAGAGATGGTTTACAAAACATTTTATTTTGTAAACTTTGGAGTTTTATAAAAAAAAATGTTACAAACCTTTTATTAAACAAAATGTATAAACAAGTGAAACAAATTTAAACAAAAAAAACATTTAAATAATTGGATGTTGTTCAGAGATGGTTTACAAAACATTTTGTTTTGTAAACTTTGGAGTTTTATAAAAAAAAATGTTACAAACTTTTTATTAAACAAAATGTATAAACAAGTGAAACAAATTTAAACAAAAAAAAACATTTAAATAATTGGATGTTGTTCAGAGATGGTTTACAAAACATTTTATTTTTTAAACTTTGGAGTTTTATAAAAAAAAATGTTACAAACCTTTTATTAAACAAAATGTATAAACAAGTGAAACAAATTTAAACAAAAAAACATTTAAATAATTGGATGTTGTTCAGAGATGGTTTACAAAACATTTTGTTTTGTAAACTTTGGAGATTTCTAAATAAGGGGGTGGTGGGCTTATATTAAATATCTACAAGCATAATAAAATAAAATTTAAAAAGTAAATACTTTTATTTACAAAACTTTTTATAATAAACAACAGAAACAACCAAATATTAAAAAAAAAACATTGCAAAGATGGTGTCCCTATTTACTTGCCTCCCCATGAGGACAGAGTTAGACACAAGGTCGGATTTTAATGTAGGGAAAATCCAGCTCCCAAAAAGGGGCGCTCTGGATTGGGACATAAATAAAAATTGCCTCAGTCTTTAAGGATTTCTATGATTGCTAAATTTAATGTTTTACAAAAATATTTAAAACATTTCATTAAAAATGGATTAAAAGAAAAATATGCAGACATACATTGTCCGTCATATTTAATGAAATATGTCTTGCATAAAAAATATTTAAATACATATTGGATTGTATTAAAAAAGCACACAGGAAATAACTTTGTTTAAAACGCTCCTTGACCTTTTGACTACAAGCAAAGTGTAGTATCTGTTCTGATACTACACTTCATTTTTCCTCTCTTCAATCAGTGGAGAAATCCTTCTAAACTGAGGCAATTCCTATTTTCCTGATAGAATTTTAAATAAAAAGAAAATCTAATTTTATTTTTCTGTTTCTTTTTCTTTTTTTTTTTTATTATCGTTCGCAGTCTCTCGTGTGCCTCTGTATCTGATGACCGAAAGTATGTTGTTGGTGGGTTTGAGGATTCCTCGATTCGGTTATGGAGCCTTGAGGGTTCTAAAGTGCGGGAACCCCGGCCGAAGATCAACCCTGCCAACATCACCCTTGCTGCTGATTATCTCTCCTATGGAGACGAAGACAATAGCTACCACAAGCAATATGAAAATTGGTAAGTTTAAAAAAAACAAAAACAGAAACACTTGATATACTTTTGCTGTTATTCATTAATCCATACCATCAATAATTTCTCTACTTTTGCAAACACTGGAGACCTTTCGTTGCTTCGTTAACATAGACACTCCTTTAGCCACATCACTCTCCTTTAGCACATCTTTGCTCTTTAAGATAGTGCAGACCGTTGATTTCACAATGTCGTACTCTTAAGTGAGATCAGTGAAACAAAATTCTCATGTTTATCAGCTGGACTTAAGTTTATATACTAGCAAATACATGCCCCCCCCCCTCCCCCAGTCGCTATTTTTGTTGAGGGGAGGTTGATAACAGGATTTATTAAGAAGTGTTTTTTTTATTATTAATTGAGGGGAGGTTTATAACAGGATTTATTAAGAAGTGTTTTTTATTATTATTAATTGAGGGGAGGTTGATAACAGGATTTATTAAGAAGTAAATTTAAATTTTAAAAATTCCAATTTAAACAGAAATTCTTGCTAGCCTGAGAGGGTTGTATTATAGTCAACGGACATATGCTACACTGACCCCCCTGCCTTAGAGGATGGTATCATGACATATGAACACTACTCTCCTCACCCTCTCCCAAAAGGAGGAGGTAATTCCTGGGAGGACGGTCTTATGACAATAGAACCGATACCGCATTCCCCATCCGCAATAAACGATAATACAATAAAGGAGGCTGTAATATCTGGGAGGATTCCCACCTCACCCCCTTAAAAATGGAGGAGGTAATTTCTGGGAAGACGGTCTTATGACAACAGAACCGATGTTACATCGACCTTTTTGTATAAACTCCCATCAAGTCATCTTGAAATGTTTGTATCTACAATTTTATGCAATTTGCTTATAATTTAAACTGCATTAAATTAGTAATCCAGTTAGGGGTGTCCTCTTCTCTTTCCTGCAGCCTCTTTTTCAAAGAGAAGTTGCTAGTCTTTCTCTACTCTATAGTTATTTTCATGGTAGGTGCTCGACTGAGCACCGATCTATGGTTCCTCCGTGTAAAACAGTCACAACAAAAACTCGTCTACCTACAACCAGGTCCTGTGTATGACCTTAAAAGACATCTACTAGTGAGACCTCCATCTGGGAGATGTGTGAAATGTGGAGTTGCCTCTTAGTTGCCATTGCTCTCAGGTCCACTTTGGCCTGGAGTGGTAGTACCTGTAAATCCCCCATCTATCAGTCAAATAGAACCTACTGGCGCTACCAAATCAGGCTGTCTGAAATTATTGACTTCCTGACTCAAAATGCACCAAACATTGATGTTTTATTGTTTTTTTTTCTTTGCAAAACTCAATCGTGTTCTGCAAAATCCAAAATAAAAAAAACAATAATTTCCCTCCCTCCCCACTTCTTCCCTCTTTCCCCCTCCCCCCTTTCACTCAACCAAACACCATGAATAAATACTTAAACATATAAAGAATTTGAGGCATTAAACCCTCCACCAAAATGACGGGATTCAGCATTAAATAACCCGAAAAGGGTTGATATGTCGTAAAACAAAACAACCAAACCAAAAACCATGATTAAACATTTGAAGATATAAAGAACTTGAAGCATAAAAACCTTCACCAAAATGACAACAATTCAAAATACCAAAGCTCTTAACTAATGACTATAAATGACCCACTGACTTAAGACTCAAATGAAGGATATTTCTTTCTACATTCATGGAATGAAATGACCCGAAAAGGGTTGATGTGCCATTAAGCAATATCTTACCTTACCTACAACCATTGTAAATAATTTCGTTTTCTTTCTCTGTGTACCTAAAACTAAATGGAACTTCCATGAGCAAAGTTTATTTCCAAGAACTACCCACCTGTGGAACACAGTATCACGGGACTGCTTCCCAGCTGACTACAATATGGTTGTTTACAAGTTCAATGTTAACAAATTCTTGTTGAGCCATCCTCTTAAATAATCAAATTCCGCCCAGTTTCAACCATCGTTATTAATAATCACGGTGTTGTCTCATCGTCCACCTGACAGATTGATTAACCTTTATCCTCGAGTGGCCTTTGCGCCTTGATAAGCGGCGACTCGTTCGTACATGAAAAAAAAAATATCACACTTTTATACTAGATTATAACCGGTTCTCAGAAGAATGGAAAAAAGTGTCTGCATAAAAGAAACTGGTATTCCTCTAGAAGCAATTCTCGGTAACTGCAGTAAATACGATTCTTATTTAATTGTATGCAAAAACTTGTTATTGGGTAGAAAGTAATATTTTGTAGTGGACAGTCAAACCCCCCCTCCCCCTGACGTTAACGACATAGGATCTCATGTGCTTAACAGCTATGCTAACTGGGATAAAAGGAGGCAGTGATTCATACTGCTAGATTTCTTAACCAGCCATGAAATGATTGAAAACAATGACGGATGAAAGAAGACTTTAGTTCCCGAAAGAGTTGCAACTGCGAATCATGCAAATGAAAACAGCAAAAAGAACGGTGAAGTTTGTCTCTTTCTTTTTACACAGAAATTTACATGACAAATCTGTTTCTCCTTATTTCCAAGTATAAAATTAATCAACTTCTACAGGGTTTTGCACCAAAATCCGACACTTGACAAAAAGTAAACAGAATACCAGGCGGTTCTGAGAAGCGTGGTGAAGGCCTGGATGGACAAGATCACTGCCAGACGCCTCTCCGTCGTCTAGCTGGACTCCGCTCCTGCACACTTTTTAAAGTTATATGTATGGATTTTTTTTTTTTTAATTTTTAAAATTTTTTAAAACTTTTTATTTTGATAAGATACTTATATTAAAATGAATGAAACTTTTAAGTTGTGATTCTTTATATCTTTCAGGTCAATGGACCAAGATCAGTGTGTCGTATTACGGGGACACTCTGGAAGTATATACAACATGTGTTTCTTACCTGATCCTGATCCCCTCTACTTATTATCATGTTCAAAAGACACCACCAGTAAGTACTTCTCTATCCATCCATCTCTTTTAGGAAGTTTTATCATTAGGATTTGAGAAAAAGTACTCAACGGTTCTCTTACTGGTGAATGCCAAACCAAATATATTGCTATCTATATACAGTTAGATATGTGTATATGTTTATCTATTTGTATGTACTGAATTCACTTCTAAACTAATTAACCGATCATTATGAATTTTGAACACAGATACTAGGTGTAAGGGGTGGTAATGTGGGATATATTTAGTTTAATTTAGTTTTGTAGAAAGGGGTGGACACCCTTCTTGAAAATTGAGATATTTTCGATTTTTGTGAAATTTTAACAATAGGTATTAGACATCAATTAATAAATATTCCCTAACTTTCAGTTTCTTTGCAGTATTTTAAAGAGTTTTTAGGGGGCATAATATGGGCACAACCTCCCATTTGAAAATTAAAATATTTCAGATTTGCATTGAATTTGATCTATAATCATTAGAAACCAATTAAGCAAGATTCTTTGAATTGAAATTTCTTCTTAATACCCCTTAAATTTTAGACATTTTCTAGAAATAAAAGCATATAGTGTATTTTGATATAAATTGGAATAAGGGTTCTAGCCATAAGATTTAGTATCATTGTATCTTGATTTTAATCTATAATAGTGCAAAACTGTTCTATTCAGAGAATTAATTTTATTTCATCCTGGGACGGGTATTCTTCTACGCCTTGATAAAAGTGATAATTTGAATGCAAATATCGGGTTGACAGTAATCCTACGTAAACCGGCTAGTAACTTTTAAAACCATAAAAGTTATTTTTTTTAGAAATAAAATCATTTTGTTTTACTCAATAATTCTGTTTGTTTGTTTATATCCATTCAAAATATGTGAAATCTTTATGTCCCGCCATTTTCATTTTTTTTTTTTTTTTGTTGTTCTAGTTCGTTTATGGGATTTGAAAACTTGTAGTAACACAGTACGTTATGCTGGACATAACTATCCTGTATGGGACATTGATGTTTGGTAAGTCAAGTTTTTACACTTAAAATCTCTTAATGAAACGGATGCAACCAGCTTAGGTTGTAGAGTCGGTAACCACCAAATGCTTAACTCTCACTCTGATTCCGATTGTGACTCCGACTCCTGAAATTTTAAGAGGTCGGACTGTGGCTCTAGAAATCTTTTTCCATTTTGATTTTAAAGAGGAAGTACGTTTTTCAAGTCTTTGTGAAATCAACATATTTTTGTTATTAATGAAATCAAAAGAATTAAACAATGCCAACAAAGTTGTGGAGGTGATTAGACAAATGATTGGCTCCAATTCCTGAAATTTTAAAAGGTACAACTCCGACTCTAAAGTAAAAAAAAAAAATTGCTTTGACTCTAACATTACAACCCTGGCAGCCAAGACAAATAACCACCATTTTCCCCATCAACCTTTAAATTTTTATAAAATTTACCATTCTCGACTTAAAACCATGATTTCCAAATGTTTTACTTAGCATTTGAACTGTTGGCTGAAGCTTTTGTTTCAGAATATTGGCATAAAGGTCAGATGCTGACCTCTTCTTTTTTGTTAAAAAGCTATAAATTATCTTTTTGTCGGTCAAGTATTTTTTTTTCATTTTAGATGTTCGTATTTTGTAAAATTGAAAGAGCATATTTATTTATTGTAATTAAAAAAAAATAACATGTTGGTGCTTGTATAATAAAAAACGAAAAAAAGTTTTTTGTCTTTTAGTGTTGGAGAGGTAAATAAGGGACAGGTAACTCTTCACAACAGCTCTAGCTTTCGAACAATATTTTTCTAACCCTAAAACCTTACCCTAAACCCTAACCCTAAACCTTTTATGTCTAATCGACGTTCTCCTTGCACAGTAGCCACATGTGCAACGCCAATTAAAGCCATCAGTTTTAATTACTGGAAAATCGTGTTCAAAATTTGTTGTAAAAGTTACCTGCCCCTTATTTACCTCTCCAACACTAAAAGGCAAGAAAAACTTTTTTCGGCTTTTTATTATACAAACACCAACATGTTTTGCTGGTGTCATGCTAAGTTTTGCTGGTGTCATGCTAAGTTTTGATGATTTTGTTTTGTTTTCAGTCGAGTTAGCAGTTTGTTTGTAAGTGGTTCCTATGATCGGACGAGCAAACTTTGGTCTACGGATCGGATCTTCCCCGTGCGTACATTTGCTGGACACACATTGGATGTTAGTGTAAGTATAAACGGAAATCTAGAAAACCGTAACTGCCTCATTGTGTTGTCGATAAAAAAAGAAACGAAATGTGCAAAATAATTTTCACGATGATTGTAAATTTAATGTCATGAAAATGTGATATTAGTTTTAGGCAGTAAGAAGGGGGGGGGGAGAATTGAAACAAAAAGCGAGAAAATGAGTGCTATGGTCGGCAATGCGCAAGGTTAAAGTAGAAGATGGGCTTATAAGACTAGCATGTACAGGAACGCTAGAAGCAAGGTACGGGTAGATGACATTTACAATGATGAATTCAGTGTAAATGAGTAAATGAGTTCTGAACAAGGTGGCCATGGGAACTACTGTATGCTGATGACTTGGGCATAATGGCAGAGATAATGAACGAGCTGGAAGAAAAATGGAAAGTATGGAAGAAAGGCATGGAAGTAAAAGGTTTGAGGGTCAACACTGGTAAGACAAAGGTGATGGTTAGTGGATCGAATCTCCAGTCTTTGAGGGACTCTGGTTAATACCCATGCGCGGTATATAGAAGGGGGGTTAGGAGCAATGTGATACAGTGCAACCACTACACTCTATGGGTGCACAAAAAGTGCAGCAGAGTGCATGGTAGGCTCACACCTTCAGACGTAAGAAATATCTAGGACTTTCATGCCCAATTGAGGGCCACCTTTACACAGAAGTTGAAATAGGCGAGGACACCCTGGAGGTAGTAGACTCCTTTTGCTACCTAGGAGACATGCTGAGTGCTGTATTTCTCACCCTCTCTTATTGTATGTTGATTCAACCACTCTCTAATAGTTTTTAATTTTTCTATGAGCATTTTGGGAAAGAGTGATTTTTTTTTTTTTTTTTTTTTTTTTTTTTTTTTTTCGGCTAATTTACATAGTGTACTCACCGTTAACATGTATGTAAATTAGATAGCAAAAGGATAGGACTTTTTACTTATGTAATATCCTTACAGATAATATAGAATTAAAGTCTTATTTTTAGTTATGCAAGAAGTTTATGAATTTTCAAATAAAATTAAAATGGAACAAGTAGTGGTTGTGACCCGACAGGTCACGGAGAGTCTAGTATAATATAAAAGCTCCCTACTTTAAACAAAATCAATTACTACTTAACATCACGTTCACTTAAATGTGTATAAAAATATAAATAACCAGCTGTCCGTACTCTGCCTGGCTTGAGACTTTTGGTTGACCTAAAATATCTTTAAAAAATGGTTCAATTGTAGTATAGGAATGTTCAAATACCTCACCTATTTTGCCCAAATTAATCGAATAACTCATGGCCGCCAGCGATTAAAACATTAAATTTAAGTTACTATTTTATCTGATGATTCTTTTATTTAATTATTAGTAACTATTACATGTTTGTCATTTTATATAATATATACTAGCAGGAAAATCAACGTTGCTCGGGATTGAATGAAGATCGCAGCTATGTACTTTTTTACTATGCCTATAACACCATATTACTTTCGTTGTTTTACTGCCCCCCTTCCTTCTGTTTCGTCCCCTAATATAGTCGGAAGAAGCTGAAATATTGAAAAACTCTTTGAATTAGTATTTTATACATATGGTTTAAATTTAATTAAAATCTGATATACGTATTTGAAGTCCCCATGGGTGGCATCACGTAGATATTCGACATATAGAGGATAACGTGGAGAATTTTGGGTACTGGTACAGTATATGACCTATGCTAGAACTGACTTTTCGTCAGCATCTTCTGTCAGTTTACGTAAACAACCAGAAGATGGCGACACTCTTAGCCAGTCAAATTGCAGCAGACGACAATTTGCAATTGCGAATTGAGTAGATCGTAAAATTCATTAAGTTAAGACGATTGATTAAAGCGATAATGAATTTCAACGTTTTTGGACAGATTATTCAGTGTCCCGAAGGACAAAAAAAATGTAAAAAGAAAAAATTTTTTTTCCATCCTAACCCTAACTCTTAATACTAAAACAATGTAAAAAAACTGTTTTTCTTTTTCACCTGAACCTGAACCCTAACTTAACCGGTTTGGTTCAAAAGATGTACCAGTACAAAAAAAAACAAAAACAATTTATCGAAACAAAAAAAATAATAATTAAACAGACCTTAACTTTCTTGTGAAAAAAAAAACAAAAACAATTATAACAGTTATTTCATTATATTTTCTTCATCAAAAAAATAACTATTTTTTTCATAAAATTTTACATACGGTGAATGTTTTTCTTGCTTTAAATGTTGCTTCATTATTTTTTCCTGTTTGATAGCGTCTGTTGTAGCATGGGTCACTAACTGTATCAGTACCGAATTTTGTATATATGATAGAATTTTTATCAAAATAGGATATATTTAAAGTTTTAAAGGAGGTTCGGTTCCCCATAGCTCTATTAGATTTGAAGGGCATTTAGAGATTCGGGACTACTTCTGTTGTCTTCCCCAGAAAAGTTTATACATATGATTTAAATTTCATAAAAATAGTACATATTTGAAGTTATAAGGCGGTTATACCCTCATAGCCCCTTAGTGATGCACTTAGAGATTCGGGAACACTTCCATTGTCTTCCCCACTACATTTTACATAAGAATACACTTTTAGATTTTATGTAGATTCTCTAACCTTTCTTTCTATAGACACACATACATCGAGTTTTATATATACATATATATATATATATATATATGTATAAGATAAACATTTCAATGTGTAATTATCTCAGTTACATTAAAGTGAGAAAAACAGACAAACATGAATTTGTAAGACTTTCTCATCTCTGATCTTGGCATTCTTTATCTACAACCTTGGGATTAAGGTTGGCATTGGGATTAATGACGAGGCATGTTTTAGTTTTCACCGTCATCAAATCAATTCTAAGAATTGTTGGTACTCCTATCGATCCTGACCCAATCTCTGAACTTCGCGTCGGCAGCGTTCGGGTATGCTACGTAAACAGCCGAGAGATGACGAGCCGAATGGTGGCAGCCGATAACATGGATACGTTGCTGCGTTGTATTTTCTGTCAGTTTTAGTTTCAAGAAAGATTGCAGCAAAACAAACACCTCCATGAACAGTTGTCCCTGCCAGCTTTTCTTTCAACCAAGCGGCAAATGTAATAGCATTTTGGAAATTTTTTTCTTCTTGCAACCAACTTCTTTTCCTGGCAGAAAGAAATGACTCCCTCGCGAAAGTTAACTGTAGTGCACAGCTCTCCGTAATTCATTGTTGTTTCTTTAACATGCACTGGCTTTGAACAAATGTTTGCGTCTTTAATTAGTTTAAATAATACTTAGAAAAATTGTCGTCTGCTTATTGACAGCTGATTGACTAATCGCTTGGCTTTTCTCTGCCACCATTTGGCTCGTCATCTCTTGGGTGTTTACATAGAATGTCCGAATATTGCTGACACGAGGTTCATGGAGATTGGGTCAGGATCGATAGCAGTACCGAATTGTTTATCATGATGAGTTGTATCACGAGTTAGAGATTGTAATGTCAAGAAGAACCCAAAAATAAATAAAAAATATCTTTAAATTCAAGATTATATGAATCAAAATTATATTTCTTTTTCTGAGAAATTTTATTTTTATTTAAAAAAATTTTTTTTTTTTTTTTTTAGTTTTACCCTAATTCACCCCAAACAAGACGCATGGCCACTTAGACGTTAGGGGCTACCATATATTTGAAGCCATCTCCATAGGGGCATCCCAAGTGGGGAGTTGTGCAGTTAGATGTTTGTTCACATTACATTTCAACTTTTGCATGTTGGTAGAGTCAGGGGAGCAAATAGCAAATTCTAAAGGCTATCAGTTTGAGGAAAGAAGCTATTAGAGTAGAAAGCCCTGTGGCATTTGGAGACCTCAACAGTGAAGGGATGGGATTTAGCTGATTGTTCGGTTGGTTGGGTAGTTTTGCCAATACTAATAATGGCCTATGCTAAGAATAGATTTTCTTTGATAAACATTGCTTGATGGTCCCTTTTACAAGACATATAGTGAACAGAACTCTATTCATAAGTCCGAAAATAAACAACACTTTTTTTATAAATGTTTGTTTGAAATTGTAATGTTGCCATTAGTAATCAAATGAAATTTTGAAAGAAAATTACAAAAACTCTAGATTTTAGAGGGTGGAAGCAGCTGCTACTGTTTACTTTGGCTCTTTTCTTACATTTTAATATTTATTGCTTTTCTTCTTTCTTGTAGCGTGTCAAGTTCCATCCAAACGGCATGTATGTTGCAACCGGATCAACAGATCGTAGCGTTCGATTGTGGAGTATTAATGATGGGAAATGTGTCCGTCTTATGCAAGGTCATCGGGGGACGATCCTCGCTCTGGCTTTCTCACCCAATGGCCAATATCTTGCCTCGTCAGGTAAAACATTAAATTAAAATTACTCCCTTCCCCCATCTACATATAACGTAAAGATCCGGGGGAGAGAGGTAGAATATTGGGCTTGAATTTCCATCCTTCAAGGCATCTTCAAAAACAATGGTTGTGCATGATTGGCATATTGGATACAATCACAGGCGATGGAATCCGCTATGCCAAGTTCAAGTCGTACCAGATCCGTTACCAGGGGGGACGGGGTTACAATCAACTGAAATGAAATGTGAACCTCTTTTAAAGTTTCTGCTTTTGTTTTAATAAAATTTAATTTCCTTTGGATGTGTTGTAGGGATTGTGGTACGAAATAAAAGGTTGGCAGACTAACTTTTCACAGAAATCTGAAGAACATTAATTTGAGGGGACAGGGGTCATGCGATTCTCATGGGCACAATCCCAATTTAGTTCACAAATGAGTTTGAACATTTCCTCTTTTCACCTTGCCCTTGTGTTAATGTGCTTCAAGGGTAGTAGGATTATTCTGATATGAAAGGAAAATAGGCTGTTTTGTAACACCTCCACATCTTCACTGGATGCTTCCATTTTGAATTAAAGGTGATAAATCTGGTGAAAGTACTAAGTTGAAAATAAAACAACATTTACCTCCCTTTATGTCCCAGGCAGAATTATTGTTTCACACAAACTACATGCTCTGGGGGAGAGCTTCTATATATAGAATATCTTAAAATTAGAACACTGCCTATAATTGGATTACATTTCCACAAATAAAAATCCTATGACCTCATTTAGGCATGTGATTTAATTGTTGGTTCCAAATCAAATAAACCATTTTTCCATTCATTTATTACAAAAAACGTCAACATTTTTTTAATTTATCTTCTAAGAAATCTATTAAATAGACCTTCATCAGAGAACATAATTATTAATCAAATTTAACTAAGTCAAAATACTCTTCTAAGCAATGGAAGACAGTGAAAAAAAAACCATGTTAAAATTAATTTTTTTATGTTTTCCAACATTTTCCAGGCTATGTCAATCAATTGATCTGTTAAATTTCAGTTAAAAATAGCATTTCAGTTTAAAATAGCATTTCAGTTTAAAATAGCATTTCAGTTTAAAATAGCATATCGTTGGTCTGTTACACTTCGGTTTAAAATAGCATTTGAATGGATTGATCTTAATTATCCCTTTTTCTTTTCTCGGATTTAACTGACAATTTGACGTATTCTTCTAAGGGTGCATTAAATAAATAAATAAATAAAATAATTTACGCATAAAACCTGTTATTATTGTTTAATATTGTTTCTCAAATGTTTTACCCTACACATTTAATTTTTTTTTTTATATGTAGAAGTTACTATAATTTTCAAAAATATGTCGGTTTTTCTTTGAACGGAATTTTAAAATTTGCAGCCTGTGAATGAAAAGCTGATTTTTTTTTCATTTGAAAAAGCATTTTCTCTCAGGTTCAAGTTTTAAAAAGCATTTTCATTGCTAAATGCACAGATTGAATAGATGCATTTTAGAAATTGATCCTTACTTTGTTTTTGATATTTTATTAAACATTGGCTTTTCTCTTCTTCAGACTCATTTTAACATCGCTGTTTGTTTCCAACTCAAATTTTAGGCAAACTTGAACTTTTAGGGTCCTGTAGACTATAAATTGACAATTAACAGTCCTGTCACAGTTGTGCCGCGCATGCCATTAATGGTGTGTTTTTTTTTTATTTAATTTTATTTTCGTATTTCTTTAGGGTGAGGTTTGTTTTTTTAACTTAACTAATCAATCTTTTTGAACTAAGCAATCATCATCATTATCATAAACAAACAAAACAAAGTCATTGTTTTTATTTGGTGTATTTTTTTAGGTGATGACAGAAAAATCCGTGTTTGGGATTTAAACACAGGAAATTTATTTAAAGAATTCCGTGGCCATGGTGATACAGTCTATTCATTAAGTTTTTGTCGAGATGGTTCCATGTTGGCGTCAGGTAAGTTAATTCTTTTTCTCAGACATTTCTAATAGAATAATTTTTGAAAAAAACCCAACTTTAAAAAAAAAAAATTAAAAGTAACAGTAATGTAGAATATTTTTGTAATGAATTGGATGAATTAAGAACTAATTGTTAAAGAATTAATTTTTCATGACATTTTTGGGGTCTATCTGATAAGATATTTAAGATTTTCATCTGTATATTCTGTGAGAGTACATGTAATTATGTGTGTGTGTGTATATATATATATATATATATATATATATATATTTCTCAACAAAAAGTTCTTTATCTTTTTTTATTTTGTGTATACATTTTTTAAAGTTAAATGTTGCCGATAATATTTACAATTACATTGTCGTTTTTTTTTATCCTCTAATGAAAAGAGTTTGTCTTTGAAAATCCATGGATTAAGGATATGTGATTCCTTGCTTTGAACTTCTGATGTTTTAATGAATATTGTATCTTTGCAATTTTTTATTCTTATCTTTCATCTCTAGAATATATATATATATATATAATCAATCTCGGTAAGTTTACATCCACAGGGTAAAAATCCATTGAATTCTTTCTGTGTTTTTATAAAGGTGCTAAATGATAAATAGAACTGTTTATTAGGTAAATTTTATTTATTTATACAAACATTATTTGCCTGCACATTTGCTGACATGTTTCAGTCAAAGCTATAAATAGCAAAACCTCTTCGGTCCAAAACCTTTTCACTACAACTGCATAGAGTGGAATGAGACAATATTTCTTTCTGAAATTAATTTTGTCTCATATATATATATATATATATATATATATATATATATAGATATGTATATTTTATTTTTTTAAATTTAGTTCACCCCAAAAGAGGCAAGTTGCCACTCTAGGCGTAAGGGGCTACTGAGAATTAGGGTGAAAGTTTAGGGAGTTATCCTAAATTGGGAGCTGTGCAGCGATATGCTTGTTCACATTAGTTTTAAATCTCTGCATGTCGGTACAGTCGGGGAAACAAAGAGCAGAGAGGGAGTTTCAAAGGTCGGCAGCACTAGGAAAGAAGCTATTGGAGTAGAAGGCTCTCCGAAATCTGGGGACCTCCACAGTGAATGGATGGGATTTAGCTGATTGTTGGATTGGTCGAGTGTTTTTATGTCGAGGGAGCACATCCCATTGAGTACTTGTAAAACAAGCACAAGGATGCAACATAGCGGCGATAGGACAGGGGCTGGAGCTTGGTGGATAATGAGAGACCTATAAGATTAGAGACTCTTTTTTGGACCTTGTCTAAGAGGGAGAGACTAGTGGATGGTGCACCAGCCCAGATGTGACAACAATACTCCATGCATGGGCGGATGGTAGCTTTGTAGAGATATAGGATACTGTCAGGTGTGAGAAGTTTTCTAGCACGGTAGAGGGAGTCCACTTTCTTTGCAACAGCCTTGGAAATCTCTTCTATGTATTTGTTCCAATTCATGTTACCTGTGAATGTTAGGCTGAGGAGTTTGAACGTTCGACTCTCAGGTAGGATGTTATTTGCCATGACAATCGGTGGTTAAAGAGGTTTCTTGTAGTTGTTGAAGGAAAGAAGCTCTGTCTTAGCAGCATTAAATGTTACCATCTATGTATGTCCTCATTCCACTACAGACTGGAGGTCACTGTCTAAGGATTCAGCCATTGCCTCAAGTATGTGCGCATCCGTTTTACCTAAATGACAAGAGTAGAGCGTTGTGTCATCAGCAAATATACCCATCTCAGATACAATGTCATCAGGGAGGTCGTTTATTGATATCAGGAACAATAAAGGTCCAAGGATCGATCCTTGGGTACACCTGCATTCATGTTATGTTGTTTGGATGAACGCCCACTGAGGACAACCTGGATCTTTCTTTTGGAGAGGAAGGATCTAATTATTAAATATTTGTCCAGTAATACCATATGAATTAATTTTTATGAGTAGACCTTTATGCCAGACCTTGTCAAAGGCTTTGGATATATCAAGCGCTACCACCCTAGCTTTACCTGACTTGTCCAGTATATGGTATATGCGTTCAGAGATGACTGTTAGGATATCTGCAGTAAACCGTGCTTGCCTAAATCCATACTGATGGTCAGAAAGAAGTTTAGCATTAACGAGGTGACAGACTATCGCTAGATCGATTAAGGATTCAAAGATTTTAGTGAAAAGTGGGAGTAGACTGATGGGGCAATAATTCTGATGGTCAGTTCTATCTCCAGAATTCTTTAAGATGTGTACCACAGGCAATTTTCCGGCTCTCAGGGAAGCAAGATTCTGCAATGCATTTGTTGTAGAGTTTAGAGAGGACAGGGGCCAGTTCTGCAGATATATATTATAAAATAAAGATTACCTAAAGATTAATATATAAATCGATTTTTGTTTATCAATGAAAAAAATCGTTTTTCTTTGTAATCAAATAAAACATGTCAGATTTTAATTGAAAGTTATTTGTTGTTTTTTTGTTCATTTTTTTTTAGAATCTGTTTAACAATCAGTTCTCACATTTCTATAACTTTGATCTCTTATTACTTTTAATCAAAGAAAAAAAAAATGGAAATGAGTTTCTGAAATTAAAAAAAAAATTATTATTCACTATAATTAGAAAAAAAAAAAAGAATTTTTTAAAGTCATGAAAACTGAAGTAGAAATCTTACGGAATCAACTATAACCGGTTCAAATCCGATGAAAAAAATCCAATCCGGAATTTTTTTTAATTAATTTTTTTAATACTCTGGTTCTCGATAAATTTGGTACCTCCTAACCCTAAATGTATATTATGAAACATACATTTGCATCATGAATAACTATTTCAAGATATTAATGACTTGAAGGCTTTCTCACAGAATGATAGATTGATCGCTTAAATAACCCAAAAAGGGTTTATATGCAATAAAATAAACAAATGAAAACACTTTTAAAATGGACATCTATAACCTTTTTTTTTTTTTTTTTCATCTATGGTTTTTCATTTTTCAGGTAGTCTGGATTCCTCAATACGGATATGGGATGTTCGCAAAGAAGCTGAATTTAACCCTGCTAAGTAAGTATTTTTTTAAACAGATTTTTATTTGATCTTTTGAAAATCTAATGATTTTTATTTTTAAAGTTTTCGCTTATTTTGGGCTCAGCAGTTATTTATATTTTCCCCTCGATATCGAATGTTCCTTTTTTTTTTTGTTGGGAAACTATGGCGACTTTAAAACTAAATGTTCATCAAATACAAAGAAGTTCAATTGAGACACAAAATTTATTCTCTTTGAATTGATTTTTTTTTAGTCCAAAATCTGAGAGTCCGGAGCTGTTTCTGTTGTTTTAATACCACGACTTGTACTTACCTGAGGTGGGTTGAGTCAGTTCCATCCATCCAACGCCGACTAAGCCTGACGATTGGGTGATCTGAAGCTATTTCCTGTTCCAACTTCGTAGACACGTGGGCCCAAGTTGGGTTTCAGGTCAGCTTTAACAGTTATCAGCCAGGTTTTTTGTTGTCCACCACATCCCTTGGGTGTTGCATCATCTGTATTTCACTATTTCACCAGTCATAATCTGCTGTTGGGAGGCGGGGCTCTTATCTGGCGTATCCTGCCCCCTCCCCCATAATCCCCTTTCCACATGCATGCCTATGTAGCGGAGCTGGGCCAATTGCTTTGTAGATGAACTTTCCCGGTTGACGGCAGAGGGCATGGCCTAGCCAGTGCAGACACCTCTTTGAGATGAAATGTACTGAGTTGTTTGAGATGAAGTTCTGCCATCGGATGCAGAGGATGCAACACAGGCAGTGGTGATAGAAAGTTTCCAGCTGCTTAATATCTTCAACTCTCGCCGTTTTGGTAAAAAGACACTACTTGTAAAATGGCTATCGACGTAATGATTGGGCTTCTCCCTGTCTCAGTTAGCACGACTGTAACGCTGCCAATACGTATGCGCTAAATAAATTGCTGAAATTAGACGCATTCAATAAATGAAACAAAAATTAAAGTGGACTCCCGGGCAACACTGGGTAGATACAGTTAGTTTCTTGTAATTTTTAAGCGTTATTTCATTGGTTGAAATTAAATGTCATTGTATTTTCCTTTCTTGTCTTTGCAGTGCCGACAGCCTGGCATCTCCCGAACAGCTGGCCTGCTACCCAACCAAGTCGACTCTGATTCATTACTTAAATTTCACCAGTCATAATCTGCTGTTGGGAGCCGGTCCTCTTATCTGACGTACCCTGCCCCCTCCCCATCACCCCCTTCCCACATACATGCCTATTACCCCACCCCCACCCCACTTCTTCCTTCTCATCCTCACATGTCATTCAACACACATATTTATTTTGTAAATGATTTTGCAAAATATATTAATTTGTAATAATTGTGGCTTTTCAAGTTTTCATTTCTACTCTTTGAATATGTTTGAAAAATTTTTTTTTTTTTTCTTTTTAATGCAAGTTTCCATTTTTTTATTTTTTTTTTTATTTTTTATTTTTTATACATAGTTCACCCCAAACAAGGCAGGCCGCCACTGTATACGTAAGAGGCTACTGAGAAGAAAGAAAAGGGGAGAAGGTTAGGGGGTCAACCTAAATTGAGATCTGCGCAGCGAGATGTCTGTTTACATTAGTTTTAAATTTCTGCATGTCAGTACTGTTGGGGAAACAGGGGGTTGGGAGGGAGCTCCAGAGGCCAGCCGCACGAGGTAAGAAGCTATTTGAGTAGAAGGCTCTCCGGCATCTGGGGACCTCCACAGTGAATGAATGGGATTTAGTTGATTGTCGAGTTGGTCTAGTGAATTTATGTCGAGGGGGCACCAGAGTAGCCAATTCATTGGAGCATAATCCATTGAAGTATTTGTAAAACAAGCACAAGGATGCTACATTGCGGCGATGGGACAGGGACTGGAGCTTGGTTGACAGTGAGGGACCTATTAGGTTGGTGACCTTTTTTTGGACCTTGTCAAGGAGGGAGAGACTAGTAGATGATGCACTAGTTCAGATGTGGCAACAATACTCCATGCATGGGCGGATGGTGGCTTTGTAGAGATATAAGATACTGTCAGATGTGAGGAGTTCACTAGCACGGTAGAATGAGCCAATCTTCTTTGCTGCAGCCTTGGCAATGTCTTCAATGTATTTGTTCCAATTCATGTGACTCGTGAATGTTAGGCCGAGGAGTTTGAATGCTGGACTCTCAGGTAGTGTTATTTGCCATGGCAACCGGTGGTTGAAGAGGTTTCTTGTAGTTGTTGAAGGAAAGGAGCTTTGTCTTTGCGACATTAAAAGTTACCAACCATTTATGACCCCAATCCACTACAGGCTGGAGGTCATTTTTCTAAGGATTCAGCCATTGCCTTGGATATGATCGCGTCTGTTTTGCCAACATGACGAGAGTAAAGCGTGGTGTCATCAGCAGATAAACCAATCTCAGACTCAATGTCATCAGGGATATCGTTTATGAAGATCAGGAACAATAAAGGTCCAAGGATAGATCCCTGGGGTACACCAGAATTTATGTCATGTTGCTTAGATGAACGGCCATCGAGGACAACCTGGATTTTTCTTTTTAGGAAGGATCTAATTATATTAAGTAATTGCCCAGTAATACCGTATGAGCGTATTTTCAGGAGAAGCCCTTTATGCCATACCTTGTCAAAGGCCTTGGATATATCAAATGCTACTGCCCTAGCTTCTCCTGCCTTGTCGAGTGTATGATAGATGCGTACAGAGATGACCGTTAGGATGTCTGCAGTAGATCGTGCTTGTCTAAATCCATACTGGCGGTCAGAAAGAAGTTTAGCATTAACTAAGTGCCGTACTATCGCTAGATTGATTAAGGATTCAAAGATTTTAGTAAAGATCAGCAGTAGACTGATTGGACGGTAGTTCTAAGGATCAGTTCTATTCCCAGAATTCTTGTAGACTGGTACCACAGAGGCTGTTTTCCAGCTATCGGGGAAGCAAGATTCAGCTAGGCATTTATTGTAGAGTTTGGAGAGGACAGGAGCCAGTTCAGCAGAGCATTTCTTTATTACTATTACAGGTATAAGATCAAGCCCACAAGCTTTGGAGGTGTCAAAGTTTTTTATGATGTCTCTTACCTGGAATGGGGTGATGACCAGGTTATCAAGTATGGCTTCGGTCCGCAAAGGAAATTTGGGGAGGGGGTGGTTATCTGAGTCCAAAGTGGAGTTAGAAGCGAAACGCTGGGCAATTATTTTAACTTTATCAATGGCCGTGCAAACGACATCATTAAGCTTTTTCTTTCAGATTTAGTGTAAAAATAAGTTAGTTTCATTAAATATGGGAAAAAAAAGAAATAATAATAAAAAAAATACATTAAAAAAAATTGCAATTTAAATAAATTTACTTATTTAATGGTTCACGATACCATTAAGGACTTTGCTTTGATGTTTTTGAGAGATCAATATAGATTTGAAGAATTTTGGTAACTCTAGCTGCTGCAAACTAAAATAATCATAGTAATTGTAACAATAAAAGAATGAAACATTGGCCCCGTAGTGACAAACTTCAAAACAAATTTTTATTTATTTACAAACCAAGGTTCATTCTCATAGTTCATTATGCTGGATTATCATAAAGTTTATTCTTGTCTTCGGGTGTTCTGTTATTGTTGGCGCAGTTTGCCAAAATCTACTTCATTCATTGGTTTTGTCTCTTGTTTATCAAATATTAACTGCTATAAAGAAAGATAGTGTGTGAGAGCAAAAGGTGTGTGTGCATCCGTTATCGTATGTGTGCGCGTACAGCTTATGTCTAGGCTTGTTATCTGACTGCTTTTTGATAGCAGCAATAGAGCTTAGCAAAAGAAAATAGTGAAAGGAGAAATTGCTATGTTCAATTCTGATGGTTTTCAGGTCGTAGCAAAACAGTCAGGGTTGTCACGGTATGAAATTGTTATGTTAATGCAGACTGACCAACTTACTACTTTTAATCAGTAAAATACTTTTATTAGAATAAAAACAAGTATGTATTACTAATTATCATTAAATTAATATTATTTTGTAATAGTTAATTTTATTTTACTTATAAGCATCTGTCTGCATTCTATCAGAAGAGAAAAGGTATTTAAGTTTGTTTTTTTTACCATCAAATTGTGCTGTAAAGTATATTTAAAAATTAAGAAAATAACATCACATATTTTCTAAACATAAAAATAATTTTTTTGTGTGTGGTTTAAAGAGATAATTATGTCCTTTACTCTTGCTTGACCCTAAAGTCAGGGTTCATTGAAAATTGATGGATGTGTAATGTGAGTCTTAAAGATATAATTAGATCTAAGGACCTCAGAGGAGGATTAAATCTGGACAATATAGGGAGATGTGTGCAGAACAGGAGACTTCAATGGTCTTGCCACGCTGAAAGAATGCATGAGAGTTCTTGGGTTAGTAGATGTCAAACAGTTAGGTAACAGGGGAAACGCCAAGGGAAACATTGGAGGAAGTGATAAGGATGAATTTGAGAGAAAGAGGGATAAATAAAGACTTGGTCAGAGATAGGTTAGTTTGGAAATCTATTTCTTAAAGCAGCCCAACACATGCCAGCATGTAAAACGGATGTTAAACCGAGTCTGATGATGACAGAGAGCATGTTAGCACTTAGTAAATAGAATCTGGTTACCTGAACACATCAAAACCCTGCGGATAATACTGATGCTTGTTTGTGTAACCCGCTCACTATCACAAATGTAAATTAACGATAGTTTTAAGAGTTAGAACCGTGCATGTGCTTTGACTGAATTACAAATTGTGGCTCCAGTTGGGTTACCATACACACCCCTGATCTTGGAATCATAAAATCTGTATCCAGACAAAAGTCACTTCTGATGTGTTGTTCTCAGGGAAATAGTATTGGCTTGGTTATCTCTGTGTGCAGAACTTTGATGGTATGGCCACCTTGAAAGAATGGATGAGTTCTTGGGTCAGTAGATGTAGAACAGTTGAGGTAACAGGTCCAGTTCACAGGGTAAGGCCAAGGAAAACATGATAAGGATGGACTTAAGAGGGATAAATAAAGATTTGGCTAAAGATAAGTTAGTTTGGAAGTCAATTTCTTAAAGTTGTCCAACACATGCCAGCATGTAAAACGGATGTTAAACCAATGATCATGATCAGCTTTTGTATCGGCCTCCTCACAGTTGTCGATGTGAAGATCGCTTGATAAAGTGGTTTGTCTCCATATGATTTGTGGTCAGACGATTTTGTTGCAGTTGATTCTACCAACAATTTTGCAAAAAAAAAAAAAACCCAACTTAAACTCTCGTCATTTACGATGGTTTATCACAAAATATCCTTCCCTATACGAATAAAACTTTGCATATGTTTGTGTTTGTGTTTGTGAATGTCTATTTTCCTAATGACTATGTGACTTTGATAATTACACATTTGATTTATTTTTTGTACAAAATTACACTTTTAAAATCCTAGTTAAAAATTCATTTAATTAGGAAATGAAGTCCATCAAAATGTATTTCGGTTTCTCTATAAACTGTCAGCCATTTTGATCTTGAAACAAAAAATGAATTATTTTGTGACCC
Source organism: Sepiola atlantica (assembly GCA_963556195.1). NCBI lineage: Eukaryota > Metazoa > Mollusca > Cephalopoda > Sepiida > Sepiolidae > Sepiola > Sepiola atlantica. The sequence continues at coordinate 71,822,371 of OY744532.1, read as the reverse complement.
ATAAAACTTTAAGGGCCTTTGGAAGCCTTAAAACTGTCGAATAGAAAGTCATTTCTGACTTTAAAATCTTTAGCAAATCCTTATGTTTTGGAAGCCGTTTATATCCAATAATTTTTAAAATAGAAATTAAAACATTACCTTCGGAAAATTAGTTTTGGTTTAATAAATGATTTAATGATAAAAATATACCGTAATAATGAAATAATACTTTCTTGACTAAAATGAAAGAAAAATTCCCGGGCAACGCCGAGTGGCTACAGCTAGTATAAAATAAATTGTGAAAAAATATTGTTAGTAATATTTTATTGCTAAATTATTGTTAAATAATAATTGAAATAAAATTAAATAAAATAATAAGATGCTGCTAATAAATAAAAACATGATGTTATATTTGCACGTTCTATATTGATTTGGTGCTGTTTTACATTAGGATACGCGCTAAAAGTGCCTCGGCGTCGGTAGGTTTCTGGATGTTTACGTAAAACGCCGAACGGTGCCGAATGAAAAATCCGTTGACTTACCTGCGTCCAGAAATGCACAAACGATGCAAGATTTACAAGTGGGAGAAAAAACAAGCAAAAGATTACAGAAAAAAATTTTGTATAAAATAAATATTTATTTTTTTAACAAAGAAATAAGTGATTCAAATAAGTGTTTAAATTAAAAAGTTAATCAAGTGTTTTTTTTTTTAAATTTTTATGAAAATTATTTTTGTTTTTATTTTTTTTACTGGTTATTATTGTTGCTTTCGTTAGGGTTTGGGCAGGGTTAGAGGTTAGGCAGGCGAGTTTGCAGACGTCAACAAGCCGTGCGTGCGTGCGTGCGTGCGTGCATGCGTGGTCCCCCTCTGTATGTGACTGGATGTGGCGAGTGTAAAATGCAATAAATTTGGGCAATTTGGCGCATTTTTGACCCCCTGGGGGTGCGATCCAGAATTTTTCTGAGGTCAAGGATGCTCATTTTATATCCAGAACAATTGCCTCTACATTTTGGCCAAGTTTCAGAGAAATTGAATGGATGGATGAATAGTTATGGGGCAAAAACGGTCATTTTTTGCCATTTCGGGGCCTTTTGACCCCCTGGGGGGCTAACCAGATTTTTTTTCAAAAATCGGAGAATGTCACTTTCTAACCTGACCAAAGTTACAACTTCATGCAAAATTTCAGAGAAATTCAATAGATGATTGCGGAGAAAAATCCGGATGGATGGACAGACGGACATGCCTCAAAACATAAGTCCCCCGATTTTATAAATCTGGGGATCAAGTTTAGATGTCGTCTGCTTATTCATTTCAATCAGTTATTCATTTTCTTCAGTTTCATTGACTAACCGCTTCGGGACTTTCCGGCATTTTACGTAAAATGCCAGAAAGCACCGATGCCGAGGGACCTTTAACGCGGGTCCCAATCTAACAAAGTACTGTTGATTTTATAGATTTCATAATTTTGTGATTTGATATGACATAGAAAAGCTCTGTTAGATATGGATATTACATTGCTATTTAGTGTACACCCTCCGTCAAAAATAATGGAGAGAAAAATTATGGTTTGCCAGTGTTCGCACTAATATAAAATCATAGAATTACGTCAGTAATTTAATTTTTCATAAATAAATTATCATTTCTGATGACCTAAAAAAAAAAACACTACCTGTTGACTTTTTATTTAGAGTGGAGGTTTTCTTACGGAATTCATTTTAAGTTCTGGAAGTTGTCTGGCTTGCTATTTGCTGTTTTCTTGAAATGGTTTCATCCAAGGGTCTAGATAAAGGCAAGTGTTTTAGTTGCTAACTTTTTTGTGACAAGACATATTTATATAAAAGTGAATACACATTGGTCTTTATTATAGAGTGGAAGATTTTTTTCTTCTGGAATTATTTTCGTTTTGTAGTTGATTACAAATGCTTATAAATCAGCTGAAACTCAATTCTTACTCTGAATAAAAACGATAACAACACAATTTTGCAACACAGAAACAAATTTACGTATTCAAGTTGCATACATTTCTGACGTCTAGGATACAGCAAATTTTAAATGACATCTTTGTGAAGCTTTTTTTTATTTTATTTTATTTTTTTTGCAACAAAATCTTAAGATGCTTGGAGTTGTAGTTGGTGGGTGAGAGGTGCCGGAGACACATATGTGGCAGTTACTCTTTACAAACTCAAAACAACCAGCAACATTTTTTTTGAAAATTAAGAATTGGAAATAACAAATTTTGTAATTGTACATCTTTTAAAATTATATTCATTTTTTCCTTTAAACTGTATTACAATATCTGACTTTTGTCATTTTTTTTTTTTTTTTTTTTTTTTTAAATTGCCTTCCCGGGGGTAGCATGGAACCACCGCCACCCAACTTAAAATCAATTTACCTTTTATTTTAATGAGATGTAATTCCTAAGCAAAAAAACAGAAGATTATATCTATTCTAAAAATTGAGCTAATTTTTCTGGTAAATGACCCCCCCCCCCCTCCCCTCAATGGGAGCTACAGTTCAAACTTTTCTAATCCTATAACTTTAGTTGCATAATTTAAAGCCACTTTTTACCATAACAATGATTATAGGTTACAAACAAATTATGACCCTATTGTGGGGCAGGTATTTCAACTCGTTGGAATTAGAGAATCAAGTTGATTTTTTAAATTTACTTATTTATTTTTTTAAAATGAATTTTCTGTTACTATTTCTACATTGTCAGACTTGGTCTATTTATTGTAAACTTCCTGAGTTACCTCCCATTTTAGCTGAGTGAATCTATTACAAATTCAGGAGAATATTGACAACAGGGTTTTTCTTGTGTTTCTGAAGTGATTCTGTAACTTTAGTCTGGTTCAACAACATTTTTAATCTGCAAGTTAACTGTGTGATTGGCCAAATGGATGCCATTACAGACGTTGAAATCATTTCTGATGAGTTCAAATTCTATCGGATCATTTGTGATTTACACTAATACTCGTGTGAAGGAGATGAATCCGCAATTTCATCTCCTATGGATAAGATAGCAACTTGTGTTCTATTGCAATGTATCAGTTAGAATATGTATTGTGGTTCGATATTAAATAACCCTAAAAGGTGTTGATATGCTGTTAAATGAATGAGTCGAACATTAAATTTGGCGCTGTTTATTTTATATTTGTCCAGTTCAAACATTTATAAATGACTCTGAGTTTTCCCTTTTTGTTGGCAGGCATTTAAGCAATTTATTAAAAAAAATCATTTTGCTAGAAAACAATTCATTAAAAAAATCATTTTGCTAGAAAACAATTCATTAAAAAAATCATTTTGCTAGAAAACAATTCATTAAGAAAAATCATTTTGCTAGAAAACAATTCATTAAAAAAATCATTTTGCTAGAAAACAATTCATTAAAAAAATCATTTTGCTAGAAACCAATTCATTAAAAAAATCATTTTGCTAGAAACCAATTCATTAAAAAAATCATTTTGCTAGAAACCAATTCATTAAAAAAATCATTTTGCTAGAAAACAATTCATTAAAAAAATCATTTTGCTAGAAACCAATTTATTAAAAAAATCATTTTGCTAGAAACCAATTCATTAAAAAAATCATTTTGCTAGAAACCAATTCATTAAAAAAATCATTTTGCTAGAAACCAATTCAGTAAAAAAATCATTTTGCTAGAAACCAATTCAGTAAAAAAATCATTTTGCTAGAAACCAATTCAGTAAAAAAATCATTTTGCTAGAAACCAATTCATTAAAAAAATCATTTTGCTAGAAAACAATTAATTAAAAAAAATCATGTTGCTAGAAAACAATTCATTAGAAAAATCATGTTGCTAGAAAACAAAGGAGAAACATTCTCTTCTTCGAATTGTTTTTTTCTTTCAAGATGACATTTGGCATATTCATTTTTTTCCAGAATGTTGCTTTCCTGGGTATACCACGCAAAACTGCATCGGTGGTAAGATCCGCATCACTTGGGAATTTCGGCGGAGTTGCCTCTTAGTTTCCATTATTCCCAGGTCCACTCTGTCGGATCACATCTACAGAACAGAATCTACATTTGCAGAGGATTTCTTTACAAAATATTTGCTTAGAAAACAAGTTAATCTATAAACAATTTGTATAAAAAAACTTACATGCAATATTTGAAGATGTTAAAACTTGAAGCATAAAAAATTTCACAAAAATAACCAGAATTGAAATGGCTTCAAAAGTACCATAAAAGAAAACCATTAATTTTGCTTAGTATCAAGTGTGTTGTATAAAGGAGTTCTGGGATATTATGAGGTTCTGATTGATTGAGTTAGAGCATGTGTAAGGAGAGGAGGTATGTTTGAAATAGTTAGGATTAAGTAATCCAGTTAGTATCAAGCAGTGATAGCATACAAAGACTTTTTGGGGGCCCACTGTCTTCATGACCACCCTAGAATTAAAATGTTAACGGGAACTTACTAAGGGTCAGTTTTGTGACTAATCGTCCAGTCTGAGAAATTGATGAGAGGATGAATAAATTGGCATATGTGAAATGAATTTCAAGATGGCTACACGGTCTGCACGTGGGTTCAGATGAAGCTACTAGATGTTTGCAGGAGAGTATCTAACAATTCCATGTCCTGCTAAAGAATAGTATATCTTGTCAGGTTATAAGTAAGGATTTATCAATATATATATATATATATATATATATCTGTATCTTAGAAATTTAAAAAAAATTAAATGAAGTTAAAAGTATCTGATTGGAAATGGTAGTGTTATAAAATATGAACGATTTACAGAAAATTATTCTATAAAATCATTTAACTTTCCACCAAACTTTGTAGAATAGCTGAATGTACATCCACACATGTTGAAAAATATGTAAATCTTTCAACATCCTTTAACTTTGGTTAGCATCTTTGGTGACTCACTCAAGTTTTTATAAAATATATAAACAATGTGAAAAATATATTTTTTTCGTATCAGGCAGTATCTGGTTTTATCTTTTATTTTAATATCTATATTTCTGTAGTTGAGCTGAAATTGATTATCACAGGTATATATTTATATTTTAGAAGTAATATTAGACATTTGGCCAATAGTGGTACATTGTACATAAGATAAATGAAAAGAAAAGTAAAATTTGACCAAAGTCAACGGATTTCAGAATACATTATGACGTGTGTGTGTATACCATTGCCTGGGGAGTTCTTTGATCCCCACCATATTACCTGTTGTCGTCTTGTTAGAAAACAGCTGAGTCTCTGGTTGGCACATCGTAAGCAGATAGCTTACATGTTTCAACAGTAGTGGTGGACCAACTAGGTTTCAGGCACTCCAGAATTAGGCATATACGAAAAGGACGAATCTGGGTTTACACCGGTTTCTTTGACTTTAAGTTGACCTTCGCGCACACATGTGGAACCTCTAAACAAACATAAAAAAACTTTTTTTTTTTATTAAAATTATTATAAGTTGTTTGGCTTTTCGTCGGTTTTTAATATAGGGCGCGTTTTTTTATTTTTATTTACAAAACATTTTAATAAACAAACAAAACCTTGCAAAGATCGTGCCCCTATTTACTTGTCTCCCCATGAGGGCGAAATGCATAATAAAATAAAGTCTTATAGGGTGCGTTCTTTTTTTATTTACCAAGCAACTCAGAATAGTTTTAATTAAAAAAAAGGTTTATTATTCATTTGTTTACAGGTTCCACGTGCGTGTGCAAAGGTCAACCGGAAGTCAAAGAAACAGGTGTAGATCCGAATTCGTCCTTTTCATATTTACTGGGGTGCCTGAAACCTAATTGATTCGTAGTGGCATTAGCCATCGTAAAGATGCTGATCTTTTCTTCTTCTTTCTCTTTGTGGCTGGAATAATGAAAGCAATTACAAAGAACAACTACTAACTCCATTATTTGCTCTGGGACTTGGTTTATTTTTACAGCAATTCTGTCTAAATGAGCTGCATCTTCCTAAGCAACTTCCGTAGGGTTGGTGGCAGCCCCAAACCAGATGTTCGCTCATGTTGACGCTGAACACTCGAGAGGCAGAAACCAATCTCACTTCTCTGCCATGTCGATATCCTGCTATGACACAACTTCATGTACACATAGCTCAAACTTTTTAAGTAACCAATGGAAAAAAGAATTTTCTTACTTAATCTAGCCTAATCTGGAATTTTCTGATTTTAACACAATTTTTATACACCCAATTCCAATATCGCTATATCTCTTCCCCTCTCTTTCTCTTCTCCCTCATTCTCTACTATCTCCCCCTCATTCTCTACTATCTCCCCCCTCTCTCTCTCTCCTCTTTCTATTTCTCCCTCTTTTAATTTACATCATTCCATTCCTCTTGTAATCCTTACTCACTTGTGTGCATCATCCGGCTGATTTGTGGATGAATAGATCTGCCCCCCCCCCCCCCACACACACACAGATATGATGCGGTTGGACTGGTGACAGCAATTGTCTATTGATAGAACCAAATGTTGCTGTGTACCCTGTGAATAACAATAGTTGTTAAAAGTGACCCTTTGTCTTCTTCTCAGGCATTAACTATTATTCAGATGTGCTGTAGGCAGAGACTCGGGTAAGTAATGAACTCTGTTGGTAACTTAATGAGTTTATTTAGAGTTGAACAAAAAATGTTTCAATAAAGGCGAGCCAAGGTAGTGTGTAGCTAATATCGGCTCAGAACGCTATGGGATTGCTAGAAAACGGGCGACTATCTCTATTTCCTCTAGTGGCTTGTTGAGTTATTTTTTTATCTTATTTTATTTATTGTTTTGAAAATTAGTGATCATGATAAATGGAGACTTTTCGTTATCCACAATTGCCCAAAGATAGGAGGCGTGTGTTTCCCTGACTCTTTCTTAATCCCCGCTTAACCTTATAAAAAAAAAAAAACCCTACCCTATTTTATCTACCTCCCCACCGAATTTCACCTTCCATCTGCTATTCCACCCGACCTCGCTAAGGACCATATTTGGATAAAGAGAAAAAAACGGTTCTGATATAGATCAAGGCACATATGAAGAACGCATTTCCAAATAAAAAAAAACTATTGTTTACACTTACGTATCAGACAAAAATAAGTATTCTCACCAAAAATTAGGAAAAATTATCGAGTAGAATTTTAATTAAAAATAAAAGTCAGTTTTATCGTATTTTGCCCATTGCAATTGATTTATTACATGTTTATATGACAGACAAAGTTATGCCCCCTCCCCCCTGAATTACGTGTTTTTTTCGCTCAAAACAATGTCGGATTCATAAAATACGATAAAACTGATTTTTATTTTTAATTAAAATTCTACTCGATAATTTTTGGTGTAGATACCTATTTTTGCCTGATACATAAGTATATCAAAGAGTTTTCAGGTTTTTTTTGGTTTTTTATTGTAACTGCGTTTTTCATGTGCCTGATCTATATAAGCATAAAAAACCCTGAAATCACTTCAAATTTAAGTTATCAGAAGCAAGAGGTTGTTATCACTTTTTATTACACACATTTTCTTTAATAAAATCTCTCTTCTCGACACTACATTTAATGGCGGACAAGAAGTGTAGGTGTGTTGTGGCAGCCATTAAATTTCGAGTGTCGAGAAGACAGATTTTATAGAAAAAAAAGTGTGACATAAAAAGTGTTATAAATGTTAAAACTTTGCTAGTTAGATAGAGAATTTCATTCTAACGCATTTGATATAAATTATATTTAATTCCTAGTGGGAGTGCCCTATATGTCATTTGCATACCTAGTGGGGAAACTCTCAAATATTCTCCTCTATGATCTCCCTCTTTTTACATTTCTCGGGGTCCACAGGCTTCATCACTTTCCTTAGCAGGAGCATACCTTATACCAACCACATACCTTGCAGAACTTCCTCAAGACTTCTCTATACTCTCCATGATTTTTTAAGGATCATAACCTTTTACTGCTTCTCTGGTGGGAGCACTCTGCATACCTAGCAGGAAACTTTCAGGAATCTTTTCCATAATAAGTCATCATCATCATCATCATAACATTCGGTTTAATGTTCGGTTTACATGATGGCATACGTTGGACGGCTTTAAGAAATGACTTTCAAAGTAACCTATCTCTAGCCAGGTCTTCATTTATTTATTTATTTATTTATTCTTGCCCTATTGGCGGGGCTTAGAATTCACCGACTGTAACCCCATGCAGAGGGGAAACTACTTCCCCATCCCCCGAAAACGGGACCACCTGTTGGCTGTGAGTGGCGACTTGTGATGCCGTAAGAACGAGCTCCTGGTGGGTAGGCATTCAGCCACTTTGGCCCTAACTTTGGCTAGACAGGAGGTCGGAGAGGCCCAATCCAATCAATCGGCTGGTCATGTCATGCTCTAGTATCTATAAGTTTATCCCCAACCGTATTATTCAATCTGATTCTTCAAAAAATCAATACCTTATTTCTCATTTTTCTTTTGCTCCCAAAATAAATACTAGAAGGCAATTGTCGGGGTCAATCACGTTGAAGATTATCAGTGCCAAAGAGTAATGTTTTCAAAGAGTAATGTTTTCAAAGAGTAACGTTTCTAGAGAAGTAATGTTTTTCTTGGAATGGTGTTTTCTGGGAGTAATTGCTGATCTCTCTAAGTTCCCTTCTAAGAGTAACGTTTTTGTTTTCACTGTGAAATTTCCTTCTAAGCAATGTATTCTGGTTATCTATGAAGGGCGTTCAATAAGTAATGCCCCTGACCCAGTTCCAGTTGTCTGATCTAGATGAAATTTTGCATGTGTAATGATTTATATCTGTATGGATTATGTTGCAAAGAACAGCTCTGAACTAATTGTGGTTTCTGATTTACAGGTGTTTGAACTGAGTTAGGTGTTGAAATGAAGCCAGTTGAGTGTCGCGCAGTGATACAGCTCCAAAGGAGACTTTTGATGAAATGAAAGAAACTTATGGTGATGATGCCCCATCATATGACCTTGTAAAACGCTGGCATCGTGAATTCAAACATGGCCGGAAGTCTGTGGAAACAGCTCCCAGACCTGGTCGTCCCTCTTCTGCCATTGATCAGGCATCTGTCCGTCAAGTTGAGGCTGCCATTTTGGAAGATCGACGCATTACTATTCGCCAAATAGCCCAAGAGGTCAAGATTAGTACAGGGTCTATGGAAACTATCATTCATGGTGTCTGCCAGATGGATTCCCAGGTTGCTCACACCTTTCCAAAGTTATGCCCCCTCCCCCCCTGAATTACGTGTTTTTTTCGCTCAAAACAATGTCGGATTCATAAAATACGATAAAACTGATTTTTATTTTTAATTCAAATTCTACTCGATAATTTTTGGTGTAGATACCTATTTTTGCCTGATGCATAAGTATATCAAAGAGTTTTCAGGGTTTTTTTGTTTTTTTTTTGTAACTGCGTTTTTCATGTGCCTGATCTATATAAGCATAAAACCCCCCGAAATCACTTCAAATTTAAGTTATCAGAAGCAAGAGGTTGTTATCACTTTTTATTACACACATTTTCTTTAATAAAATCTCTCTTCTCGACACTACATTTAATGGCGGACAAGAAGTGTAGGCATGTTGTGGCAGTCATTAAATTTCGAGTGTCGAGAAGACAGATTTTATAGAAAAAAAAAGTGTGGCATAAAAAGCGTTATAAATGTTAAAACTTTGCTAGTTAGATAGAGAATTTCATTCTAACGCATTTGATATAAATTATGTGCGTCCTCTCTTTTTATTAAGAGTGGGGGTACGAGTTATCGGATGTGAACTATTCTGGACTTTTACCATTTACCACTCTCTTCCAGCCCTACCAACAAAACCATTCCTGTTTTTAGAAAGGGACTTCTGTCTCATTATTTTGTTTTCAATAAACATGGCACAACAGGCATTCGTCACCCTCTCTCTAGACATGGTGCATTGCTGCAGATCTATGCAAATGGCATTGCTTCTGCATGTTTCTAAAAATAGAGTTATAGACAATACTGTCTGTTTTCAAATTATCCTCCACGGGGGAGGGCTTCTTGGATATCCTTTTAGGTTTTTCACTCTCGTTCTATAAACATTACATAATCAGTCTCTTCTTTCTCACCCAACCTTTCACATAGGCAGAAAAGTGGGAACAGCTCACGTACACATCCGCATATCCTCCTTGGATTTCAAACATAACTTCCTTCAATTAAACCATTTCCAAAATTTTTTAAATGTTTAAATGTTTACACACCTTCCTCCTAGTGGGAACCTTTATATATCAACCGCATACCTGGCAGGACTTTCGTGAGACATCTTCTCCATCATTCTGCCATTTCACATTTTTCAAGAGCCATGATCTCTGAGGGCTTCCTAGTGGGAGTGCCCTATATGTCATTTGCATACCTAGTGGGGAAATTCTCAAATATTCTCCTCTATGATCTCCCTCTTTTTACATTTCTCGGAGTCCACAGGCGTCATCACTTTCCTTAGCAGGAGCATACCTTATACCAACCACATACCTTGCAGAACTTCCTCAAGACTTCTCTATACTCTCCATGATTTTTTAAGGATCATAACCTTTTACTGCTTCTCTGGTGGGAGCACTCTGCATACCTAGCTGGAAACTTTCAGGAATCTTTTCCATAATAAGTCGTCATCATCATCATCATCATCATCATAACATTCGGTTTAATGTTCGGTTTACATGATGGCATACGTTGGACGGCTTTAAGAAATGACTTTCAAAGTAACCTATCTCTAGCCAGGTCTTCATTTATTTATTTATTTATTCTTGCCCTGTTGGCGGGGCTTAGAATTCACCGACTGTAACCCCATGCAGAGGGGAGACTATCCCCCCCCCCGAAAACGGGACCACCTGTTGGCTGTGAGTGACGACTTGTGATGCCGTAAGAACGAGCTCCTGGTGGGTAGGCATTCAGCCACTTTGGCCCTAACTTTGGCTAGACAGGAGGTCGAAGAGGCCCGATCCGATCAATCAACTGGTCATGTCATGCTCTAGTATCTATAAGTTTATCCCCAACCGTGTTATTCAATCTGATTCTTCAAAAAAGCAAAACCTTATTTCTCATTTTTATTTTTATTTTTCTCCCCAAATAGATACTAGAAGGCGATGGCTGAGAGTCAATCACGGTGAAAGCAAGGAAGGTTATCGGTGCCAAAGAGTAATGTTTTCAAAGAGTAACGTTTCTAGAGAAGTAATGTTTTTCTAGGAATGGTGTTTTCTGGGAGGAATTGCTGATCTCTCTCAGTAAAGTTCCCTTCTAAGAGTAACGTTTTTGCTTTCACTGTGAAATTTCCTTCTAAGCAATGTATTCTGGTTATCTATGAAGGGCGTTCAATAAGTAATGCCCCTGACCCAGTTCCAGTTGTCTGATCTAGATGAGATTTTGCATGTGTAATGATTTATATCTGTATGGATTATGCTGCAAAGAACAGCTCTGAACTAATTGTGGTTTCTGATTTACAGGTGTTTGAACTGAGTTAGGTGTTGAAATGAAGCCAGTTGAGTGTCGCGCAGTGATCCAGCTCCAAAGGAGACTTTTGATGAAATGAAAGAAACTTATGGTGATGATGCCCCATCATATGACCTTGTAAAACGCTGGCATCGTGAATTCAAACATGGCCGGAAGTCTGTGGAAACAGCTCCCAGACCTGGTCGTCCCTCTTCTGCCATTGATCAGGCATCTGTCCGTCAAGTTGAGGCTGCCATTTTGGAAGATCGACGCATTACTATTCGCCAAATAGCCTAAGAGGTCAAGATTAGTACAGGGTCTATGGAAACTATCATTCATGACCATATGCATAAGGTGTCTGCCAGATGGATTCCCAGGTTGCTCACACCTTTCCAGAAGCAAGAACGCGCCGAGTGCTCGAGGATGAATTTGGAGATGTGCCAAGAAGATGAGTCAAAGTTTTTCAAAAGACTGATTACACAGGATGAAACTTCGGTCCATCACTATGATCCAGAGACCAAAGCCCAGTCAATGCAATGGAAGCACTTGGACTCACCACCTCCAAAGAAGGTAAGGATTCAACCCACCGCTGACAAGGTCATGCTCAGTCTTCTGGGACCAGGACGGAGTAGTGATGACAGATTTCCTGGCAAAGGGTACCACAATTACAGGAGCCTATTACGCTTCACTTTTGATGAAATTAAGAGAAGCTATCAAAATCAAGAGACGGGGCAAGATCAGCAAAGGTATCCTCCTCCTGCAGGACAACGCTCCGGTTCACAGCTCGCATGTCGCCAGATCAGAAGCACGGGCGTATGGCTATGAAATCCTCTCCCATCCCTCTTACTCTCCTGACCTTGCACCCTCTGACTTTCATCTCTTCCCAGCCATAAAGTTGTTTTTGAAAGGAAAGCGTTTCCCAGATGATGCAGCCTTGATTTCTCAAGTTACGACATGGTTGGAGGACCAACCTGGGGTGTTCTACAAAAACGGTGTCCAGAGCTGCATCAAACGATTGGGAGAAATGCATAACTCTGGGTGGTTCCTATGTAGAGAAAGACTAATAACTGTGCCAAGTTTCATTAATCTACTGCTATGAGAAATGGGTCAGGGTCATTACTTATTGAACGCCGCTCGTATACTAGGAATATAAATAATTACCCTACTTATGGAATTATATTTGACAACTATATTTCAAACAACACAAAACTAGTGGTATAGGTCTGTCGCTTGTTATATTGTCAAAGTCTTTTCCAGCTTGGGTGTGGTTATTCTCAAAGAGTAATGTCTTCAAAGAGTAATGTATTCTAGGAATATAAATAATTATCCTACCTATAGAATTATATTTCACAATTTTATTCGGCATTAAATAACCCACAGATGGTTGATAAGCCATAAAACCAGGCAAACGAAACCATTATTTATCCCATGTTTTCCATGGCCTTCCCGTGAATTGAACCTGCTAACTCAACTGTTCTACATCTACTAACCCAAGAAGTTCCATCCATTCTTTCAACATGTCCATACCATTGAAGTCTACACACATATTCCTATACTCTCCGGATCTAATTTTCCTCTGATGTCATCAGAACTGAGCCCGTCTTTGACTTGCATCACACATCATTGTATCATTCTCACATCATTTCTCTCCATACAATGCATGTCTTCAATAAGATCTATAAAATATGAATGCGACAGCCCAGGAGGGTGTTTTCGATTTAACCCAAGCGCATGTGCGCACGGAAATTAGTTGTTGATACTATGAATGTTCATTCTACACAAAACCTGAATTGGTTTGGTTTGGTTTGGTTTACGGCATAGCAACCAACTATGGGTTATGGAATGCCGAATAAAGTTGTCAAATGCAATTCCAATTATTTCAAATTGTCTTGAAAGATAATGAAAAGTGAAATGAAGAATTTGTGATTAAACTTCCTTGATGAAATCTAAGGTTTTCGTCACATTTGTGTTTTTAAATAAATCTTTAAAATTTTTGGAGTCGTAATATTTGCTTAGAGTTTGTTGCAGATCTTGACAGTCTATTAATATATGTTTGACTGTGTAAGATTGTTGACATGCTATGCACATTGGAGACTCCTCTCCTTCCAATAAGTGCCTGTGAGTAATATACGTGTGTCCTATACGGAGTCTGGTTATTATAACTTCTTCTCTTCTTGCTTTTCTATAGTCCAGGGGTCACTCATTCCTCAACAAAATAGCCCTAACCCTAACCCTAGCCCTAGCCTTTTCTTTCATTCATCATTTCATTTCATAATCTAAGTTTATTATTTACTCAAATCAGAGTTTTGGATTGGAAACTCAATCAACAGCAATCCTCATATTCAACCCATCATTATATATGGGGTTAGAATGGTTTCATCAGTCAAGTCGGGCCATCACCTGACGACAGAAAGGGATATTTAAGTCAAAATCCTCCACACATACAGAAGAGTTCAGTTTTCCAAGTGATACTCAAACTCCTTCGTACCATACTGATCATTGCTCAAGCAACGCTCACTTGGATGAAAATATACTTAGTGCAAGTAAGCTACACACAAACGTTTGTTACATTCCTGGGCAAAAAAGAAATATAAACGTTTCCGTGTAGTTTACTTCACATAAATATATCTCCATCCTACTATCTTGAAATTCATAGTAGAATTGAAAATAATTTTTATTTGAGGAGATAAAGTCAAGTATTATTATTTAAGTACAAAGGTGAAAACTTGTTGAGAAATCGAGACTGAATGGAGTAATTAAGCCCCGCTAGCTGATTATAAATTACTGTTTGTAACTAGCAACTTACCAAATTATTTTTACCTGAAATTTTGGGACAAAGCATTATCGTTATTTACATTGGTTTTATTCGGACTCTTAGGTTTGTCTTTCCCTATGCACGGGGAGATAGATCACATGACGCGAGAGTGGTTTCCCATTGGTTCATACAACCAATGATTGATGATCAGCCACGTGGTTACCAAATACAAAAAGTGTGACATAAAAGATCACTTTGTGGTCAATCCTCGCTTGTCTGTCCAGATCGGGCTTGAGACAAGATTTTTGAGCATATTCCGTGTTCAATAAAACAGGTAAGTTTGCCTTTTATTATTCTCCATGTATAAGAAGTGACGTGTACATTTTTGGTGTATTGTTGTTTAATGTAAACAAATATTGTTAGGTTTATAAGTGAGAGTTTATTTCTCGTTTGTTAATCCTCATTTGTTAAAATGAATAAAAACTGATATGACTTTACCAATGCTATTTGTTTTGTTTTTTCGACGAGACAGCAATTGATATACCGTCCCATCGAACAAAACCTAATTAAAAAACAAGTAACAACAGTAAACACAACAGTCCAAATAAAAACAATGCCAATAATTTTACAAGGTAGTTCCATTTGTTTTTTAACAAGAGGGAAAATATTTTTAAAAACGTTTGATAGAATGTAAATATCTATTTTATTTCAATCTTAAATTTTGGGGTATCAGGAAGACAGTCCTTAATAAAGAACGGGTTGCGCATGGCTGCACTAGCAAAGAAATTGGTGATCATATTTTTTTTTTTTTTTTTTTGAAGCATTGTTGAAAATTAAAAACAACAAGAAAGAAAAACAAGACTTTAAATATATGAAACAACTCCTATTTTCTCTGAACGCGTCTATTGCCTAAAAATTTAAGATTAAAATAAAATTTAAAAAATATTTGCATTATATAGCTTCTAACGGTTATACTTATGTTTTGAGGCATGTCCGTCCATCCGGATTTTTCTTCGCAACCATCCATGGAATTTCTCTGAAATTTTGCATGAAGTTGTAACTTTGGTCAGGTTAGAAAGTGACATTCTCCGATTTTTGAAAAAAAATCTGGTTGCCCCCCCCCCGGGGGTCAAAAGGCCCCGAAATGGCAAAACAATGACATTTTTTGCCCCATAACTTTTCATCCATTCATTCAATTTCTCTGAAACTTGGCCAAAATGTGGAGGCAATTGTTCCTAATAGAAAATAAGTATCGCTTACCTTGGAAAAAATCTGGTTCGCGCCCCCAGGGGGGGTCAAAAGCCCCCAAAATGGCAAAAAATGACCCTTTTCTCCAATAACGTTTGATCCATCCATTCAATTATTCTGAAACTTGGCCAAAATGTAGAGGCAATTGTTCTGGATATAAAATGAGCATCCTTGACCTCAGAAAAATTCTGGTTCGCGCCCCCAGGGGGTCAAAGGGGGGTCAAAAATTGCCCAAATTTATTGCATTTTACACTCGTCACATACAGAGGGAGACCACGCAAGCGCAGCTTGTTAATATTTCAAATTTCAACAATCCTTAAAAAAAGAAAGATCATCAATTTGTTTTCTAGAATATTTAAAAAGAAAAATTCCTGTACGTTGCTAACCTTAAACGAATTGATTCCATTTTGTGTTTATATTTAAAATTCAATTAATTTGGCAAAAAATAACAAAAAAAAACAAGCATGTTTCAGTTGCCATGTAGAGAAAGGGTGGTAGAAATTTACACAGAAGAGGATACAGTGGCCTAGCAGATGTCCAAATTCACCTTGAATTGATGCGTTGTTGCCGCATTTCCCACCTCTCTTGGGAGAGTATCCTGATTGAGAAGGCGGCCCTACAATCGAAACCGGTGGTGAAAAGAAGAACAATAGACGATTTTATAAAGATTCATTTATTTATAAAAGAACTTCTGCTTCTTTAGGCAAATCTTGAGTCCAATAATTCAAATGAGTTCTTCAAACTATTGCACAGCATTCGCTCTTTTTCGTCGGATGTAGGATAGTCGGTTTGGTCTGATAGAAATCAAGATAAAAGATTGCACATCAAGAAACAAGATACAAGAACCATAATCGATTATTTTCATGTGTCAAATTAGAAATTCCAAACAGTTTTGCATTACCATACCTAATTTGTTTTTCTTTTCAATTATCTATATGATAATAATATGCCAAGGCAGTTGTGTTTGTACGTACGTTACCACCTTTCACACCATCATCATGATCATCATATTCGGTTAAACGTCCGTTTTACATGCTTGCATGTGTTGGCCGGCTTTAAGAAATTGACTTCCAAAGTAAACTATCTCTGGCCAGGTCTTTAGCTATTCCTCTTTCTCTCCGGTTCAGTTTTGCTACATCAACTGTTCTACATCTACTAACCCAAGAACTCTCATCCATTCTTTCAATGTGACCAAACCAACAAAGTCTCCTCTTCTGCACACATCTCCCTATACTGTCTAGATTTAATCTTCCTCTGAGATTATCAGAACTAACCCTGTCTTTAAGACTCGCATTACACATCTAACGCATCATTTCTCTCCATGCAACACATGTCCCTAACACTCACTGGCTAGATTTGCATTAATTTCTTTGTAAACCAGTGTCATGTACATTTCTCTGATCCATAAAACAATCAAGGGACGTAACTCTTACTATGAAAGAGTTATCTACCTTGGATTGAAATGACTATCAATCTTCTTTCTTTTGAAATGGTCTTTTAAAACCCTTCAGCATAATTTAGATTAAACTATTTATTGACTATTAAAAAAAACAACAAAAAGAACGAACTTCTATAGTCAAAAACTCATAGAATCTAGGTGCATTTCGAGGTAACACTCAATCAGTATCATATTCTTCAGTATGTAATGTTTGTATATATATATATATATATTTATTTATGTACTGAGGGTTAAATATTCAACTTTCAGAAAATAGTCATTTAGAACTGCTTATTACTTAGCACTTTATCCGTTGCGCTACGGGTCCGTGTTGAGGCTGAAGGTTGAATTCAGCACAAACGATACTAAGAATATAATTACAAATTACTTAAAACTTCTACCGGGTCATGGTTGACGGAACGAGAGCAAGCTACCCCCTTAGATTAAATAAAGGGTTCCATTCAAAATTCAATACAGATTCCCGAGTTCGACATAAAGGATCACAAGACCGGTGTAGACACTGCGTTCGAGGTTGCGGTCGGGTAAATGACAAAAGTCCTGGATGAGACAACTTAAAAGTAACATTGGTTGGAGACCAGAACGGATATATTTTAAGATGCGTCTCTTCCAACTGCGATTTTATGACGAAAATTCTTATTTCAATCATAAAGTGTGACCGACCGACCGACAAACAGAGCCACTTATAGAGATGATTGGACACATCTAATCAAGATGCGTCCACTAAATATACGCATGTAGCGATGAAAATATTATTTCAAACTTAAACTTGAGAGACCAACGAAAATACTATTTCAGTATTAAACGTGACAGACCAACGAAAATACTATTTCAGAATTAAACGTGACAGACCAACGAAAATACTATTTCAGAATTAAACGTGACAGACCAACGAAAATACTATTTCAGAATTAAACGTGACAGGCCAACGAAAATACTATTTCAGAATTAAACGTGACAGACCAACGAAAATACTATTTCAGAATTAAACGTGACAGACCAACGAAAATACTATTTCAGAATTAAACGTGACAGACCAACGAAAATACTTTTTCAGAATGAAACGTGACCGACCAACAGAAAATACTATTTCAGTATTAAACGTAACAGACCAACGAAAATACTATTTCAGAATTAAACGTGACAGACCAACGAAAATACTATTTCAGAATTAAACGTGACAGACCAACGAAAATACTATTTCAGTATTAAACGTAACAGACCAACGAAAATACTATTTCAGAATTAAACGTGGCAGACCACCGAAAATACTATTTCAGAATTAAACGTGACAGACCAACGAAAATACTATTTCAGTATTAAACGTAACAGACCAACGAAAATACTATTTCAGAATTAAACGTGACAGACCAACGAAAATACTACTTCAGAATTAAACGTGACAGACCAACGAAAATACTATTTCAGAATTAAACGTGACAGACCAACAGAAAATACTATTTCAGAATTAAACGTGGCCGACAAACGAAAATACTATTTCAGCATTAAACGTGACAGACCAACGAAAATACTAGTTCAGAATTAAACGTGAC
Organism: Sepiola atlantica; assembly: GCA_963556195.1. Taxonomy (NCBI): domain Eukaryota; kingdom Metazoa; phylum Mollusca; class Cephalopoda; order Sepiida; family Sepiolidae; genus Sepiola; species Sepiola atlantica. Next base: position 71,803,985 of record OY744532.1, on the reverse strand, counting down.
AGACCAACGAAAATACTTTCTCAGAATTAAACGTGACCGACCAACAGAAAATACTATTTCAGAATTAAACGTGGCAGACCAACGAAAATACTATTTCAGAATTAAACGTGGCAGACCAACGAAAATACTATTTCAGAATTAAACGGGATAGACCAACGAAAATACTATTTCAGAATTAAACGGGACAGGCCAACGAAAATTCTGTTTCAGAATTAAACGGGACAGGCCAACGAAAATACTATTTTAGAATAAAACGGGACAGGCCAACGAAAATACTATTTCAGAATAAAACGGGACAGACCAACGAAAATACTATGTCAGAATTAAACGTGACAGACCAACGAAAATACTATTTCAGAATTAAACGTGACAGACCAACAGAAAATACTATTTCAGAATTAAACGTGGCAGACCAACGAAAATACTATTTCAGAATTAAACGTGACAGACCAACGAAAATACTGTTTCAGAATTAAACGTGGCAGACCAACGAAAATACTATTTCAGAATTAAACGTGGCAGACCAACGAAAATACTATTTCAGAATTAAACGTGGCAGACCAACGAAAATACTATTTCAGAATTAAACGTGACAGACCAACGAAAATACTGTTTCAGAATTAAACGTGGCAGACCAACGAAAATACTATTTCAGAATTAAACGGGACAGACCAACGAAAATACTATTTCAGAATTAAACGTGACCGACCAACGAAAATACTTTTTCAGAGTTAAACGTGACCGACCAACAGAAAATACTATTTACGAATGAAACGTTGCCAAGCAACAAAAATACTATTTCAGAATTAAACGTGGCAGACCAACGAAAATACTATTTCAGAATTAAACGGGACAGACCAACGAAAATACTATTTACGAATTAAACGGGACAGACGAACGAAAATACTATTTCAGAATTAAACGTGACAGACCAACAGAAAATTCTATTTCAGAATTAAACGTGACAGACCAACGAAAATACTTTTTCAGAATTAAACGTGACAGACCAACGAAAATACTATTTTAGAATTAAACGTGACAGACACACGAAAATACTATTTCAGAATTAAACGTGACAGACCAACGAAAATACTATTTCAGAATGAAACGTGACAGACCAACGAAAATACTATTTCAGAATTAAACGTGGCAGACCAACGAAAATACTATTTCAGAATTAAACGTGACAGACGAACAAAAATACTATTTCAGAATTAAACGTGGCAGACCAACGAAAATACTATTTCAGAATTAAACGTGGCAGACCAACGAAAACACTTTTTCAGAATTAAACGTGACAGACCAACGAAAATACTATTTCAGAATTAAACGTGACAGACCAACGAAAATACTATTTCAGAATTAAACGTGACAGACCAACGAAAATACTGTTTCAGAATCGAACGTGGCAGACCAACGAAAATACTATTTCAGAATTAAACGGGACAGACCAACGAAAATACTATTTCAGAATTAAACGTGACCGACCAACGAAAATACTTTTTCAGAATTAAACGGGACAGACCAACAGAAAATACTATTTACGAATGAAACGTTGCCAAGCAACAAAAATACTATTTCAGAATTAAACGTGACAGACCAACGAAAATACTATTTCAGAATTAAACGTGGAACATTAACGAAAATACTATTTCAGAATTAAACGTGGCAGACCAACGAAAATACTATTTCAGAATTAAACGTGGCACACCAACGAAAATACTATTTCAGAATTAAACGTGACAGACCAACGAAAACACTATTTCAGAATTAAACGTGACAGACCAACGAAAATACTATTTCAGAATTAAACGTGACAGACCAACGAAAATACTATTTAAGAATTAAACGTGGCAGACCAACGAAAATACTATTTTAGAATTAAAGGTGACAGACGAACAAAAATACTATTTCAGAATTAAACGTGACAGACCAACAGAAAATACTATTTCAGACCTAAACGTGACAGAACAACGAATATACTATTTCAGAATTAAACGGGACAGACCAACGAATATACTATTTCAGAATTAAACGGGACAGGCCAACGAAAATTCTGTTTCAGAATTAAACGGGACAGGCCAACGAAAATACTATTTCAGAATAAAACGGGACAGGCCAACGAAAATACTATTTCAGAATAAAACGTGACAGACCAACAAAAATACTATGTCAGAATTAAACGTGACAGACCAACGAAAATACTATTTCAGAATTAAACGTGACAGACCAACAGAAAATACTATTTCAGACTAAAACGTGACAGACCAACGAAAATACTATTTCAGAATTAAACGTGACAGACCAACGAAAATACTGTTTCAGAATCAAACGTGGCAGACCAACGAAAATACTATTTCAGAATTAAACGGGACAGACCAACGAAAATACTATTTCAGAATTAAACGTGACCGACCAACGAAAATACTTTTTCAGAATTAAACGTGACCGACCAACAGAAAATACTATTTACGAATGAAACCTTGCCAAGCAACAAAAATACTATTTCAGAATTAAACGTGGCAGACCAACGAAAATACTATTTCAGAATTAAACGGGACAGACCAACGAAAATACTATTTACGAATTAAACAAGACAGACGAACGAAAATACTATTTTAGAATTAAACGTGACAGACCAACAGAAAATTCTATTTCAGAATTAAACGTGACAGACCAACGAAAATACTATTTCAGAATTAAACGTGACAGACCAACAGAAAATACTATTTCAGAATTAAACGTGGCCGACCAACGAAAATACTATTTCAGAATTAAACGTGACAGACCAACGAAAATACTATTTCAGAATTAAACGTGACAGACTAACGAAAATACTTTGTCAGAATTAAACGTGACCGACCAACAGAAAATACTATTTCAGAATTAAACGTGGCAGACCAACGAAAATACTATTTCAGAATTAAACGTGGCAGACCAACGAAAATACTATTTCAGAATTAAACGGGATAGACCAACGAAAATACTATTTCAGAATTAAACGGGACAGGCCAACGAAAATTCTGTTTGAGAATTAAACGGGACAGGCCAACGAAAATACTATTTCAGAATAAAACGGGACAGGCCAACGAAAATACTATTTCAGAATAAAACGTGACAGACCAACGAAAATACTATGTCAGAATTAAACGTGACAGACCAACGAAAATACTATTTCAGAATTAAACGTGACGGACCAACAGAAAATACTATTTCAGAATTAAACGTGACAGACCAACGAAAATACTATTTCAGAATTAAACGTGACAGACCAACAACAATACTGTTTCAGAATTAAACGTGGCAGACCAACGAAAACACTATTTCAGAATTAAACGGGACAGACCAACGAAAATACTATTTCAGAATTAAACGTGACCGACCAACGAAAATACTTTTTCAGAGTTAAACGTGACCGACCAACAGAAAATACTATTTACGAATGAAACGTTGCCAAGCAACAAAAATACTATTTCAGAATTAAACGTGGCAGACCAACGAAAATACTATTTCAGAATTAAACGGGACAGACCAACGAAAATACTATTTACGAATTAAACGGGACAGACGAACGAAAATACTATTTTAGAATTAAACGTGACAGACCAACAGAAAATTCTATTTCAGAATTAAACGTGACAGACCAACGAAAATACTTTTTCAGAATTAAACGTGACAGACAAACGAAAATACTATTTTAGAATTAAACGTGACAGACCAACGAAAATACTATTTCAGAATTAAACGGGACACGCCAACGAAAATACTATTTCAGAATGAAACGTGACAGATCAACGAAAATACTATTTCAAACTTAAACTTTAGAGACAAACGAAAATACTATTTCAGAATTAAACGTGGCAGACCAACGAAAATACTATTTCAGAATTAAACGTGACAGACGAACAAAAATACTATTTCAGAATTAAACGTGGCAGACCAACGAAAATACTATTTCAGAATTAAACGTGGCAGACCAACGAAAACACTATTTCAGAATTAAACGTGACAGACCAACGAAAATACTATTTCAGAATTAAACGTGACAGACCAACGAAAATACTATTTCAGAATTAAACGTGGAACACCAACGAAAATACTATTTCAGAATTAAACGTGGCAGACCAACGAAAATACTATTTCAGAATTAAACGTGGCACACCAACGATAATACTATTTCAGAATTAAACGTGACAGACCAACGAAAATACTATTTCAGAATTAAACGTGACAGACCAACGAAAATACTATTTCAGAATTAAACGTGACAGACCAACGAAAATACTATTTTAGAATTAAACGTGGCAGACCAACGAAAATACTATTTTAGAATTAAACGTGACAGACGAACAAAAATACTATTTCAGAATTAAACGTGACAGACCAACAGAAAATTCTATTTCAGAATTAAACGTGGCAGACCAACGAAAATACTATTTCAGACCTAAACGTGACAGAACAACGAAAATACTATTTCAGAATTAAACGTGGCAGACCAATGAAAATACTATTTCAGAATTAAACGTGACAGACCAACGAAAATACTATTTCAGAATTAAACGTGACAGACCAACGAAAATACTATTTCAGAATTAAACGTGACAGGCCAACGATAATACTATTTTAGAATTAAACGTGACAGACCAACAAAAATACTAGTTCAGAATTAAACGTGACAGACCAACGAAAATACTTTTTCAGAATTAAACGTGACCGACCAAAAGAAAATACTATTTCAGAATTAAACGTGGCAGACCAACGAAAATACTATTTCAGAATTAAACGTGGCAGACCAACGAAAATACTATTTAAGAATTAAACGGGATAGACCAACGAAAATACTATTTCAGAATTAAACGGGACAGGCCAACGAAAATTCTGTTTCAGAATTAAACGGGACAGGCCAACGAAAATACTATTTCAGAATAAAACGGGACAGGCCAACGAAAATACTATTTCAGAATGAAACGTGACAGACCAACGAAAATACTATGTCAGAATTAAACGTGACAGACCAACGAAAATACTATTTCAGAATTAAACGTGACAGACCAACAGAAAATACTATTTCAGAATTAAACGTGACAGACCAACGAAAATACTGTTTCAGAATTAAACGTGGCAGACCAACGAAAATACTATTTCAGAATTAAACGTGGCAGACCAACGAAAATACTATTTCAGAATTAAACGGGACAGACCAACGAAAATACTATTTCAGAATTAAACGTGACCGACCAACGAAAATACATTTTCAGAATTAAACGTGACCGACCAACAGAATATACTATTTACGAATGAAACGTTGCCAAGCAACAAAAATACTATTTCAGAATTAAACGTGGCAGACCAACGAAAATACTATTTCAGAATTAAACGGGACAGACCAACGAAAATACTATTTCAGAATTAAACGTGACAGACCAACGAAAATACTATTTCAGAATTAAACGTGACAGACCAACGAAAATACTATTTTAGAATTAAACGTGACAGACCAACGAAAATACTATTTCAGAATTAAACGGGACAGGCCAACGAAAATACTATTTCAGAATGAAACGTGACAGACCAACGAAAATACTATTTCAGAATTAAACGGGACAGGCCAACGAAAATACTATTTAAGAATTAAACGTGACAGATCAACGAAAATACTATTTCAAACTTAAACTTGAAAGACCAACGAAAATACTATTTCAGAATTAAACGTGGCAGACAAACGAAAATACTATTTCAGAATTAAACGTGACAGACGAACAAAAATACTATTTCAAAATTAAACGTGACAAACCAACGAAAATACTATTTCAGTATTACACGTGACAGACCAACGAAAATACTATTTCAGAATTAAACGTTACAGACCAACAGAAAATACTATTTCAGAATTAAACGTGGCAGACTAACGAAAATACTATTTTAGAATTAAACGTGACAGACCAACCGAAAATACTATTTCAGAATTAAACGTGGCAGACCAACGAAAATACTATTTCAGAATTAAACGTGACAGACGAACGAAAATACTATTTCAGAATTAAACGTGACAGGCCAACGAAAATACTATTTCAGAATTAAACGTGACAGACCAACAGAAAATACTATTTCAGAATTAAACGTGGCAGACCAACGAAAATACTATTTCAGAATTAAACGTGGCAGACCAATGAAAATACTATTTCAGAATTAAACGTGACAGACCAACGATAATACTATTTCAGAATTAAACGTGACAGACCAACAATAATAATATTTCAGAATTAAACGTGACAGACCAACGAAAATACTATTTCAGAATTAAACGTGACAGACCAACGAAAATACTATTTCAGAATTAAACGTGACAGACCAACGAAAATACTATTTCAGAATTAAACGTGGTAGACCAACGAAAATTCTATTTCAGAATTAAACGGGACGGACCAACGAAAATACTATATCAGAATTAAACGTGACAGACCAATGAAAATACTATTTCAGAATTAAACGTGACAGACCAACAATAATAATATTTCAGAATTAAACGGGACGGACCAACGAAAATACTATATCAGAATTAAACGTGACAGACCAACAGAAAATACTATTTCAGAATTAAACGTGGCAGACCAACGAAAATACTATTTCAGAATTAAACGTGGCAGACCAATGAAAATACTATTTCAGAATTAAACGTGACAGACCAACGATAATACTATTTCAGAATTAAACGTGACAGACCAACAATAATAATATTTCAGAATTAAACGGGACAGGCCGACGAAAATACTATTTCAGAATTAAACGTGACAGACCAACGAAAATACTATTTTAGAATTAAACGTGACGGACCAACGAAAATACTATTTCAGAATTAAACGTGACAGACCAATGAAAATACTATTTCAGAATTAAACGTGGCAGACCAACGAAAATACTATATCAGAATTAAACGTGACAGACCAATGAAAATACTATTTCAGAATCAAACGGGACAGACCAAGGAAAATACTATTTCAGAATGAAACGGGACAGGCCAACGAAAATACTATTTCAGAATGAAACGTGACAGACCAACGAAAATACTATTTCAGAATTAAACGTGACAAACCAACGAAAATACTATTTCAGTATTAAACGTGAGAGAACAAACGAAAATACTATTTCAGAATTAAACGTGACAGACTAACGAAAATACTATTTCAGAATTAAACGTGACAGACCAACGATAATAATATTTCAGAATTAAACGTGACAGACCAACGAAAATACTGTTTCAGAATTAAACGTGGCAGACCAACGAAAATACTTTTTCAGAATTAAACGTGACCGACTAACAGAAAATACTATTTACGAATGAAACGTGGCCAAGCAACAAAAATACTATTTCAGAATTAAACGTGGCAGACCAACGAAAATACTATTTCAGAATTAAACGTGACAGACCAACAGAAAATTCTATTTCAGAATTAAACGTGGCAGACTAACGAAAATACTATTTCAGAATTAAACGTGACAGACCAACCGATAATACTATTTCAGAATTAAACGTGGCAGACCAACCGAAAATACTATTTCAGAATTAAACGTGGCAGACCAACGAAAATACTATTTCAGAATTTAACGTGACAGACCAACGAAAATACTAGTTCAGAATTAAACGTGACAGACCAACGAAAATACTATTTCAGAATTAAACGTGACAGACCAACAGAAAATACTATTTCAGAATTAAACGTGGCAGACCAACGAAAATACTATTTCAGAATTAAACGTGGCAGACCAATGAAAATACTATTTCAGAATTAAACGTGACAGACCAACGATGATACTATTTCAGAATTAAACGTGACAGACCAACGATAATATTATTTCAGAATTAAACGTGACAGACCAACGAAAATACTATTTCAGAATTAAACGTGACAGACCAACGAAAATACTATTTCAGAATTAAACGTGGCAGATCAACGAAAATACTATTTCAGAATTAAACGCGACAGACCAACGAAAAGTCTATTTCAGAATTAAACGAAAAAGGCCGACGAAAATACTATTTCAGAATTAAACGTGACAGACCAACGAAAATACTATTTCAGAATTAAACGTGACAGACCAACGAAAATACTATTTCAGAATTAAACGTGACAGACCAACGAAAATACTATTTCAGAATTAAACGTGACAGACCAACGAAAATACTATTTCAGAATTAAACGTGACAGACCAACGAAAATACTATTTCAGAATTAAACGTGACAGACCAACGAAAATACTATTTCAGAATTAAACGTGACAGGCCAACGAAAATACTATTTCAGAATTAAACGTGACAGACCAACGAAAATACTCTTTCAGAATTAAACGTGACAGACCAACGAAAATACTATTTCAGAATTAAACGTGACAGACCAACGAAAATACTATTTCAGAATTAAACGTGACAGACCAACGAAAATACTATTTCAGAATTAAACGTGACAGACCAACGAAAATACTATTTCAGAATTAAACGTGACAGACCAACGAAAATACTCTTTCAGAATTAAACGTGACAGACCAACGAAAATACTATTTCAGAATTAAACGTAACAGACCAACGAAAATACTATTTCAGAATTAAACGTGGCACACCAACTAAAATACTATTTCAGAATTAAACGTGACAGACCAACGAAAATACTATTTCAGAATTAAACGTGGCACACCAACGAAAATACTCTTTCAGAATTAAACGTGACAGACCAACGAAAATACTCTTTCAGAATTAAACGTGACGGACCAACGAAAATACTATTTCAGAATTAAACGTGACAGACCAACGAAAATACTATTTCAGAATTAAACGTGACAGACCAACGAAAATACTATTTCAGAATTAAACGTGACAGACCAACGAAAATACTATTTCAGAATTAAACGTGACAGACCAACGAAAATACTATTTCAGAATTAAACGTGACAGGCCAACGAAAATACTATTTCAGAATTAAACGTGACAGACCAACGAAAATACTCTTTCAGAATTAAACGTGACAGACCAACGAAAATACTATTTCAGAATTAAACGTGACAGACCAACGAAAATACTATTTCAGAATTAAACGTGACAGACCAACGAAAATACTATTTCAGAATTAAACGTAACAGACCAACGAAAATACTATTTCAGAATTAAACGTGACAGACCAACGAAAATACTCTTTCAGAATTAAATGTGACAGACCAACGAAAATACTATTTCAGAATTAAACGTAACAGACCAACGAAAATACTATTTCAGAATTAAACGTGGCACACCAACGAAAATACTATTTCAGAATTAAACGTGACAGACCAACGAAAATACTATTTCAGAATTAAACGTGGCACACCAACGAAAATACTCTTTCAGAATTAAACGTGACAGACCAACGAAAATACTCTTTCAGAATTAAACGTGACGGACCAACGAAAATACTATTTCAGAATTAAACGTGACAGACCAACGAAAATACTATTTCAGAATTAAACGTGACAGACCAACGAAAATACTATTTCAGAATTAAACGTGACAGACCAACGAAAATACTATTTCAGAATTAAACGTGACAGACCAACGAAAATACTCTTTCAGAATTAAACGTGACAGACCAACGAAAATACTATTTCAGAATTAAACGTAACAGACCAACGAAAATACTATTTCAGAATTAAACGTGACACACCAACGAAAATACTATTTCAGAATTAAACGTGGCACACCAACGAAAATACTCTTTCAGAATTAAACGTGACAGACCAACGAAAATACTCTTTCAGAATTAAACGTGACAGACCAACGAAAATACTCTTTCAGAATTAAACGTGACAGACCAACGAAAATACTATTTCAGAATTAAACGGTACAGGCCGACGAAAGTCCCATTTTAAACTTACTTAAATTTCTACGTTTTTGTTAATTTTACTGTCAGTTTTTTTAAATGTGTATTCTTACTCTTCTATCAATCTCGTTTGCAAGTGAACATCAATAAATTGAACGAGTTATAACGATTCAAAGGGTGCATACATTTTTTATGACACCCTGTACACATGGATAATCCTGCTCTATCAAGATCGGAAAGTATTTTGTTTATACTTGTAATGTATGCAGGCATCAGTAATAAAAGATGATAAAGAAGCCTGGTTAATAAAGAGTCATAGTTTGTCTTAACAAACTATAAACAACGAAAGATGTGCTGAGTGCACAAGTAAAAACCTTAGTTACAAGTGGCACCAACAACAGCAGCAGTGACAAACCGCGGTTAGCGATATCTTGAATCTGTGCTTGATTATTAAGCTGGACTCTGGTTGGTGCAAGCATTTAACTTCGTTTCAGGTTTACCCAATCAGGAGCCATCTCTCATACGAACTGAGATGAGTAGCGATGGTAATAAAAGACGACACTTGCCATCTTCTTCCTCTTTTTTAGCCATGAGACGGTACTGCTAACTACTTATCTATGTTGCTTGGACCGACCACAAAACATGGGATGCAACCAAAAACCCTCTTCGACAAGAAGACCCAAGGATCCAGTGGCATACCGGGGGCCGATTCATAAAATTCGCCCCCCCCCCCTTTTGGGGAGAGATAGATGAGTACCCTCAGCTACCTTCAAATGTAGATATAATTTTCTTTTTAATTTGACAAACTCATTGTTTCTCTTTACGTATTGTATACAAGATTTTAATAGTCATTGTGAGATTTTCATCTATATTTTTTCCTTGCACCATTTTTACCTAAATTATATATATTAAATTATATATATTAAATATATGTATATATATTTAACAATTTCATTGGAATACTATATTTTGAATGATTTATTTGCGAAAAAATATAAAATATATATTTTGACAAATCAGGAACAAGGCCATCAAAAGTGTGCGGTGATATGGATGTCGTTGGTCATCCTTTTGTCTACTCTATTTTTCTATCCTACTCTTAGAAAAGAATTGTTGCGGTCACCACAATACCACATTATCCCTAAAATGTTGATAAATTTAATTTTATTTATAACTCTAAAACTGCACTTTGATTCCAGCTCAAAGACCGAGAACAATCTTTGTGTCATTATTAAGACAAATGATTTTATTAACCGGAGATATTTGGAAAATCTTTTAAAGATATTAGGTATAATCATCAAATTTTAATGAAACCTTAGGAACTTATTCAGGAAAAATAATATAATTATTTTTAAGCATATATTTCCAAATACAAATGGGTAATGTTATCTAACCAAACCAGCACGCCTAGTGAAAATAGCTATTTGAGAGATAGTTTAGAAGTCATAAGTTTTCACATTTTCCATAAATTGATTCAATTAATTTCAAAACACTAGGTTTAAAGACGTTCAAACCAAAAACATACAAATACTAATTATTTTTGAGGAGATATACGTAGTGGCCGGCTGACCTGCAATAAAAAAATTGTCCCCTAGCTATTTAAATATTTAAGAGGTGCCATATAAACGTTTAGCAAATAGGTGCAAAAAAGATTTTGGACATTTTAAATGCGTGCGCCTCGGAGGCTTGGTCACAACTGGAAGACATTTTGCTCCCTCTATCATGGGGCTCATGCCCATGCAAGGATCCCACATGACGACACTCACACACACGTTGACTTTACCCTGTATTACACACACACATACCTACATGGATACAGCCTGATTGTAACGACCCCTTCTTTCTCCATATAGAGTGAAAAAAATAAAACTGATGAGGCCTCTAGAGCGCTACTGAAACCACCCAAATAAAATTAAGGAGACCTCCAGAGCAATACTAAAACCACCCTTGCCGAGTCTCTTGCCACCCCTTCCTCCACTTTAATGAGAAATAGTATGAAGAGAACGTTAAGAAATGATAAATCAAGGGAGGCGCGAGAGCGCTCTATCCCTTAATAGACTTCAAAAACGGCTTATGCTAGAAATCTCATTTCTTTGATCAATCATAACTCAAAAACCAATAAACCAAATTAGTTAAAACTTTGCGCAAAATTTTTTTTTTGATAGTTTCTATAAGTGTGTAGAATTTCAGCATCATTAGTCAAGGCAACCCAGAGATCCAGAAGGTCAGGCATGATTTTGTGTTATCCGTGTGTACGTACGTACGTATGTGCCACCCTGTATCTCATCAACTATTTGATGGATTCAGCTGATTTTTGGCAGAGATAGAGGTTCTAGAGTCTAGTTGATGGCATTTTAATTTCAGTTTACCATATACCTTAGTGTTCCAAAAAACCTTAAAAATGAATATTGTATTGAGGCATAGCCTTTACAAAAGTAGTGACATTCCATGATAAATGCCAATATACTGAAATCATATGCCCTTAATAGGGTCAAGATGAAAATTCATATACACTAAATGTAAAAAAGCAAGGAAATTCCCAAATTTTTACACTTTTATTGTCATTAAGGGTATGCGAGCACAACAGGGCTATGTATTTTACTGGTAGGAATTTTTCTTCAGTGCACCTCACACACTTCATCCACTCATGCATAGAGATTTATACTGTAGTGATGTGATAATGAAATGGTTTGGTTGATATGTAGTCATACCCTTAATGACAATAAAAGTGTAAAAATTTGGGAATTTCTTTGCTCTTGTACATTTAGTGTATATGAATTTTCATCTCAACCCTATTAAGGGCATATGATTTCAGTATACTGGCATTTATCATGGAATAAAATCCGGAGTTAGCATCTAATAATTTTGAAATAAGTCAGTCTTTGCATTCCAAATTAGTACATAATAAGATTGAAAATGCCTGACCTCCCCCCCCCCCCACTGACGAACGTTAACGCTCAAAGAATAAATACTTTTTAATTTTTTTTTAGATATTATTCATCTGGGGCAACGCTGATCAAGAATATACCGATTTTGTGGCTTTTGACTTTTAGCTGGACATACACACACACGCACATACAGACAACTGCCCTTTATATAATAGAAGATGTATAAACATAGTAAGAAACAGACAGTGTTCTATCTACTCAAGGAAGAGAACTCGCAACGTTGCTAGATTTGAATCTTTTATATTTCTCTCAATTTTGAACAGAGCTTAATAATTATTTTTGTTAAATAAATATTTTTAATATCCATAGACATATATTTTTCATATTCACTAACAATCATCAGTATGGATGATGTACGAGTGAACACGCTCCATCAAACAAATTTTATATATAAATTATTATTAGCATTTCTGATGATCAAAATAAAATAAAACACCTACCGTTGACTTCTTATTTAAAGTTGAAGATTTATTTCCGAATTCATTTCAGACGGCAGGGTTTGTTTTGACTTGCTATTTGCTTTCAAATGTAAGTCTTTCTGTATATATTTGAATGCGATCTCAAACTAGCCAAGATTGAATTTTCATGTTAAATTTCCAACAAGTATTTTCAAAATTTTATTCGACACAAAGTACTGTTTACTTACGGCTTAAGAATATCGTTAAACTTGTGATTAAATTTGAAATGTAAGGATAAAGATTTATACATTTTTTTTGTTGTTTAAGATTATATTGTAAGTATCATTGATAATACTTGTCCACTGTTTTTTTCTTAACTACTGCGTCACCACTTATCAAGGCCAAGGGTTATTTGAGGATATGGGTTAATGAGACAAATGATTGCCAACCGAAAGATGAGGAACACTATTGAAGTACTAACATTGATTAATGGTATAAACTGATTTTTACTTATGGGACAAGAATTTGTTGACATTGAATTTAAAAGACGACCAAGTTGTAATCAGCAGGGAAGCAGTCCTGCGGTAATGTGTTCCACAGTCGGTAAGTTCCAAACCTGAAACGCCATGAATGAAGAGTTATATTTATTTGTGTTTTAAATTGCATTATTTGATTTTCCATCTGGATAATTACTAATGTTAAATGTTACAAAGCTATGCTCGCTTGTGTCTAGAATTCTATGGCAATTTAAAGTTAATTACGGCGTGAAGATATATATATATATATATATATATATATATATATATATATATATATATATATATATATATATATAAATACAACTAATATATTTATTTATTTATTGTAGTATTTAAATGTTATGTTCCAAATTTATACAACAATCCAGAGCTAATAAATTTAGGTTATTTGCTTGAATGGTAATAACAATTTCTGGTGGCTTTCAAAGCTTTTAGTTAGAAATTGTTTTTCACTTGATGATGGGAATAATGCATTTGTCAATTTAGAAAAGCTTTTATTAGAAATTGTTTTTTTTTTTACTTGAGGAGTTGGGGGGGGGGGGTTAATGTATTTGTCAATTTAGAAAAGCTTTTATTATAAATTGTTTTTTTTTTTACTTAAGGGTTAATGTATTTGTCAATTTAGAAAAGTTTTTGTTAGAAATTGTTTTATTTTAGTTGAGGGGGGGTTTAATGTATTTGTCAATTTAGAAAAGTTTTTATTAGAAATTGTTTTATTTTAGTTGAGGGGGGGGGGGTTTAATGTATTTGTCAATTTAGAAAAGTTTTTATTAGAAATTGTTTTATTTTAGTTGAGGGGGGGTTTAATGTATTTGTCAATTTAGAAAAGCTTTTATTAGAAATTGTTTTTTTTTTTTACTTAAGGGTTAATGTATTTGTCAATTTAGAAAAGTTTTTATTAGAAATTGTTTTATTTTAGTTGAGGGAGGGTTTAATGTATTTGTCAATTTAGAAAAGCTTTTATTAGAAATTGTTTTTATTTTTACTTAGGGGAGGGAGCTAATGTATTTGTCAATTTAGAAAAGTTAATTGTCAAGAAATGTACAGATTGGAAAAAGATTACAAGTTAAACATTGTCTTTTTTTTTTGTTTTCAGAAAGAAAAAAAAAGTAAATCATGATGTGCCCCCACCCCTGAATCGCTATTCCATGGATCATGTAAACAACCAGGAAGCATATTTTTTTTCCAGCAGGAGTCACAGAATAAAGGATTCTAACAAAAACATAATTCTTTTCCGATAAACATCGAGGACTATAAAACTCGAAGCAAATCAGAAAAAAAATGTACGTACCAATAATGGAGGTAAGTCATCTTTTTTCTGCTGGAAAAAAAATGAAATAAAATATATCAGATGTCATCTCTTCTGAAGCGGAATTATTTCTCTCTTCTAATATATATACTCCTTTTTAACCCTAACCTTAACCCTAACCCTAACCTGCTACCTTAGGAAAGGATTTTGTTGTTTTATTTGATGGCTTATCAGCCCATTTCAGGGTTTTTAATGTCAAATTATGTCATTTTGGGAAAAAAAAAAAATGCTTTAAGTTCTTAATATCTTCAAATATTTATAGATTCATTTGTTTTGTAGGCAAATATGTTATAAATAAATAATCTGCAAACAATGAGTTCCATTTAATCCGTAGATGGGACCCTGACAGATACTATCACTTCGTGTCAGACTGGATATGAGAGTAATGGCAGCTAAGGCATGAGTCCACATTCCACCAAATTCCTAAATTTGGGTCTAACCATCAGATGTAAAGGTCATAAACAGGACTCGCTAACAAAAGGTCAAGATAACATCTCCCCTTTCCCATGACAGACGACAAGATACTCTCCCCATTAAGGGTAAATACAATATATGCACTTGTTCCACAAAGATTAAAAGTAAAGTTAATTAATTAAAAAAAAAAACAACAACAACAGATAAACTTACTTTATTTTGTTTCAATAAAATCGGTTCTTTATCCTACAAAAAAAAATCTGTAATATATGTTGTCTCTCATTTTTGTACACAGACATGGGAGAATTTGAATGCCTACTTACTAGACACCATCTGCGAGTGCCTTCAGTCTCTCTGACATGAGGATACTTAGCCCTACAAGTAAACCCTGACCCAATGTTCAAAATAACATAGTATTTGAACCCCAAATAAGATCCCCTCAGCATGGCTGCACACTGGCTCATACGAGGAATGATGCACCTTCTCCTAGTGATGTTACCCCAAGTAACAGCACTAAGCTGAGTAACCCACCAGACCAGATGAATTCTTGTTCTAGAATCTAGCAAAACCAAGAAAATACCACAATAAAGATAAACTATAGCATAATTAAGTGGTCTATTGGGGAGAGAAAAATTAGCGTTCTTCACTGTTTTACTGACTCAACATTTGGGAGGTAGAGTAGAATCTTGATTGAACACTCGGATATCTATGTATTTGATATAGAATTCAAGTGTTAGTTTATAAAATCGGGGGACTTATGTTTTGAGGCATGTCCGTCCGTCCGGATTTTTCTCCGCAACCATCTATTGAATTTCTCTGAAATTTTGCATGAAGTTGTAACGTTTGTCAGGTTAGAAAGTGACATTCTCCGATTTTTGAAATAAAATCTGGTTATCCCCACAGGGGGTCAAAAGGCCCCCGAAATGGCAAAAAAAATTACATTTTTTGTTCCATAACTTTTCATCCATCCATTCAATTTCTCTGAAACTTGGCCAAAATGTAGAGGCAATTGTTCCTAATAGAAAATAAGTATCGCTGACCTTGGAAAAAATCTGGTTCGCGCCCCCATGGGGTCAAAAGCCCCCAAAAGCGCAAAAAATTACCCTTTTCTCCCATAACGTTTGATCCATACATTCAATTTTTCTGAAACTTGGCCAAAATGTAGAGGCAATTGTTCTGGATATAAAATGAGCATCCTTGACCTCAGAAAAATTCTGGTTCACGCCCCCAGGGGGTCAAAGGGAGGGGGTCAAAAATGCCCCAAATTGCCCAAATTTATTGTATTTTACACTCGCCACATCGAGTCACATACAGAGGGGGACCACGCACGTGCGGCTTGTTAATAATGAAGACTGCTGTCAGAGGTGAAATAATATTGATTATTTCCCCTCCTTGATGAATTGGACAATAAATTGGTTAACAGTGGGAAGTAGAAGCTCGAAGTTTGTGGCAGTTAAGTCCGCCTTTATATTACCGTATAATATGACTCCTCTGAAACTCTGAGACTTCTAATGTTTCTTTGGCCTGTGCCATACTTAAATGGTGATAGATGCTAGATATATTTATATCTGAGACAAAAACATGTCAATTAGTATAAAATATCGATGTTCCAAACTTTTAACGCTGCTTTGTACGGCTCCGGGTACTGGCCATCGATAAAAGAAACATAAACTTTAAACATGTATGAATTATTTTTCTGGGATATCGATTTACTTTCATGTCTGTGTATAAATATGTGTGTAAGACTAAGCAATAATTTTAGTCAAACACATTAGTCGAACATACACCAGTATGTAAAACCGACATTAAATCAAATAGTGTATGGTGATTGAAGCAAAATTATCTCTAATACAATAATACGTGTTGGTCTCTATTTCAATAGGCATTTTTCTTTTGAGAAATACTTGGGTTGCTGGTGGAGCAAGTCTGATGATTTAAAACACGAAACTTGCCGTGAAACCAGTTCATCACTGATGACCAACCTTGGAGCATCTGCAAGATGTATTTTATGATACATATATGTGCGCAACGCAAAGGGAGGCAATTCAGTATATATTCAAGCAAAATTATCTGTATTATTTATTATCTGTTTCAATTTATATATGTGTAAATATGTGTGGAACGCAAAGGAAGGCAATTGGTGCTACCAGATCAGGCTGTCTGAAGATACCGGTTTCTGACCAAAAATGCACCAAACATTGATGTTTTATTGTTCTTTTCCTTTTCTTTTGCAAAACTCAACCATGTTCTGCAAAGCCAAAAACAAAACCATTTTCCTCTACAAAACAACCAAACAAAACGAAACACGATGAATAAATATTTGAAGATATAAAGAACTTGAAGCATAAAAACCTTTACCAAAATGACCGGATTCAGCATTAAATAATCCGAAAAGGGCTGATATGCTGTAAAACAAAACAACCAAACCAAATACTATGAATAAATACTTAAACATATAAAGAACTTGAAGCATAAAAACTTTTACCAAAATGACCGGATTCGGCATTAAATAACCTGAAAAGGGTTGATATGCCGTAAAGCAAAACAACCAAACCAAAGGGAGGTAATTCAGTATATATTCAAGCACAATGTTGTGATATGTATCTGTAAGAGAGAGAAAAGCATCAGATGTTGCAATGTGATTGTAAAAAGGCCTCCTTTTTTAAAATCTTTCACTCATTTTAAAGTGATTCAAAATATGCTTACCGTAGGAGTTCCATCTACCGAGACACCAGGAAGTTTTTCAGTCTAGAAACGATAAACACAGCAGATAAAAAAAAAAACAGACGAGTAACAAGCAAACAAACAAAAAGCAGAGATTAAAAAAATACATCATCCGACAAGTATTTACGTATGAAAATTAGACTCACTTATAAGGTTTCTCCAGCTCTCCTAAAACCTAGCCCAGTCAGATAATAATCCTTAAAACCACTTATTTATGTAAATCAGACTTTTATAGTTACAGATGGCCGAAATAATCTATAATGTTTCTCCAATCTCTCCTGAGCATAACCCCAGTCTAATAATAATAATAATAATAATCAATAGAAACATTTATTTATGGAAATCAGACTTTTATATTTATATATCGTGCAAATAATCTTGTATATATGCCCATCTCTCCTAAAAGCCAGCCCAGTCTAATAATACTAAACCAGCAGTGACAACAGCGAATGCCTATCCTAGTCTTTTACCACTTGTTCATTTTTGCGTTGTTTTTCTTGTCATTAGACACACACACTGGTTATTATTTATCTAGCATATACACTGGCACTTGTCCTAACATTACTTATTTAACTAAATCTGTATTTTATATTCTATTTCTATACCCATATTGTCATTGCTAGTTTAGAATCATTAGACAGGGTTGTTCAGAATACATGATTATAGGCTATTTTAACTATTTAAAAGTATAAAAGTCTGATTTTCATAAATAAATGCTTGTTGGGATTATTATTGGACTGTACTAGTTGTAATGTTGTAGACTTGGCTAACGAGGCTAAAACAAAAGGTAGAAAGAAAGAACAGAAACGAAGAGATATACATGCGTTTTTAATTCACGCCAGAGTTAAACTGATTTGTTTTCCCCGGGCGTTCTTTATGTCCGTTATCTCTCTATTCACATGCCTGGTAGTTTTCTTAACTTCCGATATCCAAAGGGAGGCAACTCTTGACTGGACACTAACCTTCTACTGTCTTTTATAAAAACCTGAATGTTTATAGTCCATGTGTGTGTGTGTGTGTGTGCGTGTGTGTGTGTGTGTTATATGTACGATGAGAAAAAAAGGGGGGTGTGACAGTCCATTTTGCTTACTTACTTACTAGAGTATGTATTCGTGTAGTAGGCAGAAAATATAATAGTCTTTGAACAGTTTATAGGTGTGTGAAGGTAGTACACTTTTTGATAATAATGACTGATTAATTTCGAACAGGGTCCTCAAACACAAAGACAAAGTGGACCAGAATCAAGAAACATCACAGAGGTGTTACCAATGAGAATGGCATCAACCCAAGAGAAGGGGGAAATTATAAAGTCCAGCAGAACAGGGTTACACGTAGAAGTAGATTTTCTTGTAAGAAAATAACGTTCCATCACATTCACAAATGTGATTGGGGGATTTTCATTGTCGTTAGGTAATGTTTTCTTACTTTTTCTGGAGATGTATTGACATTAACATTGATCAGTTGTCGGTCTTACATAGTGGGTAAGCCAAGTTCAATAATCTTAAAAGCGTTACTGATGCAGCTGGGAACTCTACGTTTAATTTCTCCTCAGCTCACGACCTCTCACAGACTGTCACTTTTCAGACCCGCCTTCCTGATCGTGTGGACCAACAAGCCTCACTTTTTGACCTGTTCTTGACCTCACTACTCGAGACTTGTGTGGCGAATGCCCATAGCCCGCTTGGAAACTCTAATCACGTTGTGGTAATGATACTTATCACCTTAAAAACTCGTCCAAAAGATGATGACCCGTTGCTCAAAACGACGAGAAACTATGAGCAGGCTGATTTTGAATCCCTCAGGGATCACATCAGCGACGCCCCATGGAGTTAAACCTTCTAACTTCCTGCTGATCAGTGTGCAAATGAGCTAACCGAATGGGTCAAAGCAGGCATTGATGCTTATGTCCCCATGCGAAAATTCTTCAGCAAACCCCACTCTCCTCAATGGTTCACCTCAAAATGTGCAGCTGCTATTGGTGAGAGGCAGAAGGCATTCCAAAAATTTGGCCGCCATAAGTCAAATAGACAAAAATTTATAGAGGCAAGAAATGATTGAAAAGTAGTGATAGATGAAGCAAAGAAGAAAGGATACAGAGATAACCAAAAAACGCATTCACTCAAAGAAACTAGGTACTCGTGATTTCTGGAAAATCTA
The DNA here is from genome assembly GCA_963556195.1 of Sepiola atlantica. Classification (NCBI taxonomy): domain Eukaryota; kingdom Metazoa; phylum Mollusca; class Cephalopoda; order Sepiida; family Sepiolidae; genus Sepiola; species Sepiola atlantica. The sequence goes on along the minus strand of OY744532.1, from coordinate 71,783,651 downwards.
CAGTAGTGTGATGAACAATGGACAATCTACAATTCCCCCGCTATCAAACCACGATGATGTTGTTTGCAACGCCACTGATAAGACTGAACTACTTGCCCAGCGTTTCGCCTTAAACTCCATTGTGGACTCAGCAAACAACCCCCTCCCTAAATTCCCTTTGCAGACTGAAGCCACACTTGAGAACCTGGTCATCACCCCATCTCAGGTCAAAGACATCATAAAAACCATGACACCTCCAAAGCCTGTGGGCCTGATGTTATACCAGTAATAGTAATAAAGAAATGCTCTGCTGAGCTGGCCCCTATCCTCTCCAAACTATACAACAAATGCCTTGCTGAATCTTGTTTCGCCAATAGTTGGAAAATTGCATCTGTGTTACCAGTCTTCAAGAATTCTGGAGATGGAACTGATTTTCTAAACTATCGCCCAATCAGTCTACTTCCGATCTTTTCTAAAATCTTTGAATCATTAATCATTCTAGCGATAGTCTGGCACCTAGTTAATGCTAAACTTTTTTCTGATCATCAATACGGATTCAGACAAGCAGTCCTAACGGTCATCTCTGAACGCATATACCATACACTGGACAAGGCAAGTGAAGCTAGGGCGGTAGCGCTTGATATATCCAAGGCCTTTGACAAGGTCTGGCATGAAGAGCTTCTCCTAAAACTGCACTCATATGGTATTACTGGACAAATATTTAATATAATTAAATTCTTCCTAACAAAAAGAAAGATCCAGGTTGTCCTCGATGGCCATTCATCTAAGCAACATGACATAAATGCTGGTGTACCTCAGGGATCCATTCTTGGACTTCTACTGTTCCTGATCTTCATAAATGACCTCCATGATGTCATTGAAACTGAGATAGGAATATTTGCTGACGACACTGCTCTCGTCATGTGGGTAAAACGGACGCGCATATATTTGAGGCAATGGCTGAATCCTTAGAAATGACCTCCAGTCTGTAGTGGATTGGAGTAAAAAATGGATGGTAACTTTAATGCCGCAAAGACAAAGCTACTTTCGTTCAATAACTACAAGAAACCTCTCCAACCAACGATTGTCATGGCAAATAACACCCTACCTGAGAGTTGATCATTAAAACTCCTCGGCCTAACTTTCACAGATAACATGAATTGGAATAAATGCATTGAAGACAGGGCTGCTGCAAAGAAGGTGAGCTCCCTCTACTGTGCTAGTAAACTTCTCACACCTGATATTATTCTATATATATATATAAAGAATTACAAACAAAAAGAGAAAAACCGAAAGAATTAGGAACAAAAGGACAAAATAAACCCCAAGGAATTGACAACAAAAAGACAAAAAAAAGAATTACAAACAAGACGAAAAAACTCAACGATGAGGAATAAAAATACAAAACCCAAAGAATTACTGACAAAAATTAAAAAAAAAACGGAATTACTGACAACAAAACAAAAAAATAGTGACAAAAAAATACAAACAGATTATAATGCAAAGAATTAGCAAAACGAATAAAAACAAAATGAGAATTAGCAACCAAAAGACAAAAAAAAACAAAGTATAAGGAACAAAAATACAAAAAAAACAACAAAGAATTACAAACAAAAAGAAAAAAAAAATTACAAACAAGACGAAAAAAACTAAAGAATTTGCAAAAAAGAGAAAAACTCGAAGATTAGGAACAAAAAGACAAAAAAACAACAAAGAATTAGCGACAAAAAAACAAATAATTACTAAATAAATTACAAAAAAAACCCAAAGAATTAATGGCACAAAGAAAGAAAACAAAAACAAAGAATTAGCAAAAAAAACAAAAAAACTCAAAGAATTTGTCGCAAAAAGACAAGAAAACAAAGAATTAGAAACAAAAAGACAACAAAAAAAAAACAAATAGAAAAAAGCAAAAGAATTACCAACAAAAATAAAAAATAATGATTTGGAACAAGACAAAAAGACAAAAACAAAGAATCAACAACAAAAAGATGAAAAAACAAAGAATTAGGAACAAAAATACAAAATAAACCCCAAGTTCCAAATTTTCGACATCACCAAAGTTTTAATGTATGTAGTTTATATATATTAACATAGGAAAGTTCATTTTTTTTTCTTTTAAACATCTTGGCTAACATTGCTAAAAAGCCTTTAAAAGCATGTTCAGATGCAATATTTATTAATAAAATCAAAAATAAAATCAAAATAGATTTTTTCTTTCTTTGATCTTTTCATTAAAAGTTGAAATGTGATTATAGATTAAAATAAGAGATGCCCAAAGAGGCATAAATAAACAAATAAATACAAGAAAGAAAGAAAGAAGCCCCCAAAAATGAAAGCACGGTTCAATAGTTGTTTTTTAAGTATGAAATTGTCTTACTTGCATCGCACATGAAGTATCTGAAACATCATATTGAATCTAAAAAGGCAACAAAAAGCACGCATGAGAGTTATGGTTTGATTGGATTCGACAAGGGGAAAAAAATAAAATAAAACACCAGACGACATGCATTTTCATAAAATCTACGCCAATTATTTCTATATAGTAACTTTACTTCAAAAGAAAAGAAGTGAAATTTGAAGGCTAAATTTTATTGTTTTTACTGTCGATAGAAGCATAGCTTTTTTCTTAGTATTTTTCCACTTCCTAAGCGGTAAAGAACATTGCATTAAGTCGCCCTTTTTAATAGGACGTGTAATTATTTTTTTATTTAATTAATTTTTACGTACATATATAAGGAATCCATGGATACGTGTTTCTGGCTATCAGCCGTTATCAGCATGACTACTCTGGGCAAGGATCGAACCTACGATATTACTTTTTGCAGTCTGGCGTTTTACCACTAGACCACAAACACCTTGCAGAAATGTGTACAATTTTTTATCGCCATAATATTACATAGTTTTTGTTATTGTTTTTATTGACGATATGAACATAGCTTTTTTTCCTAGTATTTTTCTACTTCTTAAACGGTAAACACACTTTGCATTAAGTCACTCTTTATAATAGGACTTGCAATTACTTTTATATATATATATTATATATTTCATATATTAATAATTAATTATATATATATATATATATATATATATATATATATATATATATATATATATATGTAAAGGAGTAAGGCTACCAACGTTTGTAAAATGTTTTTTAAACATTTATTTATTATTTTGTTATTTTATCATTTTATAATTTTATATAACGCGTTTCAAGCGGTGGTCCGCTTTCATCAGATATGTAAATCCATTTGAAGAAATGCCTTTCGATTTGAAAGAATGTTGTTTCATTTGAGGAAATTTGTTATTGTTTGACGTTTTTGCTCATGCGTGGGTTTGTGGGTGTGTGAATACGTGTTTTGATAATTTTATATCTTTTATTTTTTATTTTCCCTGCTTCTCTTGGTCAAAGTCGTGTGTGTTTATTAAGTAAAAATCTACGCACCCTGAGAAATTAAGATGACCGATAAAATAAAGGTCAAAATAAGACGTACTTAATAAACACACACGACTTTGACCAAGAGAAGCAGGAAAAATAAAAAAATAAAAAAATAAAAGATAAAAGATATAAAATTATCAAAACATGTACTCTAACCCCCGCAAACCCATGCATGCGCAAAAACGTCAAACAATAACAAATTTCCTCAAATGAAACAACATTCTTTCAAATCGGAAGACATTTCTTCAAATGGATTTACATATCTGATGAAAGCGGACCACTGCTTGAAACGCGTTATATAAAATTATAAAATGATAAAATAAGAAAATAATAAATAAATGTTGAAAAAAACATTTTACAAATGTTGGTAGCCTTACTCCTTTACATATATACTTTTCTCTCGTTGGAACTGCACTAATACTGCAATACCCTCTTTTCTCTCTCTCTATATATATATCTATCTATCTATCTATCCATATATATATATATATATATATATATATATATATATATATATATATATATATATAAATAAATATTAAATTATTAATACCTACAGACGCTAGCGTTTCAAGCTTATTGCTCTCATCAGTGCAGGAAAGTAACAATTTCAGATGGTCGGGAGGCACAAATCCGTTTTACAGAGCTGGCCTAGAATCTGCAAGCAGTCGCCATATCCACTCGGCCAACGGAAACTGTCACATAATAAAGGGAAATTAAGATCTATATGTACCTAGAAGCGGGCACAGATAGAAGACTAGTCGAGAGTGTTCGACGAACATATTCGATATATATATATATATATATATATATATATATATTACTGCGCCCATCTTATAAAACCGGTTTTAAACTTGTTACTTCAAACGGGACTGATGACTGTTTTTGGAATAAGCACTTCTCTTAATTCCAGGATGACATAATGGACGAAACCCGAGTATCCTCAGTTGACACAGTAATGTATAGTATTTCAATAAAATAAAGTAATTAATATTAGCTCTTGTAAAACTTATAATCAAGCACTTTGATGTTTTTTCTACTAACTTGGGATATTCGCTATATATATATATATATATGGGAAGAGAAGGATATATATATATATACACACACACACACATTTCCACAATGAGACAATCCAGCAGGCCACACAAACCATGAAAGCCACAGACTGGAAGTCCTAGAGTTGAGTTTCGCCCACCTTTGGGCTCATCAGTAGGACACATCCAAATTCAGGATTTAAAACTCGCCCCCATGAAGGTAACTCGGGATTTTGGTCTGGGGGTTTTATGGTTTGTGTGGGCTGCGGTGTTTTCTGATTGTGGAAATAATTATATAGTATCACACAGTAAAATCTAATATATTTATATATATATTGGTAACATGAAAAATCAACCTTTCGGAGTTGGAACAGATCCGTTCGAAGACAGCAGAGCTTCCACACACAAAAAGGGATCAATATCTTTCCAGGTAGAGCTTTATAAGAATAATATGGACTTATCTTAACACTTTACTGAGGTTTCATGTGGCGATCAGATTTACTGTGAAACTGCAGTAAATTGTTAAAATAAGTCCCTTCTAAATATATATATATATATATATATATATATATTTCTTTTTTTCTTTGTAGCCCACTTCACCAACTGCAAAAGATCTTTTTAGTAATACAAGCTCGTGTCTTTCAATTGTAGGCGTGTCCCTTTTCTCCCTGAGATTCTCATGGATGGCTCTGCTCTTGAGGAGAAATCGATTCTGCTACTTCTTGGTCTTTCTCTCTCATCAAATCTTTCTTGGAGTTCATACATTAGATCCATTGCTCTTTCTGCTTCTAATAAAGTCTGTTCGCTCTATCGCTCCAAACACTTTCGCACACCTGAGGCTATTCTTTATCTCTACAAATCTACAATCAGAACATGTATGGAGTACTGTTGTCATATTTGGGTTGGTGAATCTCTGTCCTATGATCTGAGGGTTCTTGATAAGGTGCAGAAACGTATCTGTAATTTGATTGGCCCCACCCTTTCTTCTCTATACCCTCTCACACACAAACGTGATGTTACTAGTCTCAGTCTTTTCTATAAGTTATATTATGGCGTGTGTTCTTCGCAATGGTGTGATCTATTCCCTGCTTCTTTTGTTCCAGCTCGTTTGACTCGTTGGTCTAGTGGTCTCTGTCAATTCGCTGTTTTGATACCTAATTATAATACAGCTTCCTATTGCAGTAGCTTCTTTCCAAGAACTGCAGCCTTGTGGAACTCTCTTCCTGCTGACTGTTTTCCTCCTACCTATAGCCTTGGTCTTTTCAAGACTAAGGCCAATAGGCATTTCCTGTCTTCGCGATAATCATATTTCGTTCTTGTTAGCTCCTTACATCAAGTGGCTTCATGCCTTGTCTGGAGCGATTTTCATTAAAAAAAATACATTTTAATAAAAAAGTCATTGTCAGGGTCGAAATTCAAACAGCCATTTAAATTTTTCTCCTTTTCTTTTCTGTTGTTTCAAATCAAAATCTTATAATACGTCCATAAATGGGAGTTTGAAGGAAGCGAAATAGTGATGTGTTCGGGTCAGTGACTTACTTCATAAAGTCCCATGTTCTTTATACATATTTTTAAGATTTAAAATTGAAGAGTTCTTTTCATTTTTGTTTCATTTCATGTATCTTGTTTATATCCTTACTTCGTGATACCCAAATATTTATTGGTTTGAAACATGCATTTAACAAAATGTGTCTATAAATAAAAATGATTTTAGTAAAAAATATATGTTACTATCTGTTATTGAGCACTATTACATAAATACTTAATATACTGTAAGCATTATTAAATAAATAATGCAAGATTCAAGCATGACTGCTGTATCATTTTGATCAAAATGAAAATACTTGTTCGAGTACAATGGGTAATGTAGTTTCAGAATGTATACGGTTATGGGGTCTATCTTCAAAAGCTAGAAGAAGTTTGTTAACAAATAGACACGAACTGCAACTTATATATAAGTTAGCAGGGGAATAGCATAAAATTCAAAATTTGAAAAATTTAAAGAAACAATATAAAGTAATGGGAAGTAAATGTCCAGTTAGAAATTGTCCGTTGACAAAGTGTCCGGTGAAGAAAGATTGAAAGATGGAAAGAGTTCAATCGTAGAGATTTCGTGGAGACTGCGTCAGAAATGGTCAAAACGTTATAAATCAAACAGAATGATGTTCAGCTCAACCGTAGATAAAAAAAAAAGAAGCTTATCGGGATGTAAGTTGGAGAATTAGGGCCATTTAAAAAAAATACTTCCGTGGATCGCGAATGATAATCGTTTTTAAGGAATTGAGTTTAAAATAGTATTTATGTATTGTATATATTTCAAGGAGGCCGATTCACTGGTGAACGGTGTTAGTTACTCCGATCGAGCCTGAATGGATTAAGATTTGAAATTAAAACGGTTTAGAGACCATTCAAAATACAGGGTCTGGTTTTTAATAAATTAACACATTTATTTATTTAAAATTGTAAATTTTTGAACAATGTAAGAGTCTTAATAAAAAAATACAATCTTTTTTTCTTTCTTTCTTTCTTTCTTTTTTACGCGGTAAGGCTTTTTTATGTGTGATTACAGTGGATATGTGGTGGGGTGTGGCAGGAACGTTTGACTAGAAGTGGAACTATTTTCACTGTTTGAATGCATTGAGATTTGAAATTATAACGGTTTAGAGGCCAGTTAAAATGCATTTAAAAAAAAAATATAAATAAACACATTTATTTCTTTCAAATATTTCTTTCTTTATATATATATATATATATATATATATATATGTAAAAATAAAAATGGAATAAAGGATAAGCAATTCAACAACTAACAAAAATAAACTCAAAAACTCATGTTGTAAAGTTCTGCCGAGATATTTAAAATACGGCCATTTTAAACCAGTTGGTAAACTTTATTTCAAAACGGAAAAGTTTTCAAATTTATACAAAGAATGCAAAATTTCTGTCTATAATGGTCTTTGATTGAAACATGTTCTGGATGTGTAGCCATGCTATGTTTGTATAAATAATCCTTTATTATATATAAATAGCTCTATTATTGAGCACTATTTTATAAACACTAAAGATTCTCCGGATTTTTACCCCGTGGATACAAACCTTATCTGGATTACTATATATATATATATATATATATATATATATATATATATATATATATATGTGTGTGTGTATGGATATTTGTGAATACATAGATATGTACAGATTGTATATTTGCGTGAGCGGAGACTTGAATATCAAAAATATATATATGTGTAAGTATGTGCTTATAGGTATGTATATGTCTATGCATGTATGTGTGTATAAGTATGTTTATGTAAATGTGTGTGTAGGGTTTATGTAAATGTGTGTGTGTGTGTATGTAGGGGTACACATGTGTATGTGTGTATATAAGTAAATATAAAGCTGTATGCATATATACTACTAAGAGCAACATATACGAACATGATCGTTTGCACTATGCATGGGTGTACATGTATTTATGTATATGTGTGTGAGTGATTACATGTATTTATGTATATGTGTGTGAGTGATTACATGTATCTATGTATATGTGTGTGAGTGATTACATGTATCTATGTATATGTGTGTGAGTGATTACATGTATCTATGTATATGTGTGTGGGTGATTACATGTATCTATGTATATGTGTGTGAGTGATTACATGTATCTATGTATATGTGTGTGAGTGATTACATGTATCTATGTATATGTGTGTGAGTGATTACATGTATCTATGTATATGTGTGTGAGTGATTACATGTATCTATGTATATGTGTGTGAGTGATTACATGTATATATGTATATGTGTGTGAGTGATTACATGTATTTATGTATATGTGTGTGAGTGATTACATGTATTTATGTATATGTGTGTGAGTGATTACATGTATTTATGTATATGTGTGTGAGTGATTACATGCTTATGCTCTTTTGTTTCATTTTACTTCAGTCGAAGTTCTCAGAAATCAAGGGGCCCCTTCCTGAGGCTAACACTTGATCTCTATATGAGATACATAGATATTCGAATATTCTATTAAACTTCTCCTTTATTTCTCAAACGTTGAGAACATTAATTTTCCTCTCCCCAATTGATCAGTTAATAATGTTGTAGTATATCTTTCTTGTGGTCTCTTAGTCTTACCGGATTCCAGGACAAGAATTCATCTAGTCTGGTGTAGTATCCAGCTAAGTGTTGTTACTTGAGGTAACATCACTAGGATAAGGTGCACCATTCCTGGTATGAGCAAATATATAGCTGGGCTGAGGGGATCTTATTTCGGCTTCAAATACTATGTTATTTTGAATATTTGGTCAGGGTTTACTTGTAGGGTGAAGTATCCTAATGTCAGGTTGTCCTGTCGAGAATGGTGTCTAGTAGGTAATTCTATGCATATGTGTGTATGTATATGTGTATGCAGGCATAATTAAAGCATCCCCCAAAACAAAACAGCCCAACCAACATAAAACCTAGTGTATCCATCTATGTCTGTGTGAATGCTCAAATTAAGGTGTGTTTTTGTCGGTATGACTGATCAGGGTGCGAACGCCCCTATCCCACCAGGAGGTCATGTCGACATGACGATTTTTTTAAATTAAAATTTTTTTTTTTTTTTAATTTAAGTTCACCTCAAACAAGGCACAAGGCCAATGAGACATACGGGGGCTACTATGAATTAGAGGAATCCTATATGGGAAGTTTTGCAGCGAGATGCTTGTTCACATTACATTTAAATGTCTGCATGTTAGTATGGTCAGGGAAACAGGAAGCAGAAAGGGAATTCCAAAGGCTAGCAGTATGAGGAAAGAAGCTATTAGAGTAGAAAGCTCTCCGGCATCTGAGGACCTTAACAGTGAAGGGGTGGGATCTTGCTGACTGACGGGTTGATCGGGAGTATTTACGTAGAGATGCCACCAGTGCAGCACATTCGTCGGAGCAGATTCCATTAAAATATTTGTAAAACAAGCATAGGGATGCAACATTGCGGCGATGGGACAGAGGCTGGAGCATACTTGATCTAGATCAAAGATAAAGAATAGATTCCGAAACCTAGCACTCTTAAGTCTCTTCCCCACGTAGCAAATCGCTCCCCCAAAGTATCTCACCCCGCCCCACATTTTCTTTAAAACATAGATCCCACCAGTTGAATAGAAGAGCCATGTGTTATTATTATTTTAACGAACGAGTCTCATTTGATGATAATTTACTAGTTTATGGGCGTAAATTCCGGATTCATTATTACTTTAAAACACCTGATTTCGTTTGAAAACTACGATTTATGTCTTTGGTGCTACCAACTCAGGCTGTCTGAAGATATCGGCTCCCTGACCAAAAATGCACCAAACATTGATGTCTCATTGTTTTTGTTTTGCGTTTTGCAAAACTCAATCATGTTCTGCAAAACGCAAAACTAAACCCAACAATTTCCCTCCCCCTTTATTAAATTGTTAGCTGAAAGTACAGAATAGTTAATCTACCCTCAATCTCCTCCATGTTAAGAATGTGTTTCTAAAATATAACGTTATTATTCCAGCCCGGTCTGTAAACTGCACAAGTACCTTCATTCTATTATAAAATTCACCTCATTCATAATGTAATTATTCGAATACACTATGAACAACGCTGATGCAAGAAAAGGTCGAATATTCCTAATGTCTACAGGTTTCTCTAACTTTTGTTATTTTTACAGCTGTTTTTTGTTGTTAATAGAATAAATGGAGATTCAATTCAGATGAAAAGAGGCAGACTTTGATTGGAATTTGTTTGAAATTTAATTTTATGGAATTTCTTGAGAACTTTCTAAGGTTGGATAATCATTTGAAAAAAATGTTAAAAATCATTTATAAATTCTAAAATTTTACAAGCGCCCCTCCATCGCCATTATTCGTGGAAACGCCTTGAGCCTGCTCTCGGCCTGCCAAGCCAGCCGGACATTCGATGAAACTTCCTGATGCGTACATGTTGGTTTCGAAAAGGGACATTTTATTAATTAATTATTATTTGCCTCCCCATTTTCCTTTTGAATACTTTATTTGACTGTACAGAATAAATTTAGCTCTTACGGAATAAATTTTAAAGTGAGTCAAAAAATTCTAGGTTGAGAAGAGAAGGATGGAACGGAAATAATTTGTTATATTTGACATATACGTGACAGATTTTGCTACCCCAATTTATTGTACTAAAAAAAGTTTTTTAAAAATATAACGTTTCTATGGTGGGTCAAGAATGGAAATAACTTCCTTTGTTTACCTTCAGTCGGATATCAGAACCACTTGAATGCTTCTTCATATTTTCTCAATTTGCTTAAAATCGATAATGTCACACAATTAATTAAACCAAAAACAAAATGGAAGACGAGCTAAAAGATGAGATTCAGAGCATTGCTCCCCTGCGGCGGATCACGAATGAAAATATTGGTTTCAGACATCCGAGACATTTTTAAGAGTTTTTAATTGTGGAAACTTATTTTCTTTGTGAATATTTTTTCTTAAAAATTTAATTGTCTTTCTGGCTGTTCAGAAAGTCACAGTTTCTGTTCAACATCACACGCCATCCCTCTCTCTCTCTCCTCAAAAGAAAAGAAAATGTCTGACAATTATTGCCCCCCCCCCCCTCATCCTCAAAAGAAAAAAGAAACAATAACTAATAAATAAAGATTTACTTACAGGCAGGGAAATTTCAGGAAAACTGGCATCCTTAGCCTACAGAAAGAAAAAAAAAATTATTTACATTTTTCAGACTGACTTCCTCATCTTGAGTCTTTGTGACCACAACTGTTTGACCATTTAGCTCTCTGGCCTTCTTCAGCTGACTGGCATTGAACTCGAGACCCGTCATGGAATTTTGAACCAAATCAATAAAAGGTTGGGTTCAAAATTCCAGAAAGACATCTGAAGCAAAATCTGAGAGCAAAACAGCTAGGAAATAATGAATAATCACGAAAATTTCTCATCTAAAAAAATACAGACAAAAATGACTTTTTAATTATTTTTATTTTCAATTTAAATGTTTATATAAATAATGTAATAATATTTAGATGCAGGTGTATAAAGGTAGGGTTAGTATGAAAGATTTTCATGTAAGGTTAAAATTTCATGCAGACGAAAATGACTTTTTATTACTTTTATTTTTTCAATTCAAACAAATAATAGCAATGGATAATTGAATCAATTTTGTTTGTGTGAGAGTAGTAAAGTGAGGGGAGGTGAGAAGATAGAAAAAGGCTCTGATTGGCCGAAAAAAGATCATGTGGGGAAGGGGACAGGGTACTTTGAAAATAGTTGGCCACCTGGAGACAAGGGAATGGAAAGTGTAAAGTTCTTGGAATGCCCCGTTTGTAGGATTAATGAATTAATATTATAAATCGTTCGTGGTCATCAGTTCATCCATTCTTTATTAGATGAAATCTTCCTTGGGGTGACCTAAAGATGATTCTAGCTAATAAAGAAGACGAACTCAAAGATGGCGACCCAGACCACGTCTTACCCTTCCCATTGCATATACAGGCACGCACACACATTATATATATATATATATATATATATATATATATATATATATATATATTCGATTGTTCAATGCAAGGTGTACTCGATAAAAACATGTGGATTTTTATTTCCTTAAGTACACCTTGCATTGAACAATCGAAGATGAAATAGATTTGTCATCCGCACATCTTTATCCCTTTTCCTTAATTTATCTTATATATATTGTTACAAACGAAGGGTTATCGATCGAAATTAAAAGTAAGAAACCACGGAATGCACCGATAAGATATATATATATATGTTCAAGCAGGGTTCGTTTTTCATCACTTGTGTATAAATTTCCTTTGTTCGAGGGGCGATGTCATCATTTCCATTCTGGGACTAGCAACAGGGCCCAGTGTGATCATATCTATTTTTAGCCGACACGACCAAAAAGAAGAAGAGGGAGAAGAAAAGGAAGTTAGCCGCCTGCGAGGAAGTGGATAATAACGGGCATTGAGGACAGTCGCGGGAGAGATCAGTTACGACAGGACAGTCGCGGGAGAGATCAGTCAAGGGAGTAACACGCCCAACCACAACCGCGCGAAAGACAGTGACTTTTGAAATGATAATATAATCTTGCACGAGGCACTCGAAGGCCGGGAGATACGCTTCTCCTGAGATACCTCTCAAATATCCACACGGACGAAATGGACATCTGAATGAGAAAAATGTGTACGAATCTCAGTGAGAGACAAACCCCCCTCCCTGAGAATTCCCCAAAATACATGTTCACGAAATGAAAACTACATGACGCAGAGACGCGTGCCTACTGTAAATTGCCAAGAACACCGACCCCCAAATGAACGTTTAACTTGCTTAATCTCGCTCGAGATACTTGCCCGTAAGTTGACAACCCTCTTTTGATGATTATTTTCTACTCAGAAATTTGCCTCAAGGCTAAATATATATATATATATATATATATATATATATATATATATATATATATATTTGTGTGAAAATGAATCCTGCTGCCATAAGATTACAATAGACAATCCCCTTCTTTTTATAATAGACTTTTATTTTCATGTTAATGTTTTTTTGTTGTTTTTATAAATATATTTGCCCCCTTTCTAGTATCCTATAAATAAATATTGTTTACATTTTGTCTTGGCGTTCGTGCTGTTGTTTTTGTGCATGCTTCGTTTTCTTTCTAATCTATGTGCCGGGCTTAACCAAGAGAAATACCCACCCCCGCGTTCTTTCATTGATTATAGAACCTGTGATCATCATACGAGCCAAATTTCCGGACTTTTCTTTTTCTTTTAATTATCTTTGTCACGTGCGCGTTTCCGTTATTTCCCAACGGAGATCCCGTCGTAACATTATTGGGGGCCTTCATCCGGGTATATATTTATTTCTCCTGTTAACTAGGACTCCATAGAGAGGAGCGCAGCAGGCACGAGACAACGAGACGAAAAAAAAACAAAAAAACAAAACAAGATGTCAGTAGTAGAGGCCTTTCTTAGTTCTCCCACATTCGAGGGACTAGGTAGATTAAGGAAGGATAGTATAATCGAGGTAGGAACAACATTAGGATTAGAGACGAAACGGTCAATGAGAAAGGCCAAACTAGTGCGAATAGTTGCGGAGCATATGGTCGACAACGACATCTTTGACGAAAATGTGTTGGATGCCCTTGTGTCAGACTCACCCGGACTTTCACAGGCCCAACTGGAGCTTGAGAAGGCTAAGATAGAGGCCAACTCGCGTGAAAGAATCGAAATAGAAAAGGCTAGAATAGAACAAGAGACAAGACTCCGAAAGCTAGAGAATAGGCGAACGCTGCGCGATGAGAGACGAAACGATTTCGACCTGACTAAACAGGTCAGACTCGTGCCAGCATTCTACGAGGCTGATGTGGACAAATACTTCCACCACTTCGAGAAGATCGCCTCAAGCCTGAACTGGCCACTAGAGAACTGGACTTTACTCCTACTAACAGCGCTAAAGGGTAAAGCCCAGGAGATATACGCATCTCTATCGGCGGCGGATTGCGCCGACTATAACACTGTAAAGTCAGCGATCCTAAGGAGTTATGAGATGGTGCCAGAAGCATATAGGCAGAAATTTAGGAATCATAAACAGGACAGGCAAACGTACGTAGAGTTCTTTCATCAGAAAAGACCTACTTTGACAGGTGGTGCGCAGCCAAAAGCGTGGGGACGGACCATGATAGGCTGAGACAGCTAATGCTCACGGAAGAGTTCAAGAGGTGTGTCCATGACGATCTCAAAGTTTACCTTAACAAGAGACAAGTAGATACAGCATACGACATGCCCACCCTCGCAGATGAGTATGCGTTAACGCACAAGCGGAGCAAGAACAGAGCAAACGACCCGTTTGCTGAGGGAAGCTGCGCTAACCCCAGAACGGTGGCTAGCGCTGGTCCGAGCATGAGGTCGAGCCAGACAGGCAACAGCAACCGACTGGATAGCCCACGGAACAAAAACCATTCTCCGACTAGTCAACAGGCGGAGAGATGGAGAATGATGCGGTGTCACTACTGTGGCAAGGTGGGACACATAGTCGCGAATTTAAACTATATAAATATGTATATATATATATATATATATATATATATATATATATATATATATATCTATGTGTGTGAAAAAAGACAAACCGAAAACAGATTTAAATAAATCGTTTCTTGTTTTTCTCCTTTATTTAAATCTGTTTTCCGTTTGTATTTTTTCACATATTTTGTCTATCACGGCATTTCATTTTCATGACATAGCGTGCATTTTAACCTATATATATATATATATATATATATATATATATATATATATATATATATATATATATAGTATGTCAGGTTATATTGAAAATAAATCAATAGAGTGCTCGATCGTAAAAAAAGTGAGAGCTAAATACAAATAATTTATTTAAAAACTATACGTTACATATTTCAGAGTCGTACCGCGGTTTCATCCAGATGGTCTGACTTTTTTAACTTTTACAATCGTCTATAGCCCATAAGGAATCTTCAGTGTCTCAAAACAGAAACAACAGCGAGAAATGGCATTTAGATTCATCGTTAAACGATGCATTTCTGAAGCGTCCCTTTTGGAGAAAGCCCCAGAGTCAGGGTTATATATTTATTGGGTGGGATTTATTAAGCGTTTTATTTTATTTGTTTTATTAGTTTATTTATTTATAGTTTTGTATTTTTTAAAAAGATGTTTTATTTTATTTTATTAAGTGTTTTATTTAATTTATTATATATATATATATATATATATATATATATATATATACTTTATAGTTGCATTCCAATGACCAGAAGAAAAATCAATTCAAAAACATAATTTTCATTTATTCTTACAATTTCTATGTTTTCATATTTTGGTGAATACCTGTATTTATTCTTCGTCTCACAAACAAATTTTTTTATTTACTTTTTCCAAATTTAACACTTTTCTATATCTTACGCACGTTTCACAGCAAAGTCAAGAGAAATGTATAGTCTTTAGATAACATTGCTGATTATCAAAGCAGTAGTTCATTTAATGGTAATAGGAAAAAATATTATGGTTTTGGATTGATTTTTCCTATGGTCATTGGAATGCTACTATAAATTATATATGCTCTGAAACTTGTAATACAACTTCATTGAGCTTGCAATTTGAAACATTTTTAGATATTATAAGGAGTGTATATATATATATATATATATATATATATATATATATATATATATATATATATATATAAATAGATATTTTTTATAAGAACTCACAAATATATATATATATATCCTAGAAGAATAGCTGTCCCAAGACAGGTAAAATTTATTCCCCGAACAGAAGAGTTTTACACAACTTTTATGTCCGCCTACAAAGATTTTAAATCGAGATATAATGATATCAAACCTTAGGCCTAGAATCCTTATTCCAATTTTGATCAAAATCCATTACATGATTTTAATTCTAGAAAATGTCTCAAATTTAAGACTTAAGCTTAAGGAGTCTTAAGAAGAAACTAAAATTCAGGAAATCTTGCATAATTAGTGTCTAATGACTATGGATCAAATTCAATGAAAATATGATATATTTAAATTTTCAAATGGGAGGTGGTGCCCATATTATGGCCCCTAAAACCCTTTAAATTACTCCAAAGAAACTGAAATTTGATTTGAGAAATATTTATTAATTGATTTCTAATACCTATTGTTAAAATTTCACAAAATCAGAAGTATCTTAATTTTCACAAAGAGCTTTATACCCCCTTGTTACCCCTTTTGCCTAAAACTAAATTAAACTAAATATACCCCACATTTCCCACACTTACGCCTAGCAGCTGTGTTATAAAATACATAATAATCGGTTAATTAGTTTTGGAGTGAATCCTGTACATACAAATATATAAACCTATTTAACTTTACACACACACACACACACACACACACATATATATATATATATATATATATATATATATATATATATATATATATATGTATATATATATATTCTTTACAGAAGCAAGTTATCCTTAGATTTCAATATCCGGTTGTGGTCATGCAGATGGCTCACCATCCCTGATTTTCTTTTTAACAAATTTTGCTGCAGATATCAGATACAACCCACAATAGCACTCGGTTCTATTTTTACATAGCTATGTTTTTCCCTCGTTTGCTATAATGGGATCTCATGTTATAGAGTAGACCCACTGCTGCCAGAGAAGCTCTGCCACAAGAATCACACACATAGTCTGCTGAAATGTACCTGGAACATTCAACATGAACTGCTACCGCAAAGCTCATTTCAAGATGGAGTACTCTAATCGCTTTGTCTAAAATCTCCCGCAACCGTCATAGTCACACTTCCTGAAAAACCCTTAAATCTGAGACATTTTCTAGAATCCAAATCGTGTAAATGATTTTGATCAAAATTGAAATAAGCGTTCTAGACATATGGTTTAGTATTATTATATCTTGATTTTAATTTTCGTAACAGGGCATAAAAGTGGTGCAAAACCGTTCTGACAGAGGAATTAATTTCACCCGTCTTCATCATGGCTATGTTTTTACCGATTTCATCAAGACAGAAGCGTGTACATGCACAAAGAGATAATTTAAAGTGTCATTGTGGATGCGCATATTTCAACAGCACTTCTTCGTCACACAAGAGCGCTGAATCCGGTGGCAAGGAGAAACCCAATCCAACTAACGCTTTTTCACAGCTACATGAAAAGCACTTGGACTCCAGTTCATTGATTGACTGTCTATTATACACCAACTTGCACGTTGATATTTCATGTCTTAGATGGCTATTGACCCTACAAGTGGGTTCATTCTCAGGTCTTATTTTTATATTTTGTTTTTTTTTATTAAAAAAAAATTAACTGGCATTGAAAACTCACTTTTTTCTGATTCAAACAATCTAACCCGAGCTCAATGGGTGATCGAACGGATCACATTTTTTAATTATAAAAGTAATTAGGAATATTGTACCTACACTTTTTTCATAATCCTTTTCGCTTTTATCTTCTTCCTGAAAAATAATGTAAAACATATAAAACACGTGCAATATTAAATATTCGATTTGAAAAACACACTTTAATATTTTCCATTCCAAGGTTAGCTAATATGTAAAACAAAAAAAAATTGACGAGTAAAATTTTTAAAAATAAAAGTTTTTAAAAAAGTTTTTTTCTTGAATCAAAATTAGTAAGATTAGATGCTATTTCAAACTGTAGCATGACAGACCGACGAAAATGCTATTTCAAACTTAAAACTGACTGACTGAGCCGAAATCCAAACTAATCAGGAAAAAAAAACAGAATAAAACAAAAGTTGTATTTTATTCACATTTTCTTTTTAGACATTTCAAAGTTTTTCTTTTATTAATCTGTAAACTCTGAATTAATAAATATTGTAAAGCAAATCCGAAAGAAAAACTAATTCCATTGAAGATTTGAACTTTCAATCCGTATCGTGAGCGTCCATCTTGCTTAATGGACATTGCATTATGTGAGCTGATGATTATCAAGAGCACAAATCTCGACTCATTCCGCCATCTTTTTGTTTTCTTTCTTTTGGGGCGACAGAATGGCAGCTTTAAAGGGTAGGGGGAGAATTACGGATTAGACAAGGAAAAAAGATGAAGAGCTTTTTAAAAATCAAACAGTCAATACAAACTGCTAAGAATGCTGAAAGTTGCCAAGGCCAAAAGTGGTTCTTGTTGCAAATAAAATTGGTCTTTTTGGTTTGGTAGTTTTGTTTTACGGCATATCAACCCTTTTTGGGTTATTTAATGCCGAATCTGGTCTTGTTTTCTTCTCTTTTTTGTTTCTTTCCCCTTTTAATATCTGTTTCTATTTAACCCATAGTTGGGACCCTAACAGGTACTACCACTCTGGGTCAGGGTGGACCTGGGAGCAATGGTAATTAAGAGGAGGCTCCACATTCCCCAAAGTCCGTAAGCCGGATCTCACCATCGGATGTAGTTTAAGGTCGTATCCAGGACCGGGAGTAGGGTAGGAAAAATAAAAATAAAAAAGGGGAGGGAGAAAGGGAGAGGGGCTGTTGTTTTTGTTTTTGGTTTTGTAGAACATAATTAAGTTTTACAAAAAAAAAAAAAAAAAAAAAAAACGTCAATGTAGGTGAATTTCGTCTCAGGGAGCCACAGGGCAGCCTGATCTGGTATCACCAGGGTCTTTTTGGTAATGGAATTCTATAGAAAGACTTTTGTATTTTACAAGATCTTTTTTTTTAAATTTTTTTTTTTTTACTAATGTGTCATCATTTATCAAAGCCAAAAGTCACTTAAGGATCAGAGCTGGAGAGAGTCAGAGTTTACAATTTTGAAGGAGTTGAAATCAGATATTTTCGAAAAGTGACTCGAGAGTAGGATTTCTTTTTAGCTGACTCGTGAACAAATTCTGGGGCAAGGAGTCAGAGTTAGAAGTAAACAATTTTGTCGAGAATCAGATTATGCCCCCCCCCCCCCGGCCTTGATGGTATCATTTAGTGCAATCACATACCCTAACTGAAGATGTTTGCTTTGGTTGCCATGAATTGAAAAAAAACAAAAAAACTTTGATGAATGATTTTTTTAATAAAAAACATTTAAATTGTTTCTTTAATCGTAATTAGTAAGAGATAAAAGTTACAACTATTTGAGAAGATCTGGTCGTTAAACAAGCGATGAAAAAATGTTTGTTTTGTTGATGTGATTTGTAAAAATGTATAAAAGTTAATTTCAGTGCAAATAAAATACACGCATACACCCCATGGAAGCATCTTAACAATAATATAAAACAACATCCTGGTTTCTTTCAAATTCCTTGTGCACTCGCCAAAACATTATGGTGGAAAAGGAGAGTTTAAATTACCTACTGGAGAGTTTGAATTACCTATAGGAGAGTTTTGGGGATGCTTTAATTATGCCTGCATACATATATACATACCCACATATGCATGAATTACCTACTAGACACCATTCTCGAGTGTCTTCGGTCTCTCTGTATAAGGATTTATCAGGACAACCTGACATGAGGATACTTCACCTTACAAGTAAACCCTGACCAAATATTCAAAATAACATAGTATTTGAAGCCCAAATAAGATCCCCTCAACACGGCTATACACTGGTTCATACGAGGAATGGTGCACCTTCTCCTAGTAATGTTGCCTCAAGTAACAGCACTCAGCTGGATACTCCACCAAATTAGATTAATTCTTGTCCTGGAATCCGGTAAGACCAAGAGACCACAAGAAATATATACTATAACATAGTTAACTGGTCAATTGGGGAGAGGGAAATTAATGTTCTTAACTTTTTTACTAACTCAACGTTTGACAGGTAAAGGAGAACTTTAATGGAATATTCGAAAATCTATGTATCTTATATAGAAATCAAGTGTTAGCCCTAGGAAGGGGATCGCCCTCTTGATTTCTGAGAAAATGTGAAAAATAAAAGTTTTTCTAATCGACAAAGATTAAGTTGATCTTTTAGTTATGCCCTAATCCTAATCAGCATAAAAACATTTATGAACAATTTATAATGGGTTTATCATCTTACAAAAAAGTGTTGTAAACAAATTTTTTTCGTGACGTCATTACATGACGTCTTTGATTGATGATTATTTTTGACATGTCTAAAAAGCACAAGTAATCGAATTCGACTTACAGTAAATGACCAAAGATAGATATCAATACATACACTCACATGTTGGCTATCATAACACGCAGATCTTTCTTCAGAGCACCACGGCTTTTATTTTTGTTTGATGTCATGTTCCTTACACGTGTTCCATAATGGAGCTGATCTAATTACTGATTCTTATGTAAAATTTGTATGGCAATTAACAATGAGTATATAAAGTAATTCTCAAAGAAACAATTGTTAAAATAACACATATTATCTTTATTTAACAGAAAATTAACAGACAGAAAAATATAACTTTGTAATGTTTTTAGGGTATTGAATTAAACTTTTGTTCTCTTTAATTAAATTTAATATAAAAAAATATTTAATTCAATTTTATATGAATTGAATTAAATATTTTTTCTCATATAAAATTTACTTAAATATATTTTCTTATATGAAATTGAATTAAAGATTTTTTTCTTTAAAGATTTAATTAATTTTTATATTAATTAAATATTTAAAAAAATATAAAATTTAATTAATGAAAATTATTGAAGAATTTGAATAAAACTCTTAAGGATTTGGTAAATTCTAACAAATAATTGTAATCAATTCTTTTACTTACGGGATGAGTCTCGTTGATAGGTCCAGTGTGATCATCCTGAAAAATTAAAAAGAAGTGTAATAAATATATATATATATATATATATATATATATATATATATATATATATATATATATATACACAAAGACATTAAGAGCCCAAAAGCTATCACCACCACTAACACACACGATGCAAATGTATATACTTTATAAATACAGTTTTAGGACTGCTAATCAACCTCATTAAAATCTTTCCAATAATCGAAAATACTTGCACTAATCTTATTACACTAGCGAGCATCTCTATTTTAATATATAGCGAATACAACGATCACTACTTCGGTGAAACTCATCGTTCCCTTAGCAAAAGGATCTATGCGCATAAGTCTTTAAACTTGTTAAAACGCTTTTGTTTTGCATATACTTGAATTTAAGCATAGTTTTAACTGACTATAGCTGAGATAGTCAAATATGCACATAAAATACACTGAAGACGCTTCATGACTGCACACTCTAGCAATAATATAAAGCAATGTCTAAGCCCCTTTTCGAAGATGTGGGGCGGTATGACGTGGCCTTCACTGGAAACAAACCCAAAGACCATCACAATTTGAGGGAACTTCGTCTTCATAATGTGCAGGACTTTATACAGACTGTTTTTCTGCGCATTGTGCAACTGGTCTTGAGAAGAACTAGAACATCTCCGGCTAGCAGGAAGGGTTAGGGTTAGGGTTAGGCTAGCAGGAAGGAGCATAGCAGACGTTCTGACTGTGTCTGCACAAAAAAATTCGTTGAGAAGCTGCCAAAAAAAGATCCAGGCAAGGCAATGAGGGCTGTGGTGAAAGACCTGGGTGCTGGAATGGCATCTATGGAGAAAGCACTGAACAAGGATCTTCGCTATTCTTTATACAAAAGTCGCTGAAGGCTGTGAATGGGCAGTGACTGCAGGATTAAATCAGTGTGGGCGGCTTTCAACTTGATGGCGGAAGTGTTGTGTGAGAACAATGTAAGATCTGAGGACAGTTGTATACTCCGTATATACGATCTGTTCTTCTTTGCACAACAAAGACATCGACTATGGATTCCAATTCGTTACGCAAAGGAAGGCAACTTAAGGAGAGTAGAAAGTGAACTTTCGGTTTACTTGCGGCAACTTCGTAACTCTCGCTTCCCTTATTTTCCTCACATACTATGAGCGATGTTTCTGACAAAGGGGGAAAAGTTGCTGTTTTTTGGGTCGGAATCCATCCATCTGGCAAGTTTTTGACCTCGAAGTAGTATTTTATTTAGCTCCTTACATCAAGTGGCTTCATGCCTTGTCTGGAGCGATTTCCATTAAAAACAAATCCACAGCCTGAACAGACAGATTTATGATTGCAAGCAAGAAAAAATCCGTCAATGGGGAAAATTGGGAGGTCATCGATGTGAATGAAGTTATCCGAAGTAGAAGATTAAATTGATTCGGTCATGTGCGAAAACAAGATCCCAGAAAATTAGTTTTAACGGAGATAGCTGGTCCACAAAAAGTGGGTAGACCTTGAAGGAATTGAAAACAGTTGGTGGTGGAAGACATGGGACAGTTGGGATCGATGAATCAAGACACGGGTGATAGGAAATCAGGGAGACAACAAATTAAATAGTCTAACTCATCAAGGAAAAGGAACTTAAAAAGAGGAAATGATGATGAAGAACAAAGACAAATCTTCTAATCTGTTGATCCGCAATGAAACGCATCATTCGATAATAGCAGAGATTCTCAAGCTTTACCAATTGTTGTTCAAAGATATTTGTCGCAACCCCCACACTTCCATATAGATGCAAAGTTGTATATTTTGCAGGAAACCTGCTAGAATAAATTTAAATTTATTTATCTGTTGTGCATCTATTTAACTCAATAATCCCATGTCAACTGTTAATGAACCTCTTCAATAAAATTATATATATATATATATATATATATATATATATATATATATATATAATAGAAATTGGTAGTTTGCTGAATACTTTACCCTGAACACTTCCGGTTTAACCCCCCAGCGCTCCTGGCATTTTCTCGGTCTCCGGGATTTTTCTTTTATTTATTTTTGACAAGGAGAGGATTAAGAAAAAAGAAAGAAAAAAAAAATCTCTCGAAATATATCAAATTGATTCTTGATAATCCGGATATTACAAACTAACACCCTTGCTGTCTAGAAAAATAAACAAACCTTTCGATCTATATCCGACTTATTTCGGTTTTGTTTTGTTTTTGTTCTCCACAGCTTACAGCTATCCGGATCTCCGCATTGCCTTCAACCTTTTTAAAAACTTTTATTATATATATATATATATATATATATATATATATATATATATATATATATATATATATATGTGTGTGTGTGTGTGAAAAAAGACAAACGGAAGAAAAATTTTAAATACAGGAAAAAAATCATCAAGGGGAAAAATTTGTTTTTTCCGTTTGTCTTTTTTCACACATCTTGTCTTTCATGACATTTCATTTTTAAGATATATCGTGCATTTTACCCTTTATATATATATATATATATATATATATATATATATATATATATATATATATATATATATATAATTTAAAGATATTAAATATAACATAGCTCCGGTCTTACACTAGTGAGTTATTATAATTATTTTATGTTATAAAATTTATATTTGAAAATTTATAAAAAAATATAAAATTGTAAAGAATTCTAAATACATAATATTTATTAATTAATTTTTACGTACACGTAAGTAAAAAATAATAAATGAGTATATATATAAAAAAAAACAAAAAAAAACACACGTCCTATTAAAAAGGGCGACTTAATGGAATATTCTTTACTGCTTAGGATGCTGAAAAAATACTAAGAAAACAGCTATGTTTCTATCGCCAGTAAAAACAATAACAAAGACTACGTATATATATATATATATATATATATATATATATATATATATATATATATGATTATTTTTAATTACACAGACATGTACAATATCTGCAACACTGGCATGTCGATGTTATCGATCAACAGCAGTTATAAACAGATTTTGTACATGTCTGTGCTAATAAAAATAATCATATATAAAAGCTCTATTTGATATTGAGCACTTTTTATAAGCCCGGTTGAAATTCTTTGGATTACTATCCTGTGGATGTTTACTTTCCCTAGATTTTATATATATATATATATATATATATATATATATAATGTGTGTGTGTATTTTTCATTTATATTTAGAATTTTTTATATATCGCTCTGTAGGCAAAAAGAGTTGTCTCGCAAATTAGACTTATTTAGAGACCTCTAAAAAAATACTTTGCCTCTATCACCTCATATTGCCTTTTCTGTTTATAATGGCGATATTCAATCTCCCCTTTTTTTTTCTCTCCACGTTACTGTTTTCCCCGTTTTTAAGCGATATTCGCCGACGTTTCCCTTGAAAATGTGTCGGTTGAAAGGTACTTTGGGATTTAGTTTGCTAGTTTTAGTCGAACTTTTAAATTCTTTTTAAAGGTTTTTAATCGAATGTCTCCCGACGATTAAATATATAACTATAACTTTTCTCTCTTTTTTTTTCTTCATGTGATATTGCCCTCGACTCGCTAGGACTCCGTTTACTCTATTAAAAACCTTAATAAAATTCTGTACCACAAGGAATCTGTTCATTATATATATATATATATATATATATATATATATATAATGAACAGATTCTTCATAGGCAAATTAGCAAATTAGATAATCTGTCACTTGCCTCCTCCGGGTAGGCTTCTTGACCCAGACAGAGCCTCTTTTGACACGCGTTTCATATTTCTACCCTCCCACACCCGGCCATATCTGCGTTCCCTTCTTCTCTTTCTGTTTCCTTCCTCTGTCCCTTATAGCTCTTATCTCTTCCTTCAATTCTTATATTTTAGATTTTAATATTCCCTTTTCCTTTTTCTTTTTTTATTTTACTTGTATTTTTGTTTTATTCATCTTTAATTTTATTTTAAATTTCTATCACCTTCAAACAACTTTGTGTGATTTTTATCCTATCTTAACAGGTATAATTTTATTTCGAGGCCTGATGATCGGGAGTCCCTTAAACTGCTCTCGTGAAACAAAATCAATTTTGTAGTCAAAATGAAATAAATTATCATTTATATATATATATATATATATATATATATATATATATATATATATATATATATATACACACAGAATTACCTCCATTCTCACAGAATATATAATTGAAATATACCGATTAAATATTTAATCAGAGATAACACAAAAATGTCCTTGTAATTTATTCTTTCAGCATTATGTCTGAATTCGTCCAGTTTACGCTTTAATTTCTCTACACTGTTGCTATTTAAAAACTAGATTAGGCAATTTTTTCAAAAAATATATTGCACTATTAAAAAACAAATCTAATTGTGTGATTGAGTTTTCGGAATCTTTCTTGACAATAAATTTCTGGCGTGATGACGACAGATACCAAAAAAGTGTGTTCCATATTTAGAAATCCTATCAATGGTCTCAATTCGATACACCACATTCTTCTCTAAAGAGTAAAGTAGTTAAACCTAAGGAAACTAATGTTCTTTGAAGAGCATATAAGGATTCATGTGATTTTTATATTACGTAGCTTGCACAACTGTTCAAATTTTCATCATTTGAAAATTGACGTCGCCAGAATGACAAGTTCATTAGATTTGAGTATAGAAGAAAAGATCAGAATACAAAACCACAAATAAATCATTAGTGATTTCTTGCTGAGGAATAATGATCCTTTGACAATGGCTACCATGTTAACCGAAAGTACCAAGAGAAAAGAAACCATTGGTTAGTTTTGCATTGCATGCATCCAATGAAAACCCTGCTCGTTCGAATATATGAAGCACTCATAGAGCAACACGAGCCTCGAATCTTGTCTGTAACCTTTAACCTTTAACCTTTAACCAAATATGCATAGAGTTTGCTAATCGAATATACCTATATATCTAAATGAATAAATGCGAAAGTTTTTTTCGTTTATCACTCCTATATTATCATAAAAACGGGTTACTCTTATTTAAATCAATAATACAACATTTTATTTACCTCCCCAGGAGGTTAGGCACAATGCCAGTTTTATCTTACTCCCACAAGTAAAATGTGACCCAAGCTCGGGTCGGGAAAGTGGGGTTTGAAAAGCCAGCGCCCGAGAAGGTGAGCACTCTGGCCATTAAAAATTGCCTGGTCAGCCCCGTCGGCATTCCTCGGTAGGGGCGCCTCAGGCAGTAAGCAACAAACTTACTTCTCCCCAAAGAGGGGAGGCAAAGCCTGGGAGGGTGGACCTCCTAGAACTGCACAGGACAGACCCATAGATCGGCGTAAATCAAGCCCCGAAGGCCAAGACGATACCAGTTTATGGCGTGTATCAATCAATGATACGACATACTTTTTTGAAATACTCTATATATAGTACAGAAGAAAGATCCAAAGACAGTTACTTGAATGCCTAATTTGCATCACTATTTTTTTTAAACAGTTCATAATAAATTAATGTTTCGTGTTATTAATTTGTAATTTTATTGTCCTATTTTGCTATATATATATATATATGCAATAGTTTCATCGATATTAACAGTAATTTATTAAAGTGATAAAAAAAAGATAAATCGCTAAATTCAGAATTAACGTTAGTTTTTGTACAGCTCTCTCACTACAATTGACATATATATATTTCGTTAAAAGCTGAAATGGGATCATTGATTAAAAGTGATTAAATAATGCCCAAAAAGGGAATAATAAATTAATTTCTGCTGTCAGGACTGAAATATAAAACAGGTGATAGAACAAAAAGCGGATAATCAAATCGTGAGAATTTGAAGGTGTTATATAGCAACAAAACACAGAAAACGGATGGCGTTAGTGATTGAGACATCATTGTGCAAAAAAAAAAAAAAAAGAAATAGATAATTAAATAGAAACATTGACTCACCACGGTGGCTCCAAAGTCGATGAACTCAACCTGAAAATAGATCAAGGGTGTGAAGACAATGTTGATGAATTGAAGTGATCAGGCAAACTTAATGGCTAAGAAAAAAACTCTTATGAAAACTAGAAGAATGCACGTCACAGGACGGGTAAAATTAATTCACGTTTTGCAGCACTTTTATGTCCCCTTACGAAGATAAAAATCAACATATGCTACTAAACCTTATATCTAGAATCCATATTCCAATTTTGATCAACATCCATTATGTGATTTTGATTCTAGACAATATCTCAAATTCAAGGCTTAAGCTTAAGAGGTCTTAATTGAAATTCAGGGAATCTTCCTTAATTGGTGTATAATGACTATGGATCAAATTTAATGCAAATCTGAAATATTTTAATTTTCAAATGGGAGGTTGTGCCCATATTACACTCCTTAAAAAACATTTTAAAATACTCCAAAGAAAACTGACATTTGACCTCATAAACGGAAGTCGACGAAATCACGTGATCTATGGGGAAGAGAGATTTCTGTCTCTTTCTGGTGACACTTCAAGCAGAGAAGATATGAAGGTCATCATTGCGTATTTTAGCCCCAGTGAGGGTAGGAGGGCGCACAACAAATAATGTGTAAGGCTCAAACGTAAAAAATTATGCAATCTATATTAGTTATGCATTATATAGTAAATATCTTTGGCCCATTAAAAATATAATTTAATTTCTAGAGGTACAAGTTCTAAACTTTGTGTCAGAATTTTAACTAATTCTGTAGATAATTTGACCATGCGTCTTTTCTACTACTTCTAACCTATTAGAAATAGTTTTTTTTTTCATTATGCCCCTTACTTTAGCTTTTAATTAAGAACCCTTACTTTAGCTTTTAATTAAGACCCCTTACTTTAGCTTTTAATTAAGACCCCTTACTTTAGCTTTTATGGCCAATTCCTCTACCACTGATAATTAAGCTTCAGTAACTTTTACCTTTTCTCACTATTTGATTATAAATGTTACTAATTCTAATGATTCAGATAATTGCATTATTAGTCGCCCTTAACTAATAATGAAATCATCTGCATCTTAATCACTTAGGGAGTGAGGCAATTGAAATAATAGTGAGCAAAAAAACAATTTGAGGCAATTGAAATAATAGTGAGCAAAAAAACAATTTGAGGCAATTGAAATAATAGTGAGCAAAAAAACAATTTGAGGCAATTGAAATAATAGTGAGCAAAAAGCAACGAACGCTGCAATCACCAATAAAAATAATCACATAAAAATACATTAAATATTTAGGTGATAAAAATCGTACATATTTCTAGACAAGCATCTTGGTCCAGTGGTAAAGACGCTGGACTATAGACATCAATATCGCAGGTTCGATCCTTGACGGCTGTGAGCCATGGATTTCTTTTATATACGTATTAAATTAATAACAATATATATATATATATATATATATATTTTGTATGATTAGGCAACAATCCTTCTTTTATACATATCTGGTTGAACAGGAGTGCCAACTTCTGTTTATTCCTTTTCTGATCCAATCTTTCTATTCGTCGAACGATATTGGTTAATAATACAAGATCTATCGTTCGACGAATAGAAAGATTGGATCAGAAAAGGAATAAACAGAAGTTGGCACTCCTGTTCAACCAGATATGTATGTATATATATATATATATATATATATATATATATATATATATATATATATATATATATATATATACACACACACACATATATATATATATATATATATATATATATATACTTCTCTCTTTTGCACGTGAGCATCACTTTAAAGTGTTTGTTCTTCCCTCTAGTTTTCCCGTGACTATTCCTTTCTGTTTAATAAATTTATATATAAAATGAATGGCGGCCGTCGTGTCAAATACTTGAGATGCTGATCAAACCTGAAGGAAATTGTAACAGATGGTGGTAGTTATCTATATAAATGTTTCTGTTGGAAATTCAGCCAAAGTATGACTTTTCCAAAGACAGAAATTGAACTCAAATTGTCTATTTCACTTAATGTTATGCCAATATCATATCGAAAGTTCGCCTTAATACAGCAATCATTGTTCCCCAAGCTCTAGCCCTTGTTTTATCGCCGCAATGTTGAATCCCTGTGCTTGTGTCACAAGTACTTTAATGGAATGTGCTACAACGAACTTGCTGCTTTGGTGCTCCCCTCAATGTAAATACTCCCGACCAACCCGATAGTCAGCTAAATCGCATCCCTTCATTGTGGAAGTTCCCAGATGCCGGAGAGCTTTCTACTCTAATAGCTTTTTTCCTTGAACTGCTAGTCTTTGGAATTCACTCCCTGATCCCTGTTTTCACGACTGTACCAACATGCAGAAATTTAAATGTAATGTGAACAAACATCTCGCTGCACAAATCTTCACTTAGGATGCTTCCTATAAATTTTGCCCCTAATTCACAGTAGCTCTATGGCAATGGACTGAATAAAAGTTAAAAAAAAAAACAAAACAAAAAACCCAAAACAAACTTTTCCACTTAAACATGGCTCCTATTATGTAACACTGAAAATCCGATATTTTTCTCAACAATTCATTTTTCTGTAAAAATAAAACCCTAGACGGTGACTTTTTCTGTCCAACTGATTGTTTTAATATTCTATGGTGGCACCACAATTCAAATGCCGAGTTTAATGTAACAAAATATGGAGGCATATAAAACTGAATTTTCATAATTGTACAGAATGAAATCAGAAAAATTGACTAAAATAACCGTCTATTTAACAATAAAAAAACCCAGCATGACACAATATATTGTCGGAAATAAAATGCATGTTTACTTTGTAACCTGCTCACCGCAAATTCGAAGGAGATATGGTTTACCAGAATAATAAAAACATTAACATACATTAATCTCAGAGTGGGAGAGATGAGTTATCTGTTCAAAATCAGCCCTCGCTAATCATTGGGTTAGGGTTAGCCAACTGGTTATGGTGACACCCGCGACAAGTGGCTCCTCTTTCGAACTCTGTACACGTTTCACTTTTTTTCTTTGTCATTTCCCACGTTTTATTCCAGACCCGTTAGCTTGTTGAGATATGGGGTTATTTTACCCCACAGCTCTGTATTTACCTGAGATCCCCAAAATAACTATTACAAGAACGAATAATAGGGGGAAATTAGAACAATGAACAATTAAACATTTATGTAGAGTTGACAGTATATAATTATGGTGATCTACACTATTCCGTCAATTCATGGACTCTTCCCGACACTATGAATAGTGGTAACATAGAGACCAGCTTTTAAGAACACAGAAGTAGTCTCTGGCAACCCATCACTTCTGTACTTTCTGTAAATACATACTCTTGCTAACTACCGCCTTTTTATCTTATTTCTTTTCGGTTCTTTAAGGCCACAACATTATACAAAATATTAAGGACATTAGTTTCTACTCACGAGTAGTGGCAGTTCTCTACCTTTCGAGATAGATTAAGGATATCTGGACAAGCAAGATATTCTTCATTCTGTAGTACGTCTGTAAGACCCGTCCGGCACCGGTGAATTCTCCTTCAATCTCTAACCCTTTTTAAGATAAACAAAGGGAGATAACCCAGCGATGTCATAGTACCGGTGTATATTTTCAAGGATCGTTTCTCGACAGGCTAAAATAACTGTCTATTTAAGAGTATTATTTATACAAACTGAGTGTCGACAAAAAAAAAAAAGCAACGTAATGCATCTATATAATAATGTTTGTATGTACGTTACCATTTTTTGAAGCTTGCATGTTCATATCACTTCGGGGTCACCATTGTGGAATAAAGACATTTAGTCAAAAGTGAATTTATGACAAAGTCTATTCTAACATATTTTATCAACTTTATTTCACGTCTTCTATAGAAGAAAGGTTAGAGAATCTAAAAGTGTGTTCTTATGTAAAATTGACCGGGATAGACAATTGAAGTGTTCTCGAATCTCTAACGTTACCCTTTATGTGCTGAATATCTATGTGTCCCCCCCTCTAAAAGTGAATCAATGACAAAGTCTATTCTAACATCTTTTATCAACTTTATTTCACTTTGTTTGTTAAGCCAAGACTTAACAAACAAAACAAAGAGATTAAGAAAAAAAATTGACGTCAAATGTTATGAAAGGGTTCCATGCAGTTGTGAGTTGGATGCGGCATGCTTCATGTCCGCTTAGGTTGACATCTTAAGTTCAACTGGCTCAGATGTGGGGGAAAATGTATGAGTATTGATTTACTCCTCTCCAGGAGTTAGGCACAAGGCCAGTTTTTATCTTACTCCCACAAGTAAGATGTGACCCAAGGTCGGGTCGGGAAAGTGGGGTTTAAAAATTGCCTGGGCAGCCCCGTCGGCATTCCCCGGTAGGGACGCCTCAGGCAGTAAGCAATAAACTTACTCCTCCCTAAAGAGGGGAGGCGAAGCCTGGGAGGGTGGACCTCCTAGAACTGCACAGGACAGACCCATAGACCGGCGTAAATCAAGCCCCGAAGGCCAAGATAATGCCAGTCTATGGGGTGCAGTATCCATCGGAACAGATACTACACTTTGATCTTAGCCAAAAGGCCAAGAACAGTAGTAGTCGAGCGGAAGTGCATCCGATAACAAAATGTTTTCATTGGATAATTTATCAACCATTTCGCGTAGAAACGTCAGCCTACATAGAAAGGAAATAGTCCATCAAAATGTAACTGCTACACCCACATAAAAAATAAGATCGTCCGATTAATAAAGACGATGGCTGTAAAGAAATAAAACTCCGATTTTACCCATTTTAAAATGAATTGTTCCCAAATCAAATTATGCCGTCCCCGTCGACAAAAGCAGTACACTTTTAAATAAATACACTTAAAAAAATAGCATTCGTTTTATTGTTTTGATGAATATTTAGCTGACAACAGAGAATATCTATGATTTTAAAAAGAATTAAATTGCTACAATTTTAAATAAATCAATGAAGAAGAGACATATTTGTTTGATTTATTTAAACAATATTTAGCTGACAATGACAATTATTTTTATGGAAGAAGAAGGAGTTATTTCTTTCTTAATGGCATTGACTCTAACAGACATTTATCATTTCAAAAGGGATATTATGAAGAGTAAATTATATAGATTGATGTAGAAAGCACCATGGAATTTCTACGGAGCCACACTAGTAATATATTAATATAAGTAAACAAAAGAAATATGAAATTCTTACCGTTTCAGGATCCATGTTGTATACTTTGATTTTGGGTTTTCCTTTTATGACTGTAGCCTTTTGTGCCTCATCTAAAACAATAACACAATAAATAATTAAACAAACAATAATTTTAATCAATATAAAAACTGGAAAAAACAAACAAAAAATTACCATTATAGATTAAAACAGAACGATTCGATTATTGGTTGCAATCCAAAATACAGTACTTATGTAGAGGAATTGACGTTAATTCATACAACTCTCTCTCTCTATATATAAAATCAATGTTTATGTGTTCCCTATAGAAAGAGAGGTTAGAGAATCTACATAAATCTAAAGTGTATTCTTATGTTAAATTTACCGGGATAGACAATTGAAGTGTTCTTGAATCTCTAAGTGCATCGTTAAATGGGCTATGAGGGCATAACCCCCTTAAAACTTCAAATACATGTTATTTTGATGAAATTTATATTATATGTATAAAATTTTATGGGGAAGACAATGGAAGTGGCCCTGAGTCTCTAAGTGCCCTCCTAACTTAAGGGAGTTATGTGGGCTGAACCTCTTTTAAAGCTTCAAATGTATCCTATTTTGAAGAAATCTATATCATATGTATAACATATGAAATCTTGGCCTTTTGGTCAAGATCAAAGTGTAGTATCTGTTCCGATGGATACTGCACTCCATAGGCTTGTATCGTCTTGGCCTTCGGGGCTTGATTTACGCCAGTCTATGGGACGGTCCTGTGCAGTTCTAGGAGGTCCACGCTCTCAGGCTTTGCCTCCCCTCTTTGTGGAGGAGTAAGTTTATTGCTTACTGCCTGAGGCGCCCCTACCGGAGAATGCCGATTGGGCTGCCCAGGTAATTTTTAATGGCAAGAGTGCTCACCTTCTCGGGCGCTGGCTTTTCAAGCCCCACTTTCCTGACCCGACCTTGGGTCACATCTTACCTTGTGGGAGCAAGATAAAACTGGCCTTGTGCCTAACCTCCTGGTGAGGAGGTAAATAAAATGTATAACATTGTCCGGGAAAGACAATGGAAGTGGTCCCGAATCTCTACGTTACCTTTTATGTGCCGGATATTTATGTTTTCCCACCTCTAAATAGCCCATGGGGACAGAACTCCCTTCAAACTTCAAATACGTATATCCGATTTTAATAAAATTTAAACCATATGTATAAGATACTAAGTTAGAGGTTTTCAAAGTTTCAGCTTCTTCCGACGAAATGGGAGGAGGGAGGCAGTAAAAACAAAGAAATTAATATGGTGTTATGAGCAGAGTGAAAAAGTACATCGTAGTGATCCTCATTCAATCCCGAGCAACGTCAGGTCTTCTTGCTAGTACTATATATAAACATTTAAACTATAAGTATAACACACTAATTCAGAGAGTTTTCCAACATTTCAGCTTCTTCCAACTATATTAAGGGACGAAATGAAAGGGGCAGTAAAAACAAAGAAAGTAATATGGTGTTATGAGCAGAGTGAAAAAGTACAGAGTGATGATCTTCATTCAATCCCGAGTTATAAACGTTTTATTTACTAAACATCTGAAGGTATAGACATACGATTTTAAAGTTTGTACGATCGCCAAGTGAGTCCTGAAATATTTCAGTTGAAATATTTTCAGTACGTGTTAAGCTTATGCTGATGTGTGAGTATGAAGAGTTAAGTGTGCGTGTATTCTCTTCCACGAGTTGTTTTAGGTAGTGCTTATTCGACGTGGATAATATGTACGTTGTTCAGACTGCCATGCATAGTATTTTGTTGCGGTGACAATTTGTTGATACAGGTCTGGACTGTTGATATTTTGTGTTCTTTCTTTATATAGTGTTGGGGTCAGCTCCCATGTTTTAACGCCAAATCTTTAACGGTCTCTTTTATTGTTTTTGGTTAAGATATTTTTAACTCTTGCCCTGAAGAACTAGACCTGATACCCCAACAGATTTAATCTTCCTCTGAGGTTATCAGATGCTTGCTGCATTTAAAAACTTTCACAAAATTTCTTTATGGAAATAACACCATTCCGCTGATGATGGCGATCTGTTCCAGGGCAAGAATTCTTTCTTATGAAATCTGTTGCACGGTGCTGATTGGGATTGTCGCTTACTTATTATTATGTTCAACTTTGCGGTTAGGTCTATTAATCTTAGCGGAGTTACTTGAATGATTATACAGGAAGTAGAGACTATTTAAGGCAGACACGCTTACTGGTCAGAATATAAAGTAAGTGGCAGATTCCATCTCTGTGTGGAAGAAAATAAGGTGCTTGTGCATATCAACCCTGACATTGAAATATTTAAAGAATGTATAAACTTTATTATGTACTTACGTGTTAGCTGAAAATAAGATTATGCAGAAAAAATTACGCAAATTCATCCAGTAGTTATTAAATTATAAGAAAAAGAAAAATAATTTTACGTACATTTTGATATTTTTGTAAACAAGGGAGATAACAACTTTTTTTTTTTACCAAGTTAAAAAAATGTTTTTTACCAATTGCGGAAAAACAACTTATAAGTACTATAACCTAACCCTAGGGTGGCGATTCCAAAGAAATGCCGATTATGAGTCATTTCCGGAAAACCCTAATTTTTAAATTTTGAGTTATGTCATTTTCCGGACAATCAGAAACCCCCAAACCCCGAAATCGTGAAAATATGAGTTATCGTCCTTAACCACTGGAAAATCTAAGATACAAAATGGTGGAAATATCTACCGAGTGATAAAATCGTTTTTTTATTTATAATTAAATAAATACTGGATGAATTTGCATAATTTTTGGTGTACAGTCTTTTTTTCATCTACCACGTAAGTACATAACAAAGTTTATACATTTCTTTAGCTATTTTATTTTTAAGAACGGTCTAACATGTCACGGTTGATATGCACAAGCACCGAAAATAATTTTGGTGGGAAATTTGCCTGATGATTCTTCTGCCTAAATACCAGTCAGGAATACGTTATCGACAATCAGCCTCACAGAGACAGGCCATTTTGATGGCCTTTATCTGTCGGACTGTGGTATATGTCTTGCGTAGTCCAAGGAGTTCCACTCTTTCAGGCCTTGCCTTCCCTCCTTGGGAAGGGGTTGGTTTATTGCCAATTGCCCAAGGCGCCCCTACCAGGGAATGCCGATAGGGCTGCCCAGGCTATTTTTAAAGGCCAGCCTGGATCTTCCGCTGACTTTCTCCTTCCACATTCTGACCTTGTGCCACATCTTCCGGTTATGGGACGGAAGTAACTAAAGTGAAATAAATGGGCCAGTGAATGTCTGTGGTGGCTATGAAATCCATTAACTTTTGGCAGCAGAGTATCATGGAGTTTCTAATCTGGTTCTGCCATAATGCAGAAACAAACAATAGGTTCGTTTGTTTTAAATGACTAACGTAATATACCAAAAACATATTTTATTCAATAAATATACATTATTCAATATTTGAAAAAAATATGAGTTAAGTTTAAAACTTAATGAAAATATTTGTCAACCACCAAACAAAAAAAAAAGCCTATTCTCGGAACATCAAGAAGTTTCATCGGATGTCCTGCTGGCTTGGCAATCTGAGAGCAGACTCAAGGCGTTCCCTTGAATAGCGGCGATGGAGGGCCACTTGTAAAGCTAAGTCGATTCACGATAGTCCCCAGTTAAGTGTGGCGCATCATGACTAACTACATTTAATTTCGAAAAATATCTTTTGAATTTGAAACAAGAAGTCTATTTGTTGGGATGACTTGCTACGTTTAGTTTTGAAGAAAAACAATTTTAGAGACTTGAGACAGGAAGTTTGTTTGTTTAAATGATTTATTATATTAAATAAATTAAAAAATGTTATTAACTTTTTAGATGCACCCCCCCCCCCCGCTAGTATTCAACGAGTTTCCACTTATATTCAAAAAGGAGGACAATTATGAGAAGTGGAAATACCGATTATAACGCTGGCTGAGTTTCATCAATTTAGAAAAAACAATGGCCTGTAATAGCCTTTACGCTCAGTGAGGATTAAGATCTACTTTCCTTTTGTATTTACATGCAATCTCTTGTGTAGTAATAAGTTGTGCTTCGGTTGGCTAACACAGGCATACCGAAACTCATTTAGAAATACATCAGGCATTAGAACATTTCTGCACATGCAAGCGACTTCCAGCCCTTTCCGTTTTTGCCCACCAAATCGAGACGTCAATGTAGACAGACGTGGCATTTACCTTCGCTTCTCGTCAATGGTAACAAGAGGCGGAAATAAACTCGAAACC
Source organism: Sepiola atlantica (assembly GCA_963556195.1). Lineage (NCBI taxonomy): Eukaryota > Metazoa > Mollusca > Cephalopoda > Sepiida > Sepiolidae > Sepiola > Sepiola atlantica. The sequence continues at coordinate 71,747,531 of OY744532.1, read as the reverse complement.
AACATGGAAACAATTACATTTCTACTCTAATGCGTATTGAACCAACTTGCCATACATTTTTATATTCCTATGTTCCTGTTCTGTTTAACGGCACGGTCAAATAAAGTTGATTTAAATGTAAAGAAGATGTTGGTATTTTATTCGCAACCTGATGACCCTTTTCTTCGTCTTCATTTCATGCCAGCTCAGTCAGATGAGTACAGATACGGCCTCACTCAACAAAATGGCTATGACCAACCTCGACATTCAACTCACACCAACTGCCAACTGCACAAATCCATTAATTAAGGAGTTGAAAACATAATTGCAGTTTTATCTGAGAGATAGGTCTCAGTTAGCAATTGAATTTCTAGAAAACTCTTAAAGTTATAAAAACACGTAAAGAACTTGTGGCCTATTGCAATGTGGTAGTTAGACGTTATAATACAGCAAGGTCCACCCTCCCAGGCTTTGCCTCCCCTCTTTGGGGAGGAGTAAGTTTATTGCTTACTGTCTGAAGCGCCATGCCCAGGCAATTTTTAAAATGCCCTAAGTACTCTTCCTCTAGAGTGCACATTCCCACTTTCCGACCGTGTGTCACATTCTACTTTGTGGGAAGTAAATAGATAAATAGGGCTTAGTGTACTCAGATGTCAATTTGACCTCCTATGTATCAGAAGCGAATGTGACGGCACATGGTTTAAAGAGAGGGGGATAAAAGAGGAGTCAATTATTTTTGGTTCGTTAATAATAATTTTAGAATTATTTTGAAAAATTAATTTATTAAACACTAAATTAACAGCAGTTAATGCCCTTTTGATCCCTCTTTGTTGCTCAACATCTAGAATATATCTAAATAACTGCTTTATTGGCAAATTTTAAAAAGTGTGTTAATCGAATTGAGTGATAATCTTATACAGCTTCCGTGCTACTTGTTTTCATAGGTTTTTATTGATTTACTTGTCATTGGAGAAATCTTTACCTGGCCATGTTATTTTTCTTAGCTATTTCTAATTCTGAAAGATTAAATGAATTACGATAAAAGTTCGTCCGATACAGCAAAAAAAAACCACAAAGTTATGAAATATCTTAGATTATGTGTCGAGATGTCTATTGATAGAAAGAAATGAAGTGACTTCGTCATAGATACAAATCAATGAATAATTGGCGTTTTGGATATATGAGAGAGCCATTCATTTCAATTGGGATAAAGTGAAGATCCGAGCGTTGGTGGTGAAAGGAGAGAAGCTTTGTTTTAGATGTATTAAAAGTAACCATCCACCCTTTTCCCCATTGTACAACATGCTCTAGGTCAGAAGAGTAAGAAACAAACAGATCCTGATCATTAATGCTCTTTGAAGTGTTGCCATAGATGGTTGTGTCATCTGCGAAAATTTAACAGCAATCCCAAGTTCTCTTTTAAGGGGACTAGAGTTTCCCAACATTAAAAACCGACCTTGTGTCTAACTCTTCCCTCGTGGGGAGGCAAGTAAATAGGGACTCGTTATTCATATGCCTGGATTAACAACTTATCGACAAAATATATCGTAATTCTATTTTATTTTTTTTTAATTTAAATTTGAATTTGAATTTAAAAAATTGATTTTAATTAATCATGTTCAAATTTAAATATAAAAAAATTGATTTTAATTTATCATGTTCAAATTTAAATTAAAAAACTTGATTTTAAATTTATCATGTTCAAATTTAAATTAAAAAAATTGATTTTAATTTATCATGTTCAAATTTAAATTAAAAAAAATTGATTTTAATTTATCATGTTCAAATTTAAATTAAAAAAATTGAGTTTAATTTATCATGTTCAAATTTAAATTAAAAAAATTGATTTTAATTTATCATGTTCAAATTGAAATTAAAAAAATAAATTTCAAGTTTTTAAAATTTGAAAAATAATCTTGGAGGACTTGTGAGGAATGGGTACCAAGAGGATTTCAGTTCTTATAGAGTCAGTTTAGAGTATTGACAGAGAATACCGAGTCAATCCCGGAAATTACCCAAGCAGTTTACCTTCTTATCTTTTATTATTTTAGGAAGTTATATCAACATAAATTTTTTTTTGATGGCTAATCTTTTAAACCCTAACCTAACCCTCTGTATCCTTAGTGTCGTCTGCCGTTTCTACATTTTTTTCGTGTCTTTCAAATCGTAAACTGCTTAGATCATTTCCGGGACTGACTCGGGATTCTCTGTCACTACACAGAACTTACTCCATAAGAACTTCTGGGTGTCCATCTCGGCAATGATGTAGTATAGTTCACAGCAACACATAACTGTTACCAAACACAAGAAAATTACTTTTCTACCTACCTGTATAATTTAAAAGTGTGGAAACAGATTGTAAGATTTATTATCTCTGAATTTGTTATTGTCACTTTTACTTAACCAAATACGAGTAGGTGGTCGCTTATTTCAGGGTTAAAGTAATTTCAGTAATAAAAAAGCTTATCATAATCCGACTGACAACCACCTACCGACACAGGCTTACGGTACCACTAATTGTTTTTATTATCTTTTAAGCCTGAAATTACTGACCACCTAAAAAAATCGATGGTCATTTTTTTTACTCGTGTTTGGCTAAGAAAAAGTGATGATAACAAATTTAGAGATAACTCTTACAATCAGTTTTCATGCTTTAAAATTATACAGGTGGGTAGAAAAGTAAATTTTCTTGCGTTTGGTAACAATTATTTGTTGTATATATCCTCCTTTTTATGCTGTTAATTATATTGGTACCCTCCAGGATATGCGCCTAATTTCCGTGACTGCTCGGCTGCAGCGATCGGACAGGTCACGGAAGCGCCCGAGAGCTGCCGAGTCGAAAACGAGGTTGTATAAACAAAACTGGGGGAAAAAAATGACCAATCAGGATGCTGCCAAGCAGTTTATAGCAAGCAGCCGATGATAATTGGAAGGAAACGCTAAGCAAAACGAAAATAATGAATTTCCAGCAGTTGTGTCAGACCCTGGAATCTCCGGAGCAGGTGATGAATTTCTGCCATCAGAAATGTCTTCTGCCGACCAAAATACAGTGTAGCAGATGTGCACGACTTTGCCGCTTGACGTCAAGAAAAAAAATATCGGACAAGTATGCATGGAGATGCCCCACCCAGGAATGCAGGGCTTGGGTGTCTTTGCTATCGGGGACATTTTTTTCGTGGTCAAATCTTGAAATCGCAACCATACTGAAAATGATCTACCTGTGGTCCCAGGATATGGTGACAGGAAAGAATCTACGCAAAGAATGCGGCATACTGTCTCCAACCACGCAAGTGGATTGGAAGAATTTTCTGTGGGAGGTCTGCACGGAATATCTGTCGCGCAACCCTCGGCAACTTGGAGGCCCAGGGCATACGGTGGAAATAGACGAGACTCACAACGTTGGCCATGTTCTCCAGCTGCTCTAGGTCTTCGGGAGATACGACCCCGCAGAGAAAAGTTAGAGTTTCCTGGTGACAGTGCCAAACAGGAATGCCGAAACCCTCCATCCAATAATCAGGCAGTACGTCGTCCCTGGGACCACGGTAGTATCCGATTGCTGGAGGGCCTATAACAGGTTAGGAGAGGAGGGGTATCGACACCTTACGGTGAACAACAGCGAAAACTTCGTGGACCCGACAACGGGTGCCTGCACCAACCACATAGAGAGGATGTGGAAGGAAGCGAAGCAGAGAAACAAAAAGGAGTGCGGGATGAGCAGGGCACTCGTAGACGGCTATCTGCGGGAATTTATGTGGTGTCAGAGATTTAGAAACGACCCCTTCAATGCCATATTGTCGCAGATAGCAGAACTCTATCTCGTCGTCGATCATCCTTCTGCTCCTTCCACATCCTCGACGAACCCCGCCTCCTCTTCTGCCTGTTTTTCGCTAAGCCCCCTCCCCAAAAAAAAGCGCCAGGAACAACAGCAGAGTACCCTGAACCTCTGTGGGAAATGGTACAGAATTCCCCCCACTTCCCCGCTAAAAAATCTATAAAAAAAAAGACTTGCCTAATTGAAAAAAAAAAGTAAAAAAAATGGTTCAAAAATAAAAAAAAAAGTTTATTTATTTCAGCTATGGGTTTGTTCATTTCTTTCATTTTTTTTTCAAAAATATATGCATTTCTTTCTTTCCGTATTCATCATCTTATATTGTCGTCTGCCAACCTTCAATTTTTGCACGATTTTCGGTTTTGTTTATACAGCCTCGTTTTTGTCTTGCCAGCCTCGTTTTCGACTCGGCAGCTCTCAGATGCTTCCGCGACCTGCCCGATCGCTGCGGCCGAGCAGTCACGGAAATTAAGCGCATAGCCTGGAGTAGTACCATTATATTACATCATTGCCTCCATTCCTAACAAGTACCGGTGCTGTCATAGATGACACGCCAGATTTCCATGACTTCGTGTCGGCAACGATCGAGCAGGTCACGGAAGTGCCCGAGAGTTGCCGAGACGAAAACGCAAAGCGTTAATGGAAGACTTGCAGGCGATAATATAAGACGAATAAATTCAAAGAAAAAATACATAGATAAAAAGACAAAAACCGAAAAAACTGTAGGGTGGGGGTCAAATGAACCATTTTTAATCAAATGTGTAAAAAGAAAATTTATATATGGGGGGGGGGGGAAGAGGGGGGAAATTTTGTCAATTTTTTTTTTTGCATTTGTTTTGTTGTTTTTCTTTTCTTTTTTTTGCTAACACACAACAAAGAAAGAAAAAAAAATGGGTTAGGTTTAGGGTTAGGTTTTAGGTTTAAGGTTAGAGTTTAGGTTTAGGGCTTAGGTTTAGGGTTCCCGTTAGGGTTAGGGCTCCCGTTCTTAGTGATAGCCAAGCCCTGCATTCAAACTGCCAAGCTCTAACTGGAAGACTGGCAGACGTTAATATAAGACGAATAAATTCAAAGAAAAAAATACATAGATTAAAATCATTTTTTTTTGTGAAAATAATGTTGTTTTTTTTGGGGGGGGGTAAAATTTTGTCCATGTTTTTATAAGATAAAGAAAGAAAAATTGATATTATTCCGTCAGCGTTCGGGCGCTTCCGCGACCTGCCCGATCGTTGTCGACGCGAAGTCACGGAAATATAGTGCGTCAGCTATAGTTGTACCCAAGTACCTAATCTTGAGGTGAAAAAATATTTTTTGTATGCCTTTTTGAGATAAGTACAAAATTACAATATTCAAAACAGAAAATCTGGTATAGAGTAAGATTAGATTTGAATTAAAGCCTATAGAAATATACAATACAATACAAAATATACAATCCAAAATATACAATACAAAATATAGAAATCCAAACTATACAATACAAAATATCAAATAAAAGGGAGAGCATCTCGAGCTTACATATTTGGTTAATGCATAATTATTACACATTTTTCTTAATTTTATAATTTCACGAGATATGTTCGGTACACGTTGTACATTTTTTCTCTTCTTTCTCTTTTTATTCCTTCTTACCTCTTGGTTTCCTCCTCTTCTTTATTTACATCATTTACTTATTTCCATTATTTATTGTATCCCTTTCCTTTCACAATACGTTAGTATCCGTATCTTGTGATTGCCATAAGCTTCCAATCTTGAGAGGGTATTGTATCCTCTAGCAGGCAATTATTACGAAAGAATTATATTTACTTGAGAATGGATGACGTCATACAGGATGAATGGTCGTTGCCAAAAGCAATGTGACGTCATAATGGTCGAATGGGAGTTTTCAGAACGTATGTACCTGCATGTTTGTTTGAAAACAGCAGCAGCAGCAGCGGCGGCGGCACCCTTCTTAAAGTCAAACCCTTCCTCAGCATGGTAAAAATGGTGACAACGTAGTAGCCTCAGAGCTACCGGATTAACACGGCTCTTACAAAAATCCAGGAGGAATCAACATCAGGATCCGTTTTCCATTGGTCGGATCTGCCTCTGCGTGTGGCAAGCAATGATGTGTCAAGCAGGGAAACGCTAATCCCCGTAGTGGGGACCATGGCGAACACGTGTTTATTGAAACCCAGCTAACACAACTGGTAGAAATCCAGGAGGAGTCAACATCAGGATCCGTTATTCTCGTGTTGTTTCTGCTTACGCGTGTGGAAAGTAAATACAGGCACTGAATCATAAATCAATGAAGTAAGAGTGGCAATGTTGCTTCTGTGCCTTTGTCTGCTTTGGACCAAACCTTCCTCAACTTCACATGCAATCGCTGAGCATTTCTGCTATCTTTGTCGGTGGTAAAAACCTGCAATCTTGCACGTTAATGAATAACCGCGACTTGCAAGGAGGACTTCACGCAGATCAGACAATCCTGAGGCACAATCTTTGTGAGTTCTATGCAGAAGTCCAACTTACAAAATAGAAAAGCAGTAACAACAGCAATAGCCGTAATGTGTATCTTTGTTTGAAAACAGCAGCAGCCATATCTGCTGGCGTCTGATTTATCCACTGATGTCAAAGTTAAGTAATTATATGTGTAATATATTTTGATATATATATATATTAATTTTTATAATATTTTGTATTTAGTTGACAAAAAGGAGCATAATAAAGCATTTAGTAAAAAGAAGAAAACTTTTGGGCCGTCCTTGGCCTTCATCGACGATTAGTGTTTTATACGAGACTTGAGCGGTGGAAGTTTCCAAAATAAAGTGCCTAAAATCGTTTGGGCACATATGGCTCGACACAGACTTTCGGCTCGATTAATAAATGTAGATGTATATTTTTGATCCAATCAGAAGGGTCTGAGTGAAATTATGAAGTTATTATCTGCGATCTACGTCAGACACTCTCGAGCATATTACGAAGGCGAAAATTTTATTTAATCTTCAGTTGAGTAGGGAATATTTTAGTCATGGCTGTTCCTATTTATCTTCCTCCCACAAGGTAAGATGTGACACAAGGTCAAGAAAGTAAGAAAAGAGCAGCGCTTGAGAATTTGAGCACTCTGGCTATTTAAAAATTGCCTGGGCAGCCCCGTCGGCATTCCTCGATAGGGGCGCCTCAGGCGATTGGCAATAAACTAACCCCCCTCTCAAAGGGTGTGAAGGCAAAGCCTGGGAAGGTGCACCTCCTAGAACTGAACAGGATGGAGAACCGATAGACCGGTGTGAATCCAGATCCGAAGGCCCGGACAATACCGGTCTATTGGGTGGGGTAAGAACCCCTTGTGTAGTCATGGCTGTTCTGTCCTGTGAATATTTTATAGCACTTAATTGTCGACTAAAGCTTCCCCACTTGCTCAGCTAATGAATTTCTTTTCCTTCGCAAAGACATTTATCCACAGAACAAATATTCTTTTGTTTTCAACCTTTTGGATATATATATATATATATATATATATATATATATATATATATATATATATATATATATATAATATATATATATATATATATATATATATATATATATAATATTTATAAATAAATATTAATTTATTAATTAATTAATTTATTACTTAATTTATTAATTAATTATATATATATATATATATATTAAAAATTATATATATATATTAAAAATTATATATATATATATATATATATATATTAAAAATAGTCTTTTGTGAATACATGTTTTTCTTCTCTCTTATTTCTGTGTAATTTCTTCGTATAACATTTCATACTCTTTCTCACACACGCGTCTCCCAAACCTCCATCGTTGATGGATGTTTCATACATGGAGATTACATTTTAAATTTATCTCCCTCCCCAACATCAACTTCACATAAGGAGGAAGTTGGAAGCTAACAAAGGAGGTTGGATAAAACATTAGGTTATCATGTCATCTACATTTTCTCCTTTCCCATATATTTCCTCCATTTTCTCATGTCTGATTGCAACAATTTGCTTTTGTGATGCGTTAAATTATTTTCCAATGAAAAAATGTGGTGCTTTGTTATATTAGGACCTGCGCTAACTTTGACCCCGTCGTTAGGGTTACGGTCAAAGTGAGGGTTAGGGTTAGCTAGAGAGTTAGGGTTAGGGTTTAAGGTTAGGATCATGGTCAAAGTTAGCGCGGGTCTTAATGTAACAAAGTACCAAAAATGTTAAAATTCTAAAATGAAAAGAAAAAATTTAATTTCAATAAATTTGATTGTTTTTTTAACCATCACCAGCAAAGTTTTAATTAAACTATTTTTGCTTCGGAATTTTTTAGATGAAGATTGATAATTTGCATAATTTGGATTATTTGGACTACTGTTCTTATCTTGGATGTTATTCTCACAACGTTTCGGCCGATGTAACCTCTGACCTTCTTCAGGTGTATCTTGTTAAACTCGGGAATCTTCATGTCGAACTCGAGAATCTGTACGGAATTCCGAACGGAACAGTTTATTTAATCCAAGGAGATAGCTTCCTCATGACTGGGTATAAGTCTTACGTAATTGTTTCTGTGGCGCAACGGATATAAGTGCTAAGTAATAATCAGTTCTAAGTTATGGTCTTCCGGAGGTTGAATGTTCAATACTCAGTACGGGCGATACTAAAAATACAATTACGAATTACTTAAAACTGCTACACGATCATGGCTGATTGAAGGAAACCAAGTGGATTAAATAAAGGGTTTCGTTCGAAATTCTCTACAGATTTCCAAGTTCGACAAAACGCACCTGAAAAAGGTCGGAGGTTACATCGGCTGAAATGTTGTAAGAATAACATCCAAGATACAGTAGTGTGAATAATACAAATAATATAAATTATTTTTCTCATACAGTTTCGGAAATTTATTTCTATTTTGGGCATAAGGGGTGGGGGAGGTCAACAAGTTGCCACTCTACAAATATGTGTGTCAAGGTTAGCCGTCTGGTTGCGTGTTGTTTTCCCGGGTCTTTTTGTTTCAGCAGCATCATCGTTGTAATGAAGTCTAGAGGTGACGTCATACCGGTGCTAATTGCCGCTTTTTATTCAGTGCCGACTTGGGAGCAGAAGCGAACAGTTCAGTTCCAACGGACTCCGTCTGTTATGAAAATGGACGTAAAATATTTGGATGTTTTCTACTCGTTCTTAGAGTAAGAACGTTTTATGTGGAAATTCAGGGTATCTGAGAGACCCTATTTTTAAAGAAATATATTTTCCCTTGAAGGGATAACCTTATGATAAGTTTTTTTTTGTTGTGTAAAGACAAACGACTTTATATTTGAAGAAAATTCCCAAATACTGCCCTTTGGAGGAAGGACGTTTCAGGAGAATTTCATTTGAAAAGTAATTTCAAGAACTTGGAGATCCTTGGAATGAAAAGTGTCGAAAGAAAAATAAAGAGGGACATTTGAAACGGACATTTCAATAGAAAAGGAAAAACTAGTCCAGACTATACATGTTTTCTTTTAAGCTGTGTTTTTAACCCCTTTGTTACCACCAAATTCGGATTTTGCTAACGATCACAAAATTACGAAAACAATAACACATTTTGATTTCAGATTAACTTTAGATTATTATCGTTCAAATACATGATTTTAGTTGAAATGTTTGATTACTACCTGAAAATTAATAAAGATTTTAATAATACAACGTAATATTGAATATGTTTCTAATAAGCATCACACCGAGTTTAGCTAAAATTATAATCACAGAGAATAACATAAACATAGATAAGGGAAATAGAATAAAGAATAAAAACAAAAGCAAATATTTATTATTACCACTGCATCAAACAGAGTTGAAAATCGACACCAACATTTAGTGGGGGATGATCTCTCTTGTTCCTTACACACCCTCTCTTTCATATAAGCAAGGTTGGTAGTCTCTTTCTACTCTATCATATTGCCTATGGAAGATGCTTGATTGAGCCTCAATCTTTGTTTCCTCCTTGTAAGATATTCACAGCAAGAACTCAATTTACATTTACGGACAATTATTTCAATAAGTGGGTTTTTGACCTGTGAAGTTGTACATGTAGTACAATTTTTGGCTGTACATGTAGTACATTTTGACATTTGCAGTTGTACATGTAGTGCATTTTGAGCTTTGCAGTTGTACATGTACATTTTGAAGCTGTACATGTAGTAGATTTTGACTTTTGAAGTTGTACATGCAGTACATTTTGAAGTTGTACATGTAGTACATTTTGACCTTTGCAGTTGTACATATAGTATATTTTGTAGTTGTACATGTACATTTTGACCTTTGCAGTTGTACATGTAGTATATTTTGAAATTGTACATGTAGTATATTTTGAAGTTGTATCAGTAGTATATTTTGACCTATGCAGTTGTACATGTAGTACATTTTGAAGTTGTACATGTAGTACATTTTAATCATTGCAGTTGTACATGTAGTACATTTTGACCTTTGCAGTTGTACATGTAGTATATTTTGAAGCTGTACATGTAGTACATTTTGACCTTTGAAGTTGTACATGTAGTACATTTTGAAGTTGTACATGTAGTACATTTTAACTTTTGCAGTTGTACATGTAGTACATTTTGACATTTGCAGTTGTACATGTAGTACATTTTGAAGCTGTACATGTAGTACATTTTGACCTTTGAAGTTGTACATGTAGTACATTTAGTAGTTGTACATGTAGTACATTTTGACATTTGCAGTTGTACATGTAGTACATTTTGACCTTTGAAGTTGTACATGTAGTACATTTTGAAGCTGTACATGTAGTACATTTTGACCGTTGCAGTTGTACATGTAGTACATTTTGAAGTTGTACATTTAGTACATTTTAACCTTTGCAGTTGTACATGTAGTACATTTTGAAGTTGTACATGTAGTACATTTTGACTTTTGCAGTTGTACATGTAGTACATTTTAACCTTTGCAGTTGTACATGTAGTACATTTTGAAGTTGTACATGTAGTACATTTTGACCTTTGAAGTTGTCCATGTAGTACATTTTGACCTTTGAAGTTGTCCATGTAGTACATTTTGACCTTTGAAGTTGTACATGTAGTACATTTTGACCTTTGAAGTTGTACATGTAGTACATTTTGACCTTTGAAGTTGTCCATGTAGTACATTTTGACCTTTGAAGTTGTACATGTAGTACATTTTGACCTTTGAAGTTGTACATGTAGTACATTTTGACCTTTGAAGTTGTACATGTAGTACATTTTGACCTTTGAAGTTGTACATGTAGTACATTTTGACCTTTGAAGTTGTCCATGTAGTACATTTTGACCTTTGAAGTTGTACATGTAGTACATTTTGACCTTTGAAGTTGTCCATGTAGTACATTTTGACCTTTGAAGTTGTACATGTAGTACATTTTGACCTTTGAAGTTGTACATGTAGTACATTTTGACCTTTGAAGTTGTACATGTAGTACATTTTGACCTTTGAAGTTGTCCATGTAGTACATTTTGACCTTTGAAGTTGTACATGTAGTACATTTTGACCTTTGAAGTTGTCCATGTAGTACATTTTGACCTTTGAAGTTGTACATGTAGTACATTTTGACCTTTGAAGTTGTCCATGTAGTACATTAAAAGAAGTTTCGTAATAGAAAACAAATATCGAATCAATATAAGCATGTTTTTGTGTTAATTTTTTCATGTTGTAATTAGTATTGTTCTCTTCTTATTTTCTTTATTGCTATATACATAAATATCTTCTGTTCAAAATTTTATCTTTATGTATTTTATTTTGAAAAAAACTTACATACATACACACATATATGTTTTCAGTTAAAATTATTTTAAATAATTCTAATAGTTTTTTCCACAATATTCACAATCAACATCTTACTATAATCAGCTCTATTTTCGCCAAGGAAAAGAGCTATAATAATTATAATAATTATATTGTTTCCGGAAAATTTTTTTTTTAACCAAAAAGAAGTTCCAAACATATTACTTTATTATTACAATTATGTTGGCTACGAACGTTTCAGAAATATTAATTGTCCAGTTATGGTTGAAGAAAAAATGACAATGCAAAATAAAAAAGTTCATGATACTCCAGTAACACTGTCGAATTATTTAAAAACTGGGCAAATATCTTATTCAGGCCAGTTATAAAAGGGATTAGAAACAGTCCAGTAGGGTTCAATTCGCTTGTAAATTATATGGTTAAAATTCCAGGGTTGAAAAGAGATAAAGGTCCAAGAAATTCATTTTGGGTTGACAGCAAGCTGCACCATTTTCAGCATTTACTACAAAATAAATGATTGCTGCCAGTTTTTATTGTTTCAGAGAAAGGTAATTCAAAATAAGATACATACTTTTGAGAAGGGAGATAACTCTATAATTTTAATGTATTTTTTAAAAATAAAAATAAAACTCATTTAAAAAACATAATAATAATTTAAAAAAATACCCTCTTATTTTAAATGCATAAAAATATAAAAAAAAATTATTTACAGCAAAAAGAACAGATATTCTCGCAAAAATATTTTCGTGAGAGCCGCCATTTGCGACCGTGAACTAAAAATGTTATCTATTATTTCGGAAGTGAGGAAGGTTCTGACCATAACAAAGTAGGAATATGACTTCCGGACAGCGCCGGCCAAGTAGAATTAGTTGTTAATAAAAAGCGATTAACACAGAATTAAATAGAGTTTCACAAACCTTTTGATTTTTTTCGCACCTTTTCGGCAGTATTTTTCCCTCAAAAAAGAAAAAAATGAAACGATTTTAACAAACAATGATTCATAATGGATTTTACTATAAAATGTTTACGTAAACATCACATATGAAGAAAAGACATTTGGACCGAATTTGGGGAAATATAGAGGATGAATAGAAAAAATAGATAACAAACACACAAAAAAATAAAATTAACTTATGTGGATATCTAATATGTCGTCTTTATTACTATACAAGCATTAAAAGATCTATTAAACTAAACGATTACCAAAACGCCCTTTTCTCCACATGTCAGATTTCAACCACATTTTCAACTGTCCCCAGGACACAATAATAAGCCTAATATGCAATAAAAATCTTCGTCCACTCACTGAATTGGCTACTATTTCCCAATGTAACAACGTTATCAAACAAATATGTTTCTACGTAATCACATCTAGTTTAGCTAAAATTATAGTCCGAGAGAATTACATTAAGAGAGATAACGGATGAAAAATAAAAAATAAAAAAAAGTTTATTATTCCCACTCCGTCGTACCATACTTCAACAATTTGAAATATGACTGAATTTTTCTTGCAATTTTTTAATGGAAATCGCTCCAGACAAAGCATGAAGCCACCTGATGTAAGGAGCTAACAAGAACAATTATGATTATCGCAAAGATAAGAGATGTATATTGGCCTTAGTCTTGAAAAAAAACAAGGTTATAGGTAGGAAGAAAACAGTCAACAGGAAGAGAGTTCCACAAGCCTGCAGTTATTGGAAAGAAGCTAATCGAATAGGAGGCTGTATTACAATAAGGTATCAAAAACAGCAAATTGATGGAGACCACTAGACCAGCGAGTCAAACGAGCTGGAACAAAAGAAGCGTGGAATAGATCACACTATTCTGAAGAACACATGCCTTAATAGTATTTATAGAAAAGACTGAGACTAGCAACATCACGTCTGTGATTTGTTTCTCTTTCCCTACTTTTCGATGTTTTTTTCCTGTTTCTTTCACATCTTATCGTTTTTACTTAATTTCCTACACATATGTCATCAAGACTTTTTAAAACGCTTAATCCAGCGCTTTGCCCAATTTCACTGTTTGTTTATGTCTTTTTCTTAATATCTTTCTCTTCCCCCTTTCTCTTCTCATGTCTATTGATTTTTCAAATTTCTACGGTAACGCCCCTGATTTTACATCCACAGAAAACCACCGCTTTCCTCATTGTTATAAAACTACAAAAAAGATTTTCTCTCCATGATGTTAAAATCATAAAAAAAAACATATGAAGCAAATGTATTTTGTATCGAAATAAACAGATATTGTTGCAAATACATTTTTGTGACAGCCATATTGTCCCAAGGGATCATCTGTAATTACGAACGATAACGTACACTAAATAACACGTGTTGGCGTATTAAGAGGGAAACAAAATAATAGTGACATAAAGTCCGGGCAACGTCGCTTATATCATCATGGCCGACACTCGAATCGAGTATGCGGGTTTCCAGGGCCTCAATTGTGGGTTCTCACTACTGGTGTCTCTGGAGACGCCTGTGCGTGGATTTGTTTAACATGGATAAGTTGGTGCACAAACAACAGACCCATCATCTTGGCCAGGCAGGTTTATGTTCAGTGGCACGGAGACCGAGACGACTGAACCCCCTGACTGGTTGCAACCCTTCATCCGCCATCGCAGCCTGACATACAGACTACTCCGCCGTTGAGGGATTTGACATACAGCACCTGGTATTCCCAAATGGTCACCCATTTAGTACTGGCCAGGCTCGACGCCGCTTAACTTCGGTGATTCAACGTGATTGTGCCGTATACCACTGATTATTAAACAAACAAATCAAAAGAGAATTTCACAAACCTTTTGATGCTTTCTGTACCTGCGAGTCAATGGTTTCCCCTGAAAAAACAAACAATCCAATTACAACGATTTTTGACCTAAAAAATGATTCGCAATGAATTTTACTGTCAATACTTTGCTTACACATCATATATGGGAAGGCGAATTTGGACAGAATCTTAGAAAATACACATGATAAATAAAAAAAATAGTTAATAACAAACACAATACAAGTAAACCAACTCATGTGGAGGTGAGAAAGATTGTGACGCTAACGAAGTAGGACTATGACTGAGGATAATTTACAATAAATAACACGTTTTGGTGGATTCAGAGGGACGCCAAAAATAATAGTAACAAGACCCCCAACTATCGCTGGTTACGTAAAGCTAATAATTAATAAAGGTGATTAAAAGAGAATTAAATAGATTGTTTGATGATTTTCGAACATGTGAGGCAGAAATTTTCTCCTAAAATATCACAATGATTTACAACAAAATGATTTGCAATGGTTAGATTGGTAAATAGACTACTTGCTTACACATCACATTTGAAAAAAATGCAATTTGGATAAGGTTTGACAAAATTTACATGATACATTAAAAATAGATAGTCACCACTAGCAAATGAAATCAAATTCATGTAGATAACTAACATTTTGTCATTATCATAAAAACATGAGAAGAAAAATTAAAATAAACGATTACCAAAACGCCCTTTTATCCCACATGTTAGATTTAAACCAAATTTCAACTTTATTAAAGAAACATAAATAAAACAATAAACAATAAAAAATCTTAAATTATATATCATTTACCAATCTAACCACATTGCCAAACAACAAATAGGTTTCTATAGCATCACACCTAGTTTAGCAAAACTTATAATCGCTGAATATAAAATTAAGATAGATAACAGATAAATAATGAAAATAAAACCAAAATGTTTATTTTCCCCATTTCATCCCCCCAGACTTCAAAATTGTTATATATGACTACATTTTCGTTCCATTTGTTTCTCTTTCCCATTCCATTGATGTCCACGAGTGTCTAACAATTTACATGTACTATGTTCGTTTTCCTGCTTCTTTCACGTCTTTTCATCTTTACCAAATTTCGTACACATATGACACTAATACTTTAATAATGATTATTAGAACACTTTGCTCAAGTGTTTTCTTTAATTTTATCCCTTTCCCCTCTTTCTACCCTTCTCTCACTTTATCTTCACATATCTATTCTTTTTTCAAATTAGAATCATAATCATAAAAATACAAAACAATTTAGTTTCATCAAACTAAACAGATAATGTCGCAAATACATTGTTGTGAGAGCCACCAACTCACACCATAATGTGACAGGGTAATCTGTAATTTCAAAGGTAAGAAAGGTTCTGGCGATAACGAAGTAGGGCTATTACTGAGGATAATTTAGAATAAATAACACATTTTGGTGAATTAAGAAAGCAACAAGAATGATAGTAACATGGCTCCCAACAAACGTTGGGTAGGTAAGGCTAGTTATTAATAAAAGTGATTTAAAGAGAATTGAATAGATTTTCACAAACCTTGTGATGATTTTCGAACGTTTGAGTCAGCAACTTCCCCTAAAAATATTACAATGATTTTAACAAACGAATGACTTGCAATGGATTTGACTATAGACTATTTACTTACACATCACATCTGAAGAAAAACAATTTGGATAAAGTTTGACAAAATTTACATGATAAATAGAATAGAATATTACTGGACGTATATTTAATATAATTAGATTCTTTCTATCCAAAAGAAAGGTCCAGGTTGTCCTCGATGGCCGTTCATCCAACAACATAACATAAATCCAGATGTACCCCAGGGAACGATCCTTGGACCTTTATTGTTACTGATTTTCATAAACGACTTCCCCGATGACATTTTGTTTGAGATGGGTATATTTACTTACGACACCACGCTCTACTCTCGTCATGTGAGTAAAACGGACGCGCACATATCCGAGGCAATGGCGGAATACTTAGAAAGTAACCTCCACTCTGTAGTGGAATGGGGTCATAAATGGATGGTAACATTAAATGCTGCTAAGACAAAGCTCCTTTCCTTCAACAACTACAAGAAACCTCTTCAACCACCGATTGCCATGGCTAATAACACCCTACCCGAGAGTCCAACGTTCAAACTCCTCGGCCGAACATTCACAGGTAACATGAATTGGAACACATACATAGAAGACATTGCCAAGGCTGCTGCAAAGAAAGTGGGCTCCCTCTACTGTGATAGAAAACTTCTCACATCTAACAGTATCCTATATCTCAACAAAGCCACCATCCGCCCATGCATGGAGTATTGCCACATCTGGGCTGGTGCACCATCCACTATTCTCTCCCTCTTAGATAAGGTCCAAGAAAGAGTCTACAATCTAATAGGTCGTTCACTATCCACCAAGCTCCAGCCCCTGTCCTATCGCCGCAATGTTGCATCGTTGTTCTTGTTTTACAAGTACTTCAATGGAATGTGCTCCGATGAAGTTGCTGCTCTGGTGCCCCTTCGACGTAAATACACTCGATCAACCCGACAATCAGCTAGCTCCCATCCATTCACTGTGGAGGTCTCCAGATGCCGGAGAGCCTTCTACTCCAATAGCTTTTTTTTCATTGAGCTGCCAACCTTTGTAACTCCCTCCTTGCTCCCTGTTTCCCCGACTGTATCGACACTCAGAAATGTATAACTAATGTTTACAAGCATCTCGCTGCACAAATCCCAATTTAGGATGACCCCCTAAACTGTCACCCTAATTCACAGTAGCCCCTTTACGTCTACACTAGCAACTTGCCTTGTTTGGGGTGAACTAATTTCCATCCAACCATACGGCAACAATTTTAAATATGACTGTATTTCTGTTTCAGTTTCCCCCCCATTACGCACTCTGATTCTCACGAGTGTCAAGCAGCTAACATGTTGCCATAACACTGCATTTGTTTCTGTCTCCCTCGCGCCTTTTTCTACATATGACACCAAGACATTTTATAATGTTCACTAAAACACCCATCAACGTATCTAATATTTCTATTTATGTTTCAATCTCTCTGTTTAGCCTTCTCTTCCCATTTATCTCCTCATCTCTATTGCTTTTTCAAATTTGTACCGCAAAGTCCATTATTTTACATCCAGATGAACACAATCTTTCTCTATCAATTTGAAAACATGCTGAAACTAAACGAACACCTTAACGTCCGTGATTTTAATACGACACAAGCAAGCTTTTATCCTCCGTATTTAAAAACCATACTACAGTTACAAAAAAATCCTATGATTGTAAAATCATAAAAATATAGCTAGAGCTAGTTATTAAAAATAATTAAATAGATTTTCACAAACCTTTCGATGTCGTTCGTACTTGCTGGTCAGCAGTTTGATCTAAAAACCCAAACCAAAATAATACAACGATTTTTAACCAAAGAATTATTTGCAATGGATTTTATTATAATTTATTGGCTTACACAATAGCAGACAACATGTAGAGGATAAATAGAAAAAGTAGATAACCAATACAATCTTCGCTGCCTCACCAAATAAACTATCATGTCCCAGTCTAACCATATTATTAAACAACAAATAGGTTTTTACCGCATCGCACCAAGTTTAGCTAAAATTATAATCCCAGAGAATAACTAATGAAGAATAAAAAATAAAATAAAACAAATATTTATTATTCCCACTCCATCCTACCATACTTCAACCATTTCAAGTATGACTGCATTTTTATTCGATCTGTTTCTTCTTCCTATTCCATCTTTGACATCTCTGTCACCTATTTTTGATATCCAGATTATTTTCATCTTCAACACAGCGTTCTCCACACTAATCAAAAATAAGATATCGATCAGGATTAAATATGAAAATCGATCAGAAATACAATTTGTATTTTTCAACAACACAGACCAATACTTGCCTTATATGACTGACGAAACAGATTTGAGTGTGCACATTTTATTAAAAAAAGCTATTAATTAGAAAGATAGCGAGGAAAAAACTGGCTCTAGTCTGATCTCTCTTTTTTTCTCTGTTTATTGCAGGATCACTTTGTTGGACTGAAGGCCTATGGCTGGCACAAGAAACTCAATTAATCGCATCTACAGTATTCTTCATTTGCACAGACCTATGATAAAATTATATTTATCTTTTATATTTACCATTTACCTGCAGAATTCTTCCAATTCTATTTTCCGACTGCCTTTCTTACTGCCCCCTTTTATACTCTCATGTCTATAGTCTTTTCTAATTTATATCTTAATGTTCGTAATCCTAGGTCGACATAAACATGCTTTTCCCCCTCCTTAATTTAAAACCATATTAAATAACAAAAAGAATCCCTTAATTTTAAAACCATATAAACATAAAAATGAATAACATTTTTTATTTTAATAAACAGATATTTTCGCGACAGTAACCAGCCCCTTTTGTAGAGTAATTTTGGCGGACAGGAACGTTCGAATCATAAGGAAGTAGAAGTGTGACTGCGGGCAATTTACGATAAATAACACGTTTTGGCTTATTAAGAGTGAGACAAAAATGATAGTCACATGACTCGAAGGTAATGGCAAGTAGATTCAGCTAATTATTAATAAAAGGGATTAAAAGAGAATTAAATAGATTTTCACAAACCTGTTGATGATTTACGCATCTGTGGGTCAGCATTTTCACCTAAAACACAATTTGTTATTATAAAAACTTTGCTTAAACGTCATATATGCAAAAAAATACAATTCGGTCAAGATCTGACAAAATGTAGAGGATAAATAGAAAAACTAAATAACCAGCGCAATACAATCAAACCAACTCATGTGAATAGCTAATATTTCGGTTTTACTATTATATAAACATTAAAAGAGCCATTAAAATGAACGATTACCAAAACGCCATTTACTCCCGCATGTCAGATTTCAACTAGTGTTAAGACGATTAATCGGAATCGGTAAAAATCCGAACTTTTGGGGTATCGGAATCAGTATCGGAATCGGAAAAAATTTAGCCTTGTTTCCGATTCCAAAAGACGATTCTTAAAAAAAAAATAAACTGAATTTTCCATTGCTGATGATGAAATGATGAATATTCATTGATTTTAAATGAAAATCTACAGATAATAATAACATCAAAATACGATGTAAATTCATTTTACTTATGCCAAAAATTGAAATTTTGCATAAAATAAAATAAAATAAACGATTACTAAAACTCCGTTTGTTCTCGCATGTTAGATTTCAATCACACTTTCAACTTTGCTCAGGCTACACTTATAAAACAATTTGCAATAAAAGTCTTCGCAGACTCACAGAATAGGCTATTATTTTCCAGTCAAACCACATTATAAAAACAAATGGGGTTTTACAGCATCACATCTAGTTTAAATAAAATTATAAGCCGAGATAATAATATTAAGATAGATAACGTGTGAAGAATATAAACAAAATATTTATTTACCCCACTTCACTTTAACAATTGCAAATATGACTGAATTTTCCATCTGTTTCTCTTTCTTCACCCGTTGACGTTCTTTTCCATGTATCTTTCACATGGTATCGCTTTTTCATGATTTCCTACCCCAAAACCCAAAGATTTAAAAATGCTTAATACAACGATCTCCTTATCCCCTGTCTTTAATTCTATCTTTATTTTTATGTCTGTCTTTCTTACTGTACATCCTTTACCTTCTCATTTGTATTGCCTTTTCAAATTTGTACCTCAACGTCCGCCATTTTACGTCGACATTAACAGGCTTTTTCCCTCCTTAATTTAAAACCATACTAAAACAAACATATTTCCCCATAAAAATGAAAATATTTATCAAAATAAATCATATATTTTGTCGTGAATACATTATCGTGACAGTCACCATCTCGTCCGTAGAATGATGCGGTCATCTGTAATTTCGGAGGTAAGGAAGATACTAACCATAATGAAGTAGGAATAAGACTGAGGATAATTTACGATGAATAACACGTGTTGGTTTATTCACAGGGAAACAAAAATGGTAGTAACATAACTACAGGAAAACGTCGGTAAGTACAGCTAGTTATTATTAACAGGAATTAAAAGAGAATTAAATAAATTTTCACAAATATTTTAATGATTTTCTTACGTGTGGGTCAGCAATTTCGCCTAAAAATTATTACAACAAATTTTTAACCAAACAATGATTTGCAATACATATGTTTCTTACATATCATGCATGAAGAATATTATTAATTATTATACAAGCATTAAAAGAGCCATTAAAATAAACGCTTATAGAAACGATCTTTTTCCCTGCATGTAAGACTTCAATCACATTTTCAACTTTACTCAGGCTACACTAATAAAAAGAATCCACAGTAAAAGTTTTCGTCGAAACTGTCTAATTGTCCAGTGTAACCAAATTATCAAACAACAAATAGGTCTCTATAGCATCGTACACTGTCTAGCTAACTTTTGTAACCTTGTAATTTAGGTTATAATAATTAATAACTCGTAAACAAAATGGATGAACTTTCAACAGAAACGTTTAACAGATTTATTAAAACTGAACACAGAATGAAATAATGAGTTAATTGGCCGCTGTACGCGATTTGATATTTACAGTCTAAATCCGTGGTCTGTGTTTACTTTCTCTCCAGGCATCTCTTCATTTCTAAGGGTGATAACTCCGAAATGGTTCAAGGGACGTAATTACGTTTTCTTTAGTTGTCCTAACACTAACATTATAATCCGAGTGAATAACTTAAGATAGATATCAAATGAACAATTAAAATAAAAAAAAATGTTTCGTAGTCTTGTTCCATCCTACCATACTTCAATAATTTAAAATATGACTTAATATAACGCTATCCCTAAACTTTTTCTACAATTCTATTTTCCTTCTGTAATCCCTTTATCTTCTCATCTATTGCATCTTCAGATTTGTACCGTAATTCCCGTAATTTTACATCCAAAGAAAAGTTTTTTCAACCTCAATTTTAAAGTATAACAAAACAAAACAAACACCGTGACGACCGTGATTTAAATTCAACATACCCCCCCACCAACACACACGTTTTCCTCCCTATTTTAAAGCAATCAAAGGTTTTCCCTCTGATTTTAAAAACGTGAAACATGAAAAAAATATATTTATCAAAATTACAAATATTGTCGCAAATACATTTTTTTGATAGCCACCATCTCCCACAGCAGTGTGAAAGGATCATCTGTAATTTCGTAAGTGATGAAGATTCTGACCATAACGGAGTAGGAATATAACCGAGGATAATTTACGTTGAAGAAAATATGTTGACTTATTCAGAGGAAAATACAAATGATAGTAATATGACTCCCGGAAAACGCCGGGTTGCTAGAGCTAGTTATTAATCAGAGGATTACAAGAGAATTAAATAGATTTTTACAAACCTTTTGGTGTCTTTCGTGTCTTCTTGTCACCATTTTCTCCTAAAAAAACACAAGGATACAACGATTTTTAACCAAAAAAGATGTTCAATGGATCTTACTATAAATCTTTGGCTTACACATCATATATGGAAAAAAAAAAAATTTTGACAAGATATGACAAAATGTAGAGGATAAATAGAAAAACTAAATAACCAACGCAATACAATCAAACCAACTCATGTGGATAGCTAATATTTCGGTTTTACTATTATATAAACATTAAAAGAGCCATTAAAATGAACGATTACCAAAACGCCATTTACTCTCGCATGTCAGATTTCAACTAGTGTTAGGACGATTAATCAGAATCGGAAAAAATCGGAACTTTTGGGGTATCGGAATCAGTATCGGAATCGGAAAAAATTTAGCCTTGTTTCCGATTCCAAAAGACGATTCTTAAAAAAAAATTAAACTGAATTTTCCATTGCTGATGATGAAATGATGAATATTCATTGATTTTAATCAAAATCTACAGATAATAATAACATCAAAATACGATGTAAATTCATTTTATGCAAAAAATGAAATTTTGCATGAATTCGCCAGGTAGCTTTAAAAGAATGAAATTGATTTACAATGTCGCAAAAAATGTTTAAAAATTAAATAAAATATTTTTGTCAACAATAAATACTGACAAACATCATTGATAACTACATTCTAAAAAATTTAAATTCATTAATTTCATGCTGCTGGGCTTTTGTCCTTTTTAAAATTATATGATGGTCTTTTGTCCAGTCCCCCTCAGCAACCATACAAGATATGGGCAAAAGATGTGACAACACTTTGACCATGGTGTTGAGTTGAATTAGGTTTACATGAATTAATGACTTCAAAGATTTTCACGGCTTTGTGTGAGAACACACCTTGGCGTCAGTTCTTCTTTTATATTGAGTGTACGTATCTGTAAACTGGTTGTAAAACGAAATATCAAAAATATAAAAGGTGGACAGGGATGAAGATAGAATGCACGAAAATCAAAGACTAATAATAAAAAATGATTCTTGGTTATTATTGAAGGACTTCTAAGTATTATTAATTAATTAATTAATTAATTAATTAATAATAACAATAAAATAATACAACTATTGTTGTTGTATTATGGTAGATTTACACCCTCAGCAAAATACCCCCCTCTACAAAAGTGAAATTCTACTTTTTTGTGAACACCCTTAAAAATCAACCAAAACAATTGGTTGGAATTCAGAGTGAGGGATCAGTTTTACATATAAATTTAACGTAAAATGAGCTCCCATTCTGGCGTTTAGAGCAGTTAACTAAAAAAAAATAAAATTTGCTCTTATGTGCGTTTATTTTTTTGGGGAGGGGTTTACATTTTTAAGCGATTACGCATAGTTTTACAACTTTGACAGTCGGACTTAAGGTTAGCGGTAAACAATTAGTAAACATCCCTAAACAGTTAGAATGGCTCGGAAATGCAGATCAATTTACGTTAAATTTATATAAGGAACTTATCTCACACTCTAAATTCTTTAATAATTGTGTTTCTTTTCTTTCTGCCAAGTTTTTCAAGGTGTTCACACGTAACCACCTAAAGAAGTATAATCTAATTTTTTGCTGAGGGCGTTAATCTACACATTTGTCATCATCATCATCATCATCGTCATCGTCATCGTCATCGTCATCATCATCATCATCATCATCATCATCATCATCAAATGGCATTTGAATTTTTTCATTAACAATTTAAAATAGTCAACGATTGGTATGCAAAATACGAAGACGATGTAAAAACAGAATAGTTAACAAAAAAACCCTCTCCATGTTAAAAATGAGTTTCTAAATAATAATTTTTCTATTTAGAAAACCATTCATAACATGATTTGTTAACTATTCTGTACCTTCCCTCTATCAAAGAATGTTTACATTTTTATCCTAATTATCAAAATGTGGTCGGTTATTACTAGTCAATATAACAGATATGTAGTAGATTTGTTTGTTTTACTGTGAAAAGAAAAAGAGTCAAACGAGCTGGAACAAAGGGAGCAGGGAATAGATCAGACAATTCTGAAGAACATATGCCATAATAGTATTTATAGAAAAGACTGAGACTAGCAACATCACATCCGTGAGAGAGAGGATGCAGAGAAGAAGAAACAGCAATGCACACAAACCTTGTATTGCAAACGATGTTTTCGACCTTTCATATGCATTTAAATAAAAAAATATTGGGGGAAATTGAGATAAAACATTACGAATCCCCTTTCCTTTCACACATTATAAACAATCTAATTTGTTCAAAATTAATAAAATCTTATAAAAGAGATGAACCATCTATCCACAAAGATAACTGTTTCGTCGTCTACGACTCATCCGTGTGGCTAGATGTAACAAGTGTACCCACACCTAGATTCGAAACCCGAATATATACAGACAACTGTTTCGTTGTCTACGACTCACTCATCAGTGTAGCTAGATGTTGCGAGATTTGAAAATCGGACACCAGTCACTACTAACCGGTGCCAGATGCTCTACCAACTAAGCCAACGAATTCGCTACTAGAAGTGGAAGAAATTATATTGTATTTAAATGAAGAGATGACTTCATTTACGCTAAATAAAACATATACTGTATATATAATTAAAGATAGAATAATACATTTTTACTTTAGGCTGTATAAATCTAAAGCAGAAATGGCTAAAGAGATCGCTTGTAATGGAATTACGTGACTGAGTTATTTCCATTTCGCGCTGTCTATTTCCTAATCCGGGGATCGGCAAGCGATTTTCTTGAAGGTCGCAAAGCCATAATTATCTAATTAAGTTAAGAATCATCCATTCTTAACTGAGTATCAGAAATGGGTAAATAAATCGTTTAAAATGAAAGTACACAACTGAGTTATTTACCTTTTTCTCAATACACATTGTATTTATCTAAGAATATAAATTTAAATGCAAGTCTGTATGCTAGATGTCCTATTTATCTACTTCCCACGGAGTAAAATGTGACACAAGGTCGGAAAGTGGGAGTTGAGAAGTCAGCACTCTAGAGGAAGAGTACTTAGGACCTTTAAAAATTGCCTGGGCAGCCCCGTCGGCATTCCCCGGTAGGGGCGCCTCAGGCGATTTGCAATAAACTAACCCCTTCTCAAAGGGTGAGAAGGCAAAGCCTGGGATTGTGGACCTCCTAAAACTGCACAGGACAGACCCATAGACCGGCGTAAATCAAGCCGCGAATGCCAAGACAATACCAGTCTATGGGGTGCAGTAGCCATCGGAACAGATACTACACTTTGATCTTGGCCAAAATGCCAAGGACGTTTTATTTATCTACCTCCCACAAGGTAAGATGTGACACAAGGTCGGGAAAGTGGGATTAGAAAAACCAGCACTCGAGAAGTTGAGCACTCTGGTCATTAAAAATTGCCTGGGCAGCCCCGTCGGCATTCCCCGGTAGGGGCGCCTCAGGCAGTAAGCAATAAACTTACTCCTCCCCAAAGAGGGGAGGCGAAGCCTGGGAGGGTGGACCTCCTAGAACTGCACAGGACTGACCCATAAGACCGGCGTAAATCAAGCCGCGAAGGCCAAGACAATACTAGTCTATGGGGTGCAGTATCCATCGGAACAGATACTACACTTTGATCTTGGCCAAAATGCCAAGGACGTGTGTTATACATACACATTAGGACACAAATTTATCATTGCTCATTCAAGTCATAATTTATTTATATAATTTTCTTTTAAAAATGAATAATTTAAATTTTTCCTGTAACTCATAAAATGTTCACATTCTTTCTTTTAAGTTGTTCTGTTTAAGATTAAAAATTTGGTCTCAATATTTCCGACAAACATTTACTTCCACATCTTTTGGCAACTACCATTTATTCTTTAGGGTATCACACTGCTTTTGATAACCACCATTCTTCTGTTATGACGTCACACTGCTTTTGGCAACTACCATTCTTCTGCGACATC
>OY744532.1:71651805-71716805 GCA_963556195.1 Sepiola atlantica | reverse complement strand
TTGTCTGAAACATTGTTTCTTTTTCCTCATATATATATATATATATATATATATATATATATATATATATATATATATATATATATATATATATATATTAGTGTGAACATATATCTATGGCAAGTAAGCTAGACATAAACGTTCCTACAGGAAACCATCAGGTTAAATGCGTGGGTGTATTGTTTACGATTGCTATTATATCTAAGTATTTGGTACCTTTCGCTAACTAACCAATTGGATCGTCTTTGGTTTCTGAAGTTTTACCTTTTTCATCGTTTATTTTTTAAAAGTAAATTATTTTAGTTTTTCTTGTAACTTATAATATTTACACATGCTCTCCCTATCTCTCTCTCTCTCACCCCCCCCCCACACATATATATATATATATATATATATATATATATATATATATATATATATATATATATATATGTGAGGAAGTAAGTATGAAGTAAAATTTCAGACAAAATAGAAAATTAGTTCATGGAAATATGGATAAGCATGGCAATATGCTAGTAGGAATAAGGACACACACACTATTAAAGCTGGACCAAGATATTCCGGTCGATAGGTTCGTCTATATTCGTTTGGTAAAATGAACTCGAGATTGTATACATCGAAGGAAGGAAAATCAAGGGGACGAAAAACGATAGTAGGATGGAGGAAGCAATAGATGATGTATAATACGCGGAGAGAGTAGAAGTTGGAGGAGTAAAACAAAGGAAAACTTGTAATCGAGGAGGGAGAAAGTTAAACACGAGGTGGGCGGAAGAGGATAAAAATAAATAAAAGAAAAATGAAATTAAATTAAAAACACGTGGTGGACAAAATAAACAAAATTAGGAACACGCGATGGAAAAGAAAGGAAAATTGAAAATAAATTAAATTAAAAAGAAATGACAAAATAAAAATGAAAATGAAAATAAAACACGGGAATATATACTATACCCTCTCATGACTGTGAGAAAATCTATTTTGGCGAGACTCAACGTCTCCTAAAAATGTATATATGGATATGATAGGGTAATAAGGCTAAGATACACTTTCAATTCATTGGTTACCCATATGCTTTGAAATAATCATAATGTTGACACGTCAAACAAAAACAATAAAATACATTCAAAATTACGACCCCTCATCGAATCTAGTTTGATTTTACGATGCAAAAACAATATTCCACAAAGACCTGGTTTTTACAACATATCTGACATCATAGCAAAAACTATACTTTGTGAAAATAATTTTAAAAAACACGATAGCGGGTATTGTCTACTGCCTAATCCCCATGGACTTTTATCCTTTCTCTTAGGGTTTCTTTTCTTTACTGTTTTCTTTTCTCTTTTCTTTTTCTTTCTACCACATGACCTCATTTTATTTTCATTTTTTTATTTTGTCATTTAGTTTTCATTTAATTTATTTTTATTTTATATACAAAAATAGAGAAAGAAATATGTATAAATTAAATGAATGTCGGATGCATTTGAATTATTTAGCCTGCCTGTGGGTTATTATACACTGATGAAGCCTCTTCATCAATATTTGTGATATTTTGTATATCATAGAAATATATGTCTTCCATATTGGCAGAAACAATTGTCTGTCAATAAAGTGTTTTTGAAGGAAATAGGGAGTGTCTCTCTACATAAATAGGGTTTAAACAAAAGTCTCATTAATCGAGTTATTGAAATTGAAATCAAAACAAGCGCGCACGAGAGTGTCATCCAGCTTACTATAGCGAGGGAGGAAAAGGGTGAGACGAGTGGCAGCGTGCTGGTCTGACTGCCTTTATTTCTCTGTAGCTTATTGTGTACGTGTGTTCGTATAGCAGAGAGAGAGAGAGAGAGAGAGAGAGAGAGAGAGAGAGAGAGAGAGAGAGAGAGAGAGAGGGGGGAGAGAGAGATTAACAAGGGACGTAGCTTCGATACGTATCGGCCGGTTTTTCGCTTTCTTTTCTCTTCATCACTGACTACCTGAAACTGAGGGGAAGAAAGAGAGAGTGAATGACCTTAAAAGGTAAAAAAAGAAGGAAAAAGGGAGACGAAGAAACTGGAAGACTTCAGCAGATTAACTTCTTTGGCGCGCTGATTTTTGGTTTTTATTGATATAGTCGAGCGAATAATGTCGAATCGATAGGATGTACAAAAGGTCGTGAGGAAAAGGTCGGATATAACAAGATGGACGAAAGGTTGGAGACGTTTCGCATTGTGGAAAGTGTCATTCATAGGATCTTGGATTTCAGACATGGATATTGAGATAAAAAAATAAAATGGTTTGATTATTTTATATTTGGTGATACGATGAAAAAAAGATATCGTAAAAAAGAGATGATTTGAATTCACTTGAAATATCACTTTTATTATTGTTTAGAACTCATTTGATGGAACATTTTATTTTACACTTGTATTGAATTATTTTATTTGTTTGTTTTGTCAATTCTTATTCCTATAATAGCTGACACAGACCTAGTTATAAGAATCAGAGTATTAACCTTTATAAATACAAAGCTCATTAATTTATATTGTTTCAAAAACTCATTCACAGAAAAATGATTCTAGGCAGTCTGAATAAGTGAATGTGAGTAGCTCTAAGAACATTCATGTGAATCAAAATCCGACAAATTATAGGCACAGATCTAAACTATAGATAATGATAATCAAAGAAATCATAGGGAATAGAAAAAAAGGGGAAACTAGGTTTAACCAACCAGATATTTTGTCAATCATAAATACGGTTATTAATAAAAACGCTATCAAATTATCGGTATTTTGTTACTTTGGGACCCGCGCTAAAAGTCCCTCGACGTTAGTGCTTTCCAGAAACCCTCGGAGCGAGACGAATAAGCAGACGACATCTAATCAGTCAAACTGAATGAAACGCTGAACTTGCAAATGGTTGAAACGCGATTGCAACATGAATGTTTTTACATGGTATCACTGGCTGTTGATACTCCTGAAAGAAGGATACATTTCTGTCAGGACCATAAATTGATTGCTAAAAAAAATGCAAAAACATGTGGAGATAAAGGCAAGATCACTAAGCGAACAAAACTCACGGATAAATACCCTTGGAGATGCCTTAACGCCCAAACCCTAATTCCTAACCCTAACCTTAATTCCTAACCCTAACCTTAATTCCTAACCCTAACCTAACCCGACTACCCTAACCTTAATTCCTAACCCGACCGCCCTAACCATAATTACTAACCCTGCATTAACCCTAATTTCTAACCCTGAACCGTAACGAAATAAATAAAAAATCATTAAAAAGTTGACAAAAAAAACATCAATTTCCGCAAAAAATTAAAAAAACAAAAACACTTACTTGATTAACTTTTCACTGTTATTATCACTGTTTTTTCTTCGTTTAAAAAAAAACTTTCTTTCGTACAAATGTTTAAAAAAAAAGTAAAATAAAAACTAATAACTTTTTAATTTAAACACTTAGTTGAAACTTCGTTAAGAAATAAATTATAATTTCGAAAGACTTTTGCTTGTTTTGTCACGCTTGTAAATCCAGCCTCGTTTGTGCTTTTTTTTAAATGCAGGTAAGTCGACAGATTTGTCATTCGGCACTCTCCGGCGTTTAACGTAAACATCCGGAAAGCACCGATGCCGAGGGACTTTTAGCGCGGGCCCCAAAGTAACAAGAGTACCAAATTATCTTATTCTACGGTCCGAAATCTGGTCCAAAATATAATTGCATCCAATTATAATAAAATTAAAACGTTTCACACAACTGGGGATTCTAGAATAGGAGATTCACTGTGTAATTGCAAAAATGCTGAATGTCCTCTTAAAAATAATTGTATGCATAGTAATCTTGTCAACACATGTGTCATCAAACGTCAAATAACCATAGTCAGAATAATAATGTAGTTATCAATAGTATTAGCAATAGTATGTATAATTTGGATTATTCGTACTACTGTTCTCAACTTCAGTGTTATCATCACAACGTTTCGGTCGTTGTAACTTCCGGCCTTCTTAAAGTGTATATTTTCGAAGTCGGGAATAATTCTGTTGAACTCGGAATCTGGACGGAATTTCGAACAGAACATTTTATTTAATCCACGGGGTAGCATGCTCTCGTTCCGTAAACCATGACTGGAAGAAGTATAGATTCCCGAGTTCGACAGAAATATTTCCGAGTTCGAAAATATACACCTGAAGAAGGCCAGAGCTTACATCGGCCGACACGTTGTGATCATAACACTGAAAATGTGAATAGTAGTCCGAATAATCCAAATCATACAAATTATCAATCCTCATCTAAAAAGATCCGAAACATATTAGCAATAGTAGTAATAATATCAGTAATATTAATAATAATGACTATAGATCGTGCAATAGTAATGATAATAGGAATAGAAGCAATGATCATGGGAGTAGCACTAATATAAACAGTATAACAAATCAAACTGAGAATTGCTGACACGTTACTTACTTTAACGATGAAAACGTAGCTAACACTACTTCTATATCGAAGCATGTGTGATCTCTTAAAGGGAGAACCCATAGAATTCAAAAGGCAAACCTGTATTATCCGGGGGTCAAAAAATTGTAAGCTATGCCAAGCTGAAACATTAAATATTTTGAAAAATAGCTCTGACATTCTTAATAGGAACTAAGAAATAATTTCCAATTGTTTACATAAAAGAAAATTCAAATACCAACAATTAGTTAAACTGATAAATTAAACTGACTCTGAAATTTTTAATTACATTTTTATATACTAATGGATTACGATTTATCAAGACAAAATACACTAATTAATAAGATGGAATGATTGTTAGTTAAGAGATCAAGAACATTATGAGAGGATTGAAAATGATTGAAGGAGTAGAGCAAGTTAGATTATTGTGGTGGCGGGAATTCCTGACGCTAGGCAGAAAATGGGAGAAGATTTTCCCAGTGACCTTAGCAATAGATTGGATGTAAGTCTTACATTTTTAGTCTGGAGTGAAAGTCAGTCGTATGAGCTTATTAAAGCAAGGGGCTTTCTCAAGAAGAGAGATATAGGCTGGTGATGGAAGGAGGAAGGAAGCTTGGTTTTACAGGTGTTAAAAGTAACAAGCTGCTCTTCCCCTCATTACACTACGTCTAATTAAAATATAGCTCTAACAGCTATAATATTACGATTATAGTTAACTAATATTTAATTAAATCCTATAACACAAAGTGTTTAAATTTAGAATTGATTGACTAATACCTGTAGCCTAGATTTCTTAGGATTTAGTACCATAAATCTGAGGGTTGATCTAAGTGGTCTTAACTTTCACTTCTAATTTAATACACCCGAATATCTCTCCAATCTAATATACTTGCTTAAGTAGATATCCAATATTATAATATATTGGTCTGTTAAATAGTATAACCACTTAACTAGTTAACTTATCGCTTTAATATGACAAGTAATAATTTGGAAACATGTGGGTACTTCGTATCTATATACTATTGGATTAAATATAACAATTTCGAGTGTTCTTGGTTTTCTGATTTAGTTCACTTAATACTTTACATTTTATAATGGCAAAATTATAGCTAAATGCTTCTAAGAATATTCCGCAAGTCAATGATTTGCCATTATATAATTGTTTCTACCAATTACTTTATAATAATGCATTCAATGTTTCTATGAACATAAATTAAATACGATATTAAAAATTATAACATTGCCCTTTAAATTCATAAATGAACATAAATACCCCAACCCACCCGACTAGCAGCAAAATCACACCTACTCACTATAGAGGTCATGAGATGTCGGGATAGCTTCTTTCCTCGGACCGCTCGCCTTTGGAATTCCCTCCCTGCTCCCTGTATCTCCGACCATACCGTCATGCAGAAATTTGAATGTAATGTGAACAAACGACTTCCCACTCGGGTTGCCCTCTCCCTATAAATCTGGCTTTTATCATAGTAGCCCCTTACGCTTCAGTGGCAATATGCCTTGCTTGGGGTGAACAAAAGTCAACAAATAAAAATAAAATAAATCAAAGCAAAAACAATTAACTACTAGTTCCTGAAACACCTACCAGAAACATTCCTCACCGTACTTCTACAGATGTTTAATGTCACCTGGTGCACAAAGGAATTCTTCAAATCATGACTCAAATCTGTTATCATCCCAATTCCAAAAACTGACAAAGACCATTCTAACCCAACAAACTATCGCCCCAAACAAGCTGCATATGCATATGGAATTGTAAAAGACATCCATGGAATTGTAAAAGACATCCATAGAATTGTAAAAGACATCCATGGAATTGTAAAAGACATCCATAGAATTGTAAAAGACATCCATGGAATTGTAAAAGACATCCATGGAATTGTAAAAGACATCCATAGAATTGTAAAAGACATCCATGGAATTGTAAAAGACATCCATGGAATTGTAAAAGACATCCATAGAATTGTAAAAGACATCCATGGAATTGTAAAAGACATCCATGGAATTGTAAAAGACATCCATATAATTGTAAAAGACATCCATGGAATTGTAAAAGACATCCATAGAATTGTAAAAGACATCCATGGAATTGTAAAAGACATCCATAGAATTATAAAAGACATCCATAGAATTATAAAAGACATCCATAGAATTGTAAAAGACATCCATAGAATTGTAAAAGACATCCATGGAATTGTAAAAGACATCCATAGAATTGTAAAAGACATCCATGGAATTGTAAAAGACATCCATAGAATTGTAAAAGACATCCATGGAATTGTAAAAGACATCCATAGAATTGTAAAAGACATCCATAGAATTGTAAAAGACATCCATGGAATTGTAAAAGATATCCATGGAATTGTAAAAGACATCCATGGATTTGTAAAAGACATCCATAGAATTGTAAAAGACATCTATGGAATTGTAAAAGACATTCACGAGATGAACGGAAATATAACAATATACATACACTTTTAGAGTACAACGTGGAAACACAACATCAGCCGCTCATCTACAGGAGGTAGTGATACCTCAAGACAGTGTCTTGTCTGTCACTCTATTCATCTTCAAAATTAACAGAATTACAGAAACTATCATCGCATGAATTGAAAAATCCTTTATTCTAAAATGATCTATCGGTAACCGATTCATCACCGACCATGGCGGAAGTTAAGTCATTTCCTCCATGCAGTTAAATTACTAATGCTTAAATTAGAGATTAAATTATTTTTTTTTCGTTCAAAAAATGATCTACTTTTTCGCTGATTCTCTCTTTGTTTTTCTTAAGTGTTTTTTAACAGTTAATTTCGAAATTGAAAATTCAGAATAAAGCCTCACCCCCACCCCACACACTCACACCTTAGGCGACATTCTTTTTTTTTAATTGTCGCATTTGTCCGATAAGAGAGAAGGAAGAAACAAAAAGAGAACGCACCCAGACATTTAACATAAAAACAACAAGCAACACCTGTTAAAAAAAGAACGTAGTTAAGAATATAACCAATAACGACATGAAGAATAATTCATAATTTTTTCAATGACTTCATATAATTTCAAACCTGTTGCGGCCTTTAAGGGCTG
Source organism: Sepiola atlantica (assembly GCA_963556195.1). Lineage (NCBI taxonomy): Eukaryota > Metazoa > Mollusca > Cephalopoda > Sepiida > Sepiolidae > Sepiola > Sepiola atlantica. Next base: position 71,709,272 of record OY744532.1, on the reverse strand, counting down.
AAAAGAAATACCACGAATAGGCAGTAATTAACAAGAAACTGTATTCACATAAAGTACAAAAGTAATGGGTTGACAGAATGCGGCTTCCTCACTTTTTGGCTCCGGTGATTGTTCAAACCGATGCTATGAATAGAGTCAGGAAGAGTCCATTCAGTAACGGAATAGGGTAGATTACCATAACAAAACCTTTGATCGATTTGATTCCAAATCATCGGAGTAACAATTTAAAATTAAAAACAAAAGTTCACTTTCAACCTTGATAAAAATACTTTAAACATTTTGAGAAAATGACAAATTACGCTGATAAAGTACACAATATGGTTATTAGATTCTAAACTTTCAGATTTACAGTTTAATTTTTTTCACGTAGGGGTTTTACAGTAATATCATGTGGTATGCATTATTAATGAGCTTATGCTCATTAATAATGAGTGTTACCTGCTTTAATTTATAACTTGACAATTTAATTATTACAGAATGTGAAAAATAAGAATAAAATTAGTTATATGGGTTTCATGGATTGGAGCATGAGTTTCTTGGGTTCCTCAATTTTCCCGGCAACGTCACAACACAGGTTTCGCTAGTTACAAATCAAAGATATTAAATAAAGATCAAATGGAAATTCACCAACCTTTTGATTTGTTTGTATATTGTCCAATCATCGGATCTGAAATGATTTGGTAGAATAAGTTTATTTAAAAATGGCTCACATAAGATTTCAAATTTATTTTTTTATATAACAAAAAGATTACAGTGGATCCGCGCTATTCGCGGGCTCACCATTCGCGGGCTCACCATTCGCGGGCTCACCATTCGCGGTTTTATAAATTCGCGGATTTCATCATTAGCACTGGCTTAACATTTTCTTCATGAATTTGAAAGGAACTTACAAATATGATAATCATTTAAGTCCACTGAAGGTCAATATTACAAAAATAAAAACGCAAATTATTCCGTAGGATTCATATTAAATACAACTCATACACAAGCGGTGGTATTCCAAATATAAAATCAAATCAACCAAATTGCAAGCAGAAAGGGCTAACTTACGAATATTTGGTGGCTTCCATGCAAAATAACACATGCTAATGTACACAAATCTGATATTTAGTGAATTTTGAGACATCAAAATCCTATTCGGGAGTGTGTCTGGAACGTAACCCTAGCAAATAGCTACTGTATTTATACATTATTTTGAGATATCCTCATATATTTCATGCATATAATTATTGCTTTAAAAACATATTATGATTAAAAACAAACTAAAAATAAACCTTATATATTAAGCAAAGATTTTAATATTTAGTCCTGATCAATTTTTGCTCTTTATAGGGGAGCAGGGTAAGATTTAGAAGTAGTCGGAAGAAAACTTGCAAATACATTGTGTAGTGTCTGTCTTGCATTTGGAGACAACGACGTGTATCATAATTACCTCACTTACATTGTATAATTATCTCCCTTTGTATATTTCTCTTGCATATATAAACGAATGCTGACGAAGATCGCGCTCTTTAGAAGAAGGTCTCGGAAGCGTAAACATCAAACCATGTCTCTCTTTCTTATTCATTCTACGTTCTCGCTTCGCATTGTATGTATAAGTATCTATTATGTCGCTAGCCGAATATTAATAGATTCACATAACAATTGACAAGCGAGAACATTATACATTGAAAAGTTAAAACTTAGCGGCAAACGTTCTACAGGCAACATACTATACTATAGTACAGGAGAGAGAAACTACTATTATTAAACATAAGTAAAGATTGGTTAACCCGTGGCGTAAGAGGTAAATTGGGTAGTTAACAATCAGTTCTAAGTAATGGTCATCTGAAGTTGAAGGTTCAATCCCTACTACAGGTGATAATAAGTAAAAAATAACATAAGATTAACACTTCTACATATTCATGGCTGACAGAACGAGAACAATCTACGTCCGTGGATTAAATATAGTGTTCAGTTAAAATTTTTTTACAGGTTCCTGAGTTCGACATAAACATTCCCAAGTATGACACGATGCAACTCAAGTACGTTGGAGGTTACATCGGCCGAAACGTTGTAAATACAACAACCAAGATGAGAATAGTAATCTGAATAAGACAAATACTCCTTTTTATGTTCGGTTTATATCCACGTCACTCAGATCTGCCGGGTAACACATTTAATAATACACATAATTGGGTATGCACCGGTTCGTATTTGTTTCACTGTTATTTTTCTGCTGCTTACGGAACATCATAACTGACTAAATAATTCAGTCATAATTACAAAAACGTTATTATTATAATAATTATAGTCGATAGTATAAAAATATTATACTTATGTATTAAAAATCTAATGCTTAAATTGCTCTGTCCTGTAGGAAAAAAAAAGAAAGTGATACATACCGATTGCTCGTGCCGGCCTTCAAGGGTGGTGGCGATAAGACCAACATGAGCAGAGATAAAGAGATGATATTTATATATGTTAAGAATGGGGGTGGCAGGTTGTTACAAGCCTATAAATAGAGGTTCTACCTCTCACCGGGGAGTTGATTAGAGTTGAAGTGTTATTGTGTTCCAGAGCTTGGTGGTGACCAGAAGTAGTATTTTATTCTACTCACTATAGACCAGACACTGGATCGTTACTCCTGCAGAGAAATCCGTTCTCTGCCCCATTACATATTGTTACCGGACCTATTGGTTGGGTCGCTAAGGGGAGCAATTCCTTTTGCAACCCACCCCCCGACTGCTGCCTCGGCCCCTTTCAGGGTATTGACTTTGAATTGGATTTTTTCTTACATTTGGATTTATTCCTACAGTCCTCGCACGGCACATTTTACAATAATTATCTTTATAGCATTGTCAGTCTACCATAATAATAACACAAATTACACTATTCCATGTACCTGCGATTTATACAGTTTTATAATATCTGCCATTAATGTCAGCGCTTACATTATGCCAAACTTTAAACTTAGACTATTTCCACGCAGTGTACCATTGTTGTTCATTTATAAAATTTGTTATAACAATGGCAAGTAATAGCGGATTTATTAAATAACCTTTCTTCGCCATTAACCTATTTTAGCGATTGACGGAATATCACAACTAGCAAAAATGTTTCAATTTAGCTACGCTATACAAATACAAGGTCACTTTAATTACAGTATAGTACGATGTTATACAACTATTTAATTATAAAGCTTGATTTATCTTTTCATAAAGATGGATAATTTGTATTATTTGGATTAGTCGAGCTACTATAACAATTAAGATGAAAATAATCCAAATCATTTGAAACATACATGAAAAACAATTCGGATTCGTAAATCGCTCTGTCACAGAACTGCTTATTTTTACAGACGTCTTTTCGTAGCAATTTGGGTCTTCCATATAAACACACACACACCCACTAATGAACGCTACGATTGTCCATGGCGTCTTCTTAACAAACACTCTCGCCTCGAGTGAGAAGAAAATAAGGGAATAGCGTAAAGAAGAGAAAAATATAGGAAAAAAAGAAGTTAGTATACCCCAAAAACTTAGTTTTCGTAGCATTCTGAGTCCTCAACACCAACATACAAACTAACGAACGCTACTATTTTCGATATCAACTTCTTAACAAACAGTTCCATATATATATATATATATATATATATATATATATATATATATATATATATATATATACTATTAAAAATAACCGACACCTCATGTCTGAATATTTTTGTATGGATCCCTTCCATTTTCCGGTTTAAGTCCTAATCTCGGATGAGAATTGGCTGATGAATCTGCCGTAATTTTCTTTTAGGTCTAAAGTACTTTCTGATCCATCTGGGTCCATCTTCAGTGGAATAATGTCAATCAGGTAAAGACCTGGAGTGAGTTTACCTAATTGATATCATTAGTACAAGTAGCTGACTATCTCCCCTCCTGTCGCCTCTCCCTCCCCCACCACCTTCTCCATACTAGCTCATTAGGTGTGGAAGTAAAAAAAGAGAAAGAAAATAAATAGAAATATAAACAGAAGAATAAGAAACATAGTAAACTGTGCCACCCACCCATCATTTTTCAACATCACCTAAGTTCTTCTTCATATGGTCCAATCAGATCATCCTCTCCTCATCCCATGTATGTGCCTTCAAAATAAAACTATTTTAATACCTTCATTTCTGAAGACGTTCTCCAACAGAACGAAACCGGTCAAAATCTTTTGTTTTTGTTTTTCTCCTGCACTTTAACTTGTTTTTCCGTTTTTCATTTTTACACACATATATGTATATGTATACACATATATATATATATACATAAATATACATATATATATATATATATATATATATATATATATATATATATATATATATATATATTGTGTGTATTTAGGGAGCATATTTTCATTTAGGCAAACATTATTAAATAACACGGAGTGGTTTTGGTGATGCGACTTTTTTTTATTTTTTCAATTTTCCAAATTGTCCATCTAATGTTTCGGTCAAATTGATGTAAATATGATCCATGGGTTTCTTGTTCCATTCTTTTTTCTTTTTTGCAAGTACTTTCGATTTGAATCGTCAAATCATCTTCAGGCGGTATTAGTTTTAGTGTCTTTACTGTTGTGCTTATTTTTGAATTATAACGGCAAGTAGTTTATATTTGAAAACGCGTCTGTAAAGTTGAAATGTACATGAGAGCGTGATGGCGTTCTACACATACGAGAGATTTTAAGTTTGACTGTTTAAACCGTTAAGAAATTGATGACGTTAAATTAAGTGCATACAATTCAAACGCATAACTACCTAATGGCTAAGAATTTGGTAATGTTAATTATTATGCTAGACACTTTAAAATGTTGCGACTAGTTTCATAATTGACATTATTAATTGTGGAATGTTTAGTTTTTATGTAGAGGGCTTCGAGTATTTTTAATTTTTTGATATTGGTATCATGGTGTATTATTTTGGTATTGTTAACAAGGATGTTTCTATATTGGGAGGGGGCGCAATTATGTTTTTTTAGGTGTTGGCATATAGAGCTAGTGTCGGAGAGATGTAGGGTGAGTCTTCGGGATAGTGTTGTGGAATTGAAACCTATGTAAGAATTAGTTTTTTTTTTATTGTTGTCGGAGATACATTCACCCATAGGGCATTGGAACTGATATATTACATTGGTTCTTCCTAATGTATTTTGGGTTTGGGAAGTGTTATTTTTAACAACATAGTTTGATGTTTTCATTTTTTTATAATAAATGATAAATCGTATTTTATCATCACTTTACGGTCATCAATAATGGTAAGATGTGACACAAGGTCGGGAAAGTGGGATTAGATAAGCCAGCGCTCGAGAGGTGAGCACTCTGGCCATTTAAAAATTGCCTGGGCAGCCCCGTCGGCATTCCCCGGTAGGGGCGCCTCAGGCAGTAAGCAATAAACTTACTCCTCCCCAAAGAGGGGAGGCAAAGTCTGGGAGTGTAGACTTCCTAGAACTGCACAGGACAGACCCATAGACCGGCGTAAATCAAGCCCCGAAGTCCAAGACAATACCAGTCTATGGGGTGCAGTATCCATCGGAACAGATACTACACTTTGATCTTAGCCAAAAGGCCAATATGGTTTTTATATAGCTTTCTTTTAAAACTAATTTATTTTAAGGCGATTGTTAAGAATTTCAACCAAAATAAAAGGGGTGAAAAAACTGGCCAATGCGAAATGTAAGTCCAAATTTTAATGAAAAATTCAATGTCAATAAAAATAAAATGATCGAGGTAGTTAGAGACGTAACTTTTATTTTTGGGTGGTAACACTTATTTGTTGACTGCTTGTTTTTGTCACCCATTTTTTCTCTATTGGAAATTCTTGACAATCGCCTATTTAAATTTTTTCTGTAACTTATATTTTCACATTATTTCTCGTAAGCTGTTCTGTTTATAATTAAGATTTTGGTTTCAGTTACGGCTTCCGTTGCTGCTTTCAAACAAACATACACGTCCAAAACTATTGGCAACTATCATTCATCTTTTATGGCGTCACACTGCTTTTGCCAACTATCATTAATCCGTTATGACGTCATCCCTTTTGGAGTAAATAATAATTTTTTGATGATGATCACGAAGTGTCAAACAAGAAAGGGAACAAGCAAGCCAGATCCACGGAGTTTTAGTAGCGCACTAGCTGGTTTTGTCGGCTAGCTATCGCTTCGCAAAATTCACTACTTGAAATACTTGAAACATTAATTTAAAATGATAAACATTTCATTTATAACTTTGTTGTCAACACGAAACAAAAGTTTTCTCATTCATTCATATAGATAGATAGATAGATAGATAGATAGATACACATTAACAGTTTGGTAATTCCAATATGAATTTTTTTCATTCAGTGTAACCGTAAAGAAAGGAAAAGAGAGAAGCAATCAATTTGCTTTTTCACCTACAATTTAGAAATAGGTCGCAACTTGTTGAAAGTATAGTCAGTCCCTCTAAAGACAGGAACATTTGAACGAATGCTAAATATTTTCCCAGAAAATGTCACAATATTGCCTAAGGAGAACTATTTGTTATATTAAACTCGAAACAATTATTGAATTAAAAAACAATAATAAATAATAGTTTATTAATAAAATGCTCATTTGCAAAAGAATATGCAAATTAGTTAACCTTGCAACGGGTATCACATATACATTAGTAGTATATGAATAATATGTGCGTCTATTGTGAAAAGTTGAATTAACTTGAAATTCTTGACCTTTTGGTCAAGATCAAAGTGTAGTATCTGTTCCGATTGATATTACACTCTAAAGACCGGTATCGTCTTGGCCTTCGGGGCTTGATTCTGCCGGTCTATGGGTTTGTCCTGTGCAGTTCTAGGAAGTCCACCCTTCCAGGCTTTGCCTTCTCACCCTTTGAGAAAGGGTTAGTTTATTGCTAATCGCCTGCGGCGCCTCTACCGGGGAATGCCAACGGGACTGCCCAGGCATTTTGTGACGGTCATAAGTGCTCTTCCTCTAGGGTGCTGACTTATCAAATCCCACTTTCCGACCTTATGTCACATTTTACTTTGTGGGAGGTGGATAAATACCTGAATTAACTTGAAACAGGGCGTTTTAACTTTAATGTTTGTGTGAGAAATGGGCCCAACTTTCGCTTTCATTAATTTAGATAGATAGATAGATAGATAGATAGATAGACAGACAGACAGACAGATAGATAGATAGATAGATAGATATTAGCGATTCTATGACTTGCTTGTAGGCCCGAAATATTCTATAGTACAACTTCGATAAAATTAAAATTATCTTTGTATGACATTTGACAACAAATACCTTTTGATATTTTAATAATAATTATCATAATTCTATAAAAATAAGCATTTAATTTTAAAAAGAATTCCAGTCGTGTATGAAAAAGAGTGGGAACAAGTCTTTGATCTATTTGTCTATTTATTGCCCCATTTCTATCATCAGTCTCTTTCCTTACCCTAACCTCGGATGGCAAGAGTCGTGGCTATCGTAAATGACAGAAACTTCTGGGCCTGATTGATAGTGGTTCTTACTCCCACTATCAATGACATCACCAGAAAAACTCGACTCAGTTAGCAGGTCTTAGTTTACGTTGGCCACGCAAGAGTTGAGTTTTGTCTTTTTGATTTTGTCAACCTCTGTCTGGCTCATTTCTAAAGGCACACATTAATTTAGTTTCAAACTTTGATTGTATTCTTTTGTTTTAAATGGTAAATTCTGCTCATAGCGCGCGGAATTAATTATTTAAAATTGACATCTGAAAACAATATGTTGTAATAAAAATGTTCTTTGAAAAAAAAAGAGAATATAAGTTATTCTAAATTTTGAAAACAGATTATTAATAAAATAAAATCAATAAATACAATGCATATTAAGTGAATAACCAGTTTAATCAGGGTTTGGTTTACGTAGCCCGACAAGCTAAGTGTCGAGGTTCAACACATCGCGACGTGTGTTTACTTTTGGAAAAGACGCCATCTTGAAAAAAACCGTAGCAACAGCAGGAGTCGCTATTCTTTTTGCAATGACTTTTGAGAAAAGCAGCAGCAGCCGTAGTCACCATTTTTTTGTGCAATGACTTTGCAAAAAAAACGGCCAGCTAATATTTTCCTTTTTTCCTTTAAGGAATACAAATGCGATTCGCCGACTATACAAATAACCTTACTTATATATTCAAGGCATTTTTCAAAGGTGACTCAACACGGGTTGGTATCTGTTCCGCTTCGGGTCTTGATAATTTTTAATGGCCAGAGTGCTCAACTTCTCGGGCGCTAGCTTTTCAAATCCCACTTTCCCGACCTTATGTCACATCTTACCTTGTGAGAAAAAGATAAATAAAATGCCGATCAATTGGTCGGTCCTGTGCAGTTCTAGGAGGTCCACCCTCCCAGGATTTGCCTTCTCACCCTTTGAGAAGCGGTTAGTTTATTACTAATCGTCTGAGTCGCCCCTACCGGGGAATGCCGACGGGGCAGGCCCGGTAATTTTTAATGGCCAGAGTGCTCAAATTCTCGGGCGCTGGTTTTTCAAATCCCACTTTCCCGATCTTGTGTCACATCTTACCTTGTGGGAGGAAGATAAATAAAACCATATTCCCGACCCGACCTTGGGTCAGATCTACTTTGTGGGATTAAGATAAAACTGGCCTTGTGCCTAACCTCCTGAAGAGGAGGTAAATAATACCAGTTCAGCCGGGGGTTAGGAGGCTCCCCACATCAGACTGGATGGACCAGTCATCGAGCCAGGAAGCGGCAAGCAGCAAAGATACAAACAGCCCTTCTCAGGGCTACTATAATAATGCGATTTACTCTCTTTGCTGCCTGCCTCCTGAGAAGTCAACACTTGCCTCGGCCTGCATCTCCAGTTCCTGTTCCAGCTCTCTCCTGCACCAGAACCCCGCAGTTCTGACTCCTGCACCAGCACTCTGCAGTCCTGAACTCATGCACCAGCACCCTGCAGCCCTGACTTCTGCACCAGCACCCTGCAGTCCTGAACTTCTGCACCAACACCCGGCAGTCCTGAACTTCTGTACCAGCACCCTGCAGTCCTGAACTCCTGCACCAGCACCCTGCAGCTCTGATTCATGCACTAGCGGATCCAACTCCTTTCCCTTTTTCCAACAGCACTTATCAGGGCTACTCACACAAACTACTGCGATATTTTTTTTCCTTTTTTTTTAAACAGCCCTTATCAGGGCTACTCAGACAACTACTGCGAGATTCTTTCCTTTTTTTGCCAGCCAGCAACAGCAAGGGTATCTTGTCGACATCCATCAACAGCTACTCAGCCTTTTCTCTCCAACGACACCACTCTTGTCGTTCAAGTTTCTGTCACCAGAGACGCCACTCCCGTCTTTCCAGTTTCTCCTGTTCCAGTGATGTCATTCATCTTTCCAGCCTTTTCTCTCTAACGACACCACTCCTGTCGTCCAGTTTGCTGTCACCAGAGACGCCACTCCTGTCTTTCCATTTTTCTCCGTTCCAGTGACGTCATCTCAATTCCCATCACTTCTTGTTATTACGATTTATTTATGGTAAATAAACATGCTCATTTCTGAACAGTTCACCTGTGTTTGTCCTCTCTTCTTTGTCATTGCTGTTTAACATATTCTTGCATGTGTCTCACTAATAATGTTTAAAAGTCAAACTTTATTTACTTAAAACAAATCTAAATATATCGGGTCAAATTTTCCTTTCCTGAAAAAATAGTTTGTTAATGTAATGAATATTAAAATTGTTTTAAAATACTTCAGGAATTTTTCTATTTCTATTTTATACTTCAGGAAACGAAAATTTACGTATAATCCTATACTTCGTCCGACATGTTCTCCTATAGCTCTCAAAATATTAGCGAGATTTTGTCAAATATTATCTTACGGTCTTACATTTAAAGTGACATCTCAACCCATATTGACGAGATCCTTTGAGGCCCACCCCTATCTTTCGACCACTCATTGGCAGAATAGAACGTTTATGAAAGAAGGTACATTTTTATTATGGAGCGCTGAAAAAGAGCCGCTCCTTTTTTATAGGAGTTTGGGCAGGAGCGGCTCCTTTCTGAAAATGGGGAGCGTGAGAGGAGCCAGCTCCAATTTTGGGCGTTGGAGCAGGAGCGGTAGCAGCTCCAAAAGTAGTGGAGCGCGTAAAGCCCTATATATATATATATATATATATATATATATATATATATATATATATATATATATATATATATATATATATATATATATATATATATATATGTGTGTGTGTGAATGAAAGCAGGAGAAACTAAATTATCAGTAAAGTCATCAATGTTTCGTCTTCATCAAGAAAAGACTTTCTCAGGATGGTTTAAGAGAAATAAAAAAATTATAAACACAAGTACATTACTTGGAAATAGTCTGTATGTATAGAATGTAAAAAATATTTATGTTCATCTTCTGGGCGAAACATGGCCGACTAAAATAAAAATGTTTAATACGAATGACACCCCATTCGTATAAAACATTTTTATTTTTACGACAGTTCCAATTAATTTTTATTGAATATTTCATGCCATAGGAAAATTTATTCCAATAAAATTTAGGAAGTTTAGTTCTTAGCATCTGGTTAAACGGTGAGGTTGATTATAAGATGCTTCTCTTTCTTCTATTATTATTGGTATCTTGTTCCTTAATTTAATTATTATACCCAGTATTTTTAGAGCTGTGTTATAAATGTTATTTAAATTCTTAAATATCTCTTCGTCGCTAAATTTACTACTAAAGCCGAATGCTTTAAAATGAACGACCTATCTTTCTAAAATACCAGCATGCCTTGCTTCTTCGTTCGCCAACCAGAATTTGAATTCATACCCGCCACAACACCAGCGCGGATAACACCCATTTCACGAGCGTTATATAAACAACAACAAAAAAAGTTTCTTTAATTTAAAAAAAATGACACAATACTGGTCAACTCTGATGATGGAATTTATTCCGAAATTAATACGATCAATGTTAATAAAAAAGTAAATAATATCGCATTGATAAAGGCTTCTATTTTTAATTTTAACAATTCTGACCTACCAATGCTTTTAAAATGAATGACCTATCTCTCTAATTTATATATATATATATATATATATATATATATATATATATATATATATATATATATATATATATAAATGTTATATTTATATATGTATATTATATATATATATATACAGGGTGTCTCAAAAAAATGTACTCACTCGTAGAATGACGAGAAAACTTTTATTTATGAACATAGAGTGAAATGAAATAGCATCGAATACATGAGACAGATGTAATTGAAGAATCATGTTCGCAAATGTTCAAACTGATGACCATTATTGTTCAAACAAAGCTGATAACGCGCACCAAGGTAAATAAAGGTTTTCTCGTCATTCTAAGAGTGAGTACATTTTTTTGAGACACCCTGTATATATATAAATGCTATATTTATATATGTATATTATATATATATATATATATATATATATATATATATATATATATATATATATATATATATGCTATATTTATATATGTATATTATATATATATATATATATATATATATATATATAAAAATGCTATATTCATATATGTATATTATATATGTATATATATATGAATAAAATTGAAACCGTTGAGAAAACTGGATTTTTCAACTTTGTGCAGCGTTCATACTTTGTCTTAACGTGCAAGTTAGTTCACAGTAAATCAGTTGGCAAAGAAAAGCGTTGTCTTAAAAAAAAATGGACCATGCATTACCATTAAGAGTTACGAATTTCAATATATATAATTTAAATAACACTAAGCATTTGAATTGAGGTGAATTAATGAGAAACAAAATAAAAACGGAGTAAAGGGTAAAAAAAGAATGTAAATGAATTGAAATAAAATAATATAATAAATTAATATACTATATATGGGTAATAATAATAGTAGTAATAATAATAATAGTTATAATAATAAACATAATAACCACTTATTTAAGTAATTGAATCAAACAAAAATCACACAAAGTTAAATTTTTGTTTTATTTATTTATTTATATATTTTTATTGACATATATATATATATATATATATATATATATATAGGTCAATAAAAATATATAAATAAATGAAACAAAAGTTTAACTGAGGTATCTTAAATGGTATATATACGTAAAACATAAATTAGGTAATAAATATTATATAAATAGAAAGATAGATATATTAAAGTAACAGATGTATAAAAAATAAAAAGCTATAGATAAATTAATATACTATATATAAGTAATAATAATGATAATAATAATACTACTATATTTTTATTGATCTATTTATATATTTATATATCTTTTTACATAATTTGATTACGCATATAACCTTTTATTGGTTATATGCGTAATCAAATTATGTAAAAAGATATATAAATATATAAATAGATCAATAAAAATACGTTAATAAAAAATTAATTGAGGTACCTTGAAGTGAATATATACGTTTAAAAAGAAATTATGTAAAAACAATTATATAAATAGAAAGATAGATATATTGATCAATAAAAGTAATATATTTATAAATAAATAAAAAAAGATATACTTTCCGTCTTAAAGGATTAATATTTGCTGTGATTATCATGTAATGTCTACCAGCAATTTATATATAATGTAGTCAATATGTAAGGCTGAACTATTACAAAGATTTATTTAGTAAGATTAGTAAGAGTATGCATATAATGTCGTATTACTTGTTTCCCCACGAGGGCTATACTGAAGATCAGTATATCAATTAGAGACAGTCTAAGCATTTAAATGGGAAGGAACTGGCAAAAATATAGGGTAAAAGCTAAAGATAAGTGAATGCGAATGAATTACAAATAATAATAATAATATAATATATATCAGTGATAATAATAATAGTAATAATAATAATAATATTAGTAATAATAAAAAAGGTTTATATATATATATATATATATATATATATATATATATATATATATATAATAGTGTAATGGATTCGTCCAAACACTTTAAAATGCAGAAACATTTTTGTAAGTAACGGATAAATTTTATTAGACAGACGAACAGCACAGGTAAAGAAATTTTTTTTTTTTAAATAACTAATATAAGTTAGCAAAACATTTATATGAAAAAAAACGTAGATTTAGTATAAGGAACGTTTATGTTTTTGTCTTTTAAGGGAAGTGGGGTCTGATCAACTCTGCTGGGAAGCCATGAAATTAAATACTGTCTTGTTTTTAATTCCTGAAACAGTTTTTCATGGTAAACAACTGATGATCCCTTAAAATAGTGTTAGAAACAAACTAATATAATAACTGTAAAAAATAAATTGACTTACATGAATGATTTTCCACTGAAAGACTTGGGACTATTATTTTTTTAATTTTTTTATTTTTAATATTATGGTTGAGAAACTTCCGAGACTATATATATATATATATATATATATATATATATATATATATATATATATATATATATATATATATATATATATATATATATATATATATATAATGAAATCGTATAAGAATAGATATATAAATAAATAAATAGATAGATAAATAAATATAAAATGAATTTAGGTACCATACATTGAATATATTTAAAAATAGATATAGCAAGTTATGGTGAATATAAATACAGTGTTTTAGGTGAGTATGCTATAACATTATATTGATTATTTGTGGGACTGTATAGGTGTATGTAATTTATAGCTATGTGAGTACCATGTAATCTTATTTAATACTAGCAGGGCGACCCGGCGTTGCCCGGGGCGATAAAAAAAAACAAAGTAGTAGAAACTTCAATCTCTTCTTTCTCTAGCCGTCTCTCTTTCCGTGGTCCCCATTATTTCCCTCCCTCCTTCAACCCTCTATTTCCCTTTTCCCCATATGATTCTTCTCTTGTTTAAATATGTTAAAAATTAATAATAATGTAATTATCGTAAATTCTCTTTACTAAATATGTATTTTATGTAACTGTGGATTTTCTTAAAGAAATATGTTATGTAAACAAACAAACATTTTGGATGAAAGTTATTAATTATTCTTACATTATATTTTTTATCCCGGAATAAAATTATATCTTATTTTTTAAAGACTTTGAAATCGAACTTGAATGCAATGACTTAATCGCTGGCGGCCATGTAGTCATTTCCTATAATTTTCTTTCGTCGCTTATTTAAAAAAAACAATACCAAAGAACTAAAAATTTAGAGGCGCGTCCCTGGCGCTAAGAAACGTTAAATAAAATTTTATATTTTGTACATGTCTTTGTGTACGTAAATAGTGGCGGACAGTGGCGGGCAGTGGCGGCTAGTGGCGGGCCGTCGCATAGTTTCTTATCCCCTCCATGTAAATAGAATTGACGCTAAGAAACGGTAAATAAAATTAAAATTTATCTCAAAGAATTACGTAATTAAAGCAAAATATGACTCAGCATTTTCTAATTACAATAAAATAGAATGAAAAATAACTGAAAACGACCCCCAGATAAAATCTGCCCCATAGACCCCTAAGAAGTGGGTGTAGAGATTCGGCAATACTCCCATCATTTTACTCTGTGAATTTTACATAAGAATACACTTTTATGGGTTATCTATATTCTCTAACCTTTTTTAAACAAACCTAAATTGTGTTTTTCAACGTGAGTTATTGATCTTCCTTAGCTATCCTCTAACAAATAAATGTCATTAAAAACCATATATTGTTTTATGTACTTGAGGTATAATTTGCCGGACAACGCCGAATACTTTTCTTATATAAGATATTATAAAATGTACATGTACACGTATTTGTGTACGTACAGAGTGGCGGGCAGTGGCGGCTAGTGGCGGACCGTCGCATAGTTTCTTACCCCTCCATGTAAATAGAATTGACGCAAAAAAACGTTAAATAAAATTAAAAGTTATCTCAAAGAATTACGTAATTAAAGCAAAATATGACTCAGCATTTTCTAATTACTATAAAATAGAATGAAAAATAACTGAAAACGACCCCACCCCGTGATAAAAATCTACCCCGTAGACCCCTAAGGGGTGGGTGTAGAGATTCGGCAATACGTCCATCAACTTACTCTGTGAATTTTACATCAGAACACACTTTTAGATTTTATCTATATTCTCTAACTTTTTTTCTATAAGTAACACACACACACAAACATACAGACATTCAGTTTTATATAGATAGATATATCATTGGCTTTTGAGGAAATATTTATATAGGTTCAGGAGACCAAGATCCGTATAAAGACCTGTGTTGTGTGTTAAACCGAAGAATCCATTGAATCTCTTTTGGTTGGCTAATTTGTTGTTGAAGGGAAATAATAGTCCATCAGAAGGCACTTTAAAACTATTTTATTACTTAAATAACCTTTTATGATTAATATTGTTATTATTATTATTACTCATATATAGTATATTAAATTATTTAATTATTTTATTTCCATTCATTCACATTCTTTTTTACCCTTTACTCCGTTTTTACTTCGTTTCTCATCAATTTCACCTCAATTCAAATGCTCAGTGTTATTTAAATGATTATATATATGGCAGCAGTGGTGGTTGCAGACAGTCGCATGGGATCGAACGCTGTTCGTATATTCAGGCTAAAATTACGAGACAAACGCTCGACCACACACACACACACACACACACACATATATATATATATATATATATATATATATATATATATATATATATATATATGAATATATATATATTCTAGAGATGAAAGATGAGAATAAAAATATTGTGAAGATACAATATTTATTAGAACTTCAAAAGTTCAGAGCAAGGAGCTTCATATCATTAATCCATGGATTTTCAAAGATAAACTCTTTTCATCAGAGGATAGAGAAACGCCGACAATGTAATTGTAAATATTATCGGCAACATTTAACTTTGAAAATTTTACATAAAATAAAACAAAATAAAGACCAAAAGGTAAAGAGTCTTATGTTGAGATGAGAGTGTAGAGTCAGGGTGGACGCCGGTGGATTAAGGATATGAAGCTCCTTGCTCTGAACTGTTGATGTTCTAATAAATATTGTATCTTTACAATTTTTTATTCTAATCTTTCATCTCTAGAATTGATTGCTCTACTCAATATATTGAGCTTTATATTATCACGATAGATTATTATTAAACGATAATTTAATTATCTTTAATTTAATTCAACATTTAAATATCATATATATATATGTGTGTGTGTGTATGTGTGTGTGTGTGTGTTGAACTCAGTTACTCTTATGAAGCCTCTTGGCCTTTTGGCTAAGATCAAAGTGTAGTATCTGTTCCGATGGATACTGCACCCCATAGACTGGTATTGTCTTGGCCTTCCGGGCTTGATTTACGCAGGTCTATGGGTCTGTCCTGTGCAGTTCTAGGAGGTCCACCCTCCCAGGCTTCGCCTCCCCTCTTTGGGGAGGAGTAAGTTTATTGCTTACTGTATGAGGCGCCCCTACCGGGGAATGCCGACGGAGCTGCCTAGGCAATTTTTAAATGGCCAGAGTGCCCACCTCTCGGGCGCTGGCTTTTCAAACCCCACTTTCCCGACCCGACCTTGGGTCACATCTTACTTGTGGGAGTAGGATAAAAACTGGCCTTGTGCCTAACTCCTGGAGAGGAGTAAATCAATACTCTTAATGGTAATGCATGACGGAACGAACGCACACACGTTCATTTAAAAAAAAAATGACAACGGTTTTCTTTGGCAATCGGTACAGAGATTTCGCGTGAACTAACTTGCACGATAAGACAAAGAATGAACGCTGCACACAGTTGAAAAATCCAGTTTTTTTCAACTGGTTCAATTTTATTCATTTCGTACCATTTATTGACAAATAACGGAAGACAGCTCAAAATATCAAAATAATAATGACAAAAACATCAACATCGTTTTTGTTTCGGAATTTTTGAGAGCAGGGTTGATAATTTGTAGAACTTGATATATTCGGACTACTGTTCTCATCTTGGGTGTTTTTATCACAACGTTTCGGCCGATGTAACCTCCGACCTTCCCCAAGGACCCGTGGCGCAGTGGATATAGTACTAAGTAAAATTCAGTTCGAAGTGACAGTCATCTGAAGGTTGAAGGTTCAATCCTCAGTGCGGGCGATGATAAAAATTGCGAATTACTGAAGACTTCTTCCCCCGTAGCATGCTTCCCCCGTAGATTTAATAAACGGTTCCGTTCGAAATTCCGTCCACATTCCCGAGTTCGACAGAAAGATTCCCGAGTTCGACAAGGTACACCAAAAGAAGGTCGGAAGTTACATCGGCCGAAACGTTGTGATAAAAACACCCAAGATGAGAACAGTAGTCCGAATATACCAAATTCTACAACATCGTTTTTATGCTTCATACATCACCAATCATCCTCAAAATACTTCTCTAGAAGCATACGTGGAATAAAAACAAATTTACACACACACACACATATATATATATGATGATGGACTCTCCCGTCAGTTTCGACGTATGAGTGCCCCGCCAGGGGCTGCCCGCGCGTGAATTTGTAATTGCAAGGGTTGCACAATCTCTAACAACCGCTCTCCTGAGTCGGCATTGCTTGGTATTCCCAAATGTATATATATATATATATATATATATATATATATATATATATATATGCCTCGGCAGATACCACACAAAATGGTTGTGAAGGCTCAAGAAGGATGGAAAGATCGAGGAGGGAGAAAAGCTGCGTTGAACAGCTCTTAGAAATTGACTTCCAAAGTAACCTATCTCTGAGATAGAGAGATAGGTTACTTTGGAAGTCAATTTCTCAGAGCTGTTCAACGCATACCAGCATGTAAAACGGATGTTTGACTGATGATGAAGTAGAAATAAGAAAAATTCATATACGTGGGAATCTGTCTGGCAATGATCACGCTGAACGCCAGATCGTTTTTATATAAGTTATTTCTTCTAAGAGTTCTTTCCAAATTTTATTGTTGAAATGATGTAATACAAGGTTGGCCGTGGTATGCTTGAGAGAGGTGTTTGTAGAAAGTTAAGAAGTAAGATATTGCTTAGTTTCGGGACAGACTATTGTTGGCTAATTTTGGTTAGTTTTAACGACATAGTGAATTTGAGCTGATTCGGCTTGATAGTTGCCGTTTAGAAATTGGAAAGAACAGACGTTATGCAGTTAATTTGCAGATTAGATTGAGGCAATTGATACTCCTGCGCCTAGTAAGCCAGCAGCAACTCATAGTTAGGAAAAGTGGATCCTGTTGAGCTAAGGTAATGAAGTTAAGTTATTTTTGTCCTTTTTTCATGTGTGAACCTTGTTTTAGTTACCAGCTGAAAAGACAAGGGAGGGAGAAATGATTTGCATAAAGATGTAGAACAGTTGAGGTAGCAAGTTCAGTTCACAGGAGAAGGCCAAGAACAACATGGGGAGACAGTGATAAAAATGGACTTGAGGAAAGAGGGATACATAAAGACTTGTCCAAAGATAGGGCAATTTGGAAAAGACGTCTAACGAATGCCAGCATGTAAAACGGACGTTAAACCGAATATGATATATGATGATGAGATGCTGCTGCTGCTGATGATGATGATGATATAATATTCTATTAGTAATGATGATGATGATCATCATCATCACTATCATCATCATCATTATTAATAGAATATTATATTTTTGGAACACATTGCAGCAATAACGTAGAACATTTTAAGACGGAATTAAATAAATTTAGAAATTATGGTAAAAATGAAAATTAAAAGGGCATTTTTGGGGGACTATCAGATGAAATATTTAACAGGATTCAATCTTCATATTGATACTATAATAATAGTATAAATGTTTTCTGCAATATTTTTGTTTTTTGTTTGTTTAAAGTTTGAATAAGGAAGATAGTTAAAAAGGAAGATGCTAAAAGAGGCATACCAAACAAATAATGATAATATTTGGACTATACAACGCACATCAATGATGCAAACAGTCGAAATCGTAAGGAAAATCCTTGAATGCGGAAACCAACCCACATAACCTACGAACGCTAACCAGCCACAGTTAAGTTTAAATAGAAATGCAACAAAAAAAAATATAGAAAAAACATTACACGAACCAAAGAGAACTGAAATTGCCAGACCCCTTCCCCGAAAACAATACGCACGCGCGTGTTGTTGCATTTGCCTCGGCAGATACCACACAAAATGGTTGTGAAGGCTTAAGAAGGATGGAAAGATCGAGGAGGGAGAAAACCAACTAAATCTTAACTGGAAGGGTATGGAGAGTACTGTACCTTTGGCGAGGCTTATCGCCACTCAAATTTCAGAGAATACCAACGACTGTTGTTAGTGAGAAATCAATGGTAAACGTCTGTTGCGATAAGGTAAAATTATTTGCAACTCTGGGGGGGGGGACTTGTTGTCACTCAGACAGCAGTGAAAACAACTGTTAGTGAACAACAACAACAACAACAACAACAATACTACAACTACTACTACTACTACTACTACTACTACTACTACTACTACCTGACAGAGATAAGAGTGCAGAAAGGCATTTTTAAAGGAGACTCTCTATCACTATTACTGTTTATCAGAGCCATCATACGACTGCACAACATACGCAGGAAGTGCAACACCGGATTTTTATGTCTGTTCACAGACACAAAAGAAAGAATAAGCCACCTCATGTATATGGACGATCTGAAGCTATTTACAAAAACAACAACAAAAAAAAGAACTAGAAAAGCTACAGCCAGAATCTTCAGGAATTCGGAATGGAAAAGTATACACTACTGGAGATGAAAGAGGGGAAAACTCGAAACAGCAGAGAGCATACAACTACCCAACCAAGAAGAGACAAGGGTTCTTGGCCAACATGATACCTATACATATCTGGACCAAAGAACTATGAAACTAATGACCATTCACAATGCACTTCACCCGAAGGATTATACTATATTCCTTGCCCTAACAAAACACACACGTACATGTAGTGGCACCAGGCTCGGTTGGTACTACACAAAATGATCGTGAAGAGTCAAGGAGGATGGAAAGACCGAGAAGAGAGGGCACCGACCAGACCTCCACTGGAAGGGTGCGGAGAGTGCTGGAAACTTGCGGAGGCTTATTGCCACTCAAATTCCAGAGAAAGCCAACGTTGTCGGCAAAAAATCAATGGTGAACGGCTGTTGTGATAATGAAAAATGATTTGCAATACATATTGGAAGTGATGGAGATTGCTGGAAATCTGGGGAGACTTGTTGTTACTCAGACACCAGGGAACTCCACATTATTGCTAGTGAGATAATGACTCATATGAAGACTCTTAGTGAGTAAATGAATAATAATAATAACAAGCCGCGCATATTTTTCAGTCTTAAGAAACACACAAATGGCTACTTTTATACCAGTTGACTGAATACAAAAAGAAACAAGCCGCGCGTGCGTGGTCCCCCTCTGTATGTGACTCGATGTGGCGAGTGTAAAATGCAATAAATTTGGGCGATTTGGGGCATTTTTGACCCCCCTTTGACCCCCTGGGGGTGAGAACCAGAATTTTTCTGAGGTCAAGGATACTCATTTAATACCCAGAACAATTGCCTCTACATTTTAGCCAAGTTTCAGAAAAGTTGAATGGATGGATCAAACGTTATGGGAGAAAAGGGTCATTTTTTGCCATTTTGGGGGCTTTTTACCCCCTGGGGGCGCGAACCAGATGTTTTCCAAGATCAGCGATACTTATTTTCAATTAAGAACAATTGCCTCCACATTTTGGCCAAGTTACAGAGAAATTGAATGGATGGATGAAAAGTTATGGGGCAAAAATGTCATTTTTTGCAATTTCGGGACCTTTTGACCCCCTGGGGGGGCTAACCAAATTTTGTTTTTAAATCGGAGAACGTCACTTTCTAACCTGACCAAAGTTACAACTTCATGCAAAATTTTAGAGAAATTCAATGGATGGTTGTGGAGAAAATCTGGACGGACGGACGGAAATGCCTCAAAACATAGGTCTTCCGATTTTATAAATCGGGGGACCAATTAAAGTTGCAACAGAAATAGAACAAAAACATGAAAGGAACATCACATGAATCCGAGGGAACTGAAACTGCAAGGAATCTTATAAACTACCCCCCCCCCCAAAAAAAATAATAATCGAGTTTAAATGCAATTATCAATTACATGATTTTAAAAGTTTAAAATTATTCAATAATCTCATTCTATTCGAGATCTAAAAAAAAATGAACAGATTTTGTAACTCTGAAAACAGAACTTAATAAATCTTAAAACAGGCCTAAAAAAATAGGAATAAAAGTTTTGGTTTAAAAATACTATTAAACATTAATAGATATACAAAAGTTGAGTGAAAATGTTTGCAATCTTCTGGCAACATATTTGTTTTGTCAAAGTTGCAACTGCCTACGGCGGTATGGACATGTCGAGCGAAGCTCTGGTTGGATGAACAGATATACGCACATCCGAATTGGGAGTAAGTGAGGAAAAGACGGGCCGAGAAAGAGTTGGAATGATTCAATCAAAGATGACCGCAAGCGATTCCCAAATTAAACTACGCAGCACGTTCATCTGTGTGGCTGAAAGAAGCAATGAATGTGTAAATGCATCAACAAATCACAATACTAATCAACCATGCCAGGTACGTTCCAGAGCTGAAACTATTTCGGTCAAGCTTGTCCTTTTGAGAAAGTGGGTTGGCGCTTGTTCGTAATAATCTACCACCCGTTTTCCTCAAATTTTTTACTGCCCAATTTTTTCTCTCTTTTTGGTGTACAATTAACTATTATGTCGCTAGAGAATTCCGTGTTGTTTGGAACTTTATTTAAATATTTTAGATTTTAGAAGGGGGGATCAGTTTTCTATATAAATTTAACGTAAACTGATCCTCCAGTTTTTGACCATCACAAATTTTTCCCAAAATTTCCAAACCACCCGGAATTCTCTAGCGGGATGATAGGTAATTGTACACAGAAAAATGGAAAAAATTTAGTCCGTAAAAAAGGTGTGAAAAAAATGGGTGAATAAGCAACAACATACAACATGGTCAAAAAGTGGGTGATCAGTTTACGTTAAATTTATATAGGAAACTGATCACCCTCTTCTAAAATCTAAAATATTTGGAAAAAATTTCCAAAAGACACGGAATTCTCTAGCGACATGATAAGTAATTGTACACCGAAAATATAAAAAAAATTGGTTATTAAAAACGTTAAGAAAAACGGGAGGTGGAGTATTACGAAAAAGCGCCGGTGGCAAGAATACAAACAATTCTATATAGCTAACTGAAAAGGATGATACCCTTCTATGCACCAAAATACTAGCAGACTTTTACCGCCAACCTTGCGCCCCTCCAATTGGCCATTCACAAGACGATAGCAACATTGATAAGAAATATCTATTATATGTTAATGAAACAAAACCACTTACTATTACATTCCATTCTTGATCAAAATAATTAATTTCACATACAAAATGTGTTAATTATGAAAAAACTAAGTTTAATTCTCAAAAAAAGTCACCCCCCCATGCATTTATCGCTATTGGAATGAATAAGATGGAGTATTGCTGCCACATCTGGGGAGGTGCCGCTCAGAGCATTCTTTTTTGTCTTTACAGATTACAAAATCGACTTCGCAATCTAGTGAGAGATGATCTTTTCTGTTACCCACAATCCCTTTCTCACAGAAGAAACATTGCTAGTCTTTCTCTACTCGATCGTTATTTGCATGGAAGATGCTTCACTCAGTTCTAATACCTGGTTTCTCTTTGTAAGACATTCACAGCAAGAACACATCTAGCTACCACAACTGAAAATAACTTTCCGTTCTCCCTCCATGTGCCTAGCGTCAAGAAGAATGTCCACAGAGTTTCTTTCGAAGAACTTCGAAAAAACATTACTACGGGACTTCTTTCCTGCAGGTTACAACATGGTCGTCTTCAAATCCAATGTAAACAAATACTTGGTCATAAACCATCTTCATAAGTAAGCAAACTTTGTTTATTCCATTCATCATTTTCAATCCTCTCATAATATTCTTCATCATTAAATTGCAATTCAGCAATCTCGTTGACCCTTATCCTCGAGTGAATTTTGGCTTGGATAACCGGTAACTCATTATTAAAAAAATAACTGCGTCAATATCATTTAAATCCATAAACTGATAAAACGATAAAAATTTAAAAAAAAGGCTGAAGAGAAATTTTTGATTGCTCTTTTCAAGAGAAATTCCACATTCCGACATTTTGTCAGTTTGAATTCTTGGTGTTCATTAAGATGAGGTCACATGAAAAACGGGTGAAAATCGCAGTTCCAAATAAATTAACCGGAATACTCTTTGATATACTTATGTATCTGTAAAGTCGAACAGAATGAAGGAAGAAAGCGACCACGTGTTTGCGCGTGTTGTCTTACCTGCTGGGATGATCGCGGGGAGGGCGGAAATTAAATTAATGGCGGCTGTGGTTTTTTGTACGATTATTGAGCGATGACGTCAGGCCTCACGTGACTGTTTTTCTGACCACCGATTGGCTGATGATGAACACTTGGACAATAAAAGGAGTATGTTCAGAAGATCAAAGGGGTGTCTATCAACTGCATCAGTGTGATTAGACGTCTGACGTGCGTGTGTTAATCAACTGCCGTAGTTGCGTAGTTGCGAAACGAATACAGTATCATATAAACATAGGTATCTACACGAAAAATTATCAAGTAGAATTTTAATTAAAAATCAAAATCACTCTTAGCATATATTATGGAGCCGCCATTAATTGCAGCGAAAAACACGGAAAGCAAGGGGACGTAACTCAATCTGTCATATTCATGTAATAAATCAATAGCGATCGGCAAAATATGATAAAACCGATTTTAATTTTTTAAAAATTTTTATTAAAAATCAACTCAATAATTTTTCCTATTTTTTCCGTGTATACTAATTATTGCCTAATACGTAAGTATAAACAAGAGTTTTTATTTGGAATTGCGTTTTCCATATGTGACCTCATCTCGATAAGCACCGAATTCTTTTATGAAACAGACGCAGAAATTTGAATAAAAATCTATATACTACGAAATATACTCCTAAAACTCTGATGCTCGTGTTATTTTGTCACCGAGCACACTTGTCATCTGTTGAATGTTTTAGATGGTGGGAGGAAAGGTGAATGCAGGGCAAAGGATAAGTGGGAGGAAATGAATGACGTAATAATTAAGAACGGGAAATAGAGGAGAGAGAGAGAGAGAAGGGAAAAAGAAAAGAGAGAGGGGAAGAGAAAGAAAAAGGGAAGAGAAAGATAGAAGAGAGAGAAAGAGAGAGGGGAAGGAGAAAAGGGCGAAAAGAGAGAGGGAATGAGAAAAAAGGGAGAAGAGAGAGAGAGAGAGAGAGAGAGAGAGAGAGAGAGAGAGAGAGAGAGAGTGAGAGATAGTCTCCAGCTTGAAAGGAATTGGTTGGAAGTACAGACTTCGGACTTGGCTTCAAAGGAAGCTTTCCTTAAAGGATAGAGCTGAGACATGCGCCGGTTACGTCTTTTCTGTCATCTTTTACTGGCTGTCTGTAGTTACTCTGGTTTTAAGCTACTTAGCGGGTTTTATGAATCTACTCTTTTCACTTCTGTTGAAGAGTGGGAAGCCATAGGTTCACAGACGGATCTGTACTCAACATCCGTGTGAGAAAAGCTTAGGGATGCCTGACTTAGCAAGTCTTCGAAATGCTGAGATCTGGCTTTCCTAACTAAAACCTTGATAGAAGAATTTGCGTGGGGTCCTGAGGTCTAGAATGCTTTTGCGACCTTATCGCCAGCCCATCGGGCTGTCAGACACCGAGTGGTGAATCACAGTTATTTAGGGAGTGTTGAGCCATACTAAAAAAACTTCCTCAGTCAAGTGACATCACACGGTCTTAAAAAATGCTGTATCGGGATTTAGTGGTGGATCCGCTAAGAATCTGCTTGTTGAGTGGTCGGGATGGTCGATGGAGTATTGATTTACTCCTCTCCAGAAGTTAGGCACAAGGCCAGTTTTTATCTTACTCCCACAAGTAAGATGTGACCCAAGGTTGGGTCGGGAAAGTGGGGTTTAAAAATTGCCTGGGCAGCTCCCTCGGCATTCCCCGGTAGGGGCGCCTCAGGCAGTAAGCAATAAACTTACTCCTCCCCAAAGAGGGGAGGCGAAGCCTGGGAGGGTGGATCTCCTAGAAATGCACAGGACAGACCCATAGACCGGCGTAAATCAAGCCCCGAAGGCCAAGACAATACCAGTCTATGGGGTGCAGTATCCATCGGAACAGATACTACACTTTGATCTTAGCCAAAAGGCCAGTTGAGCGCCAGGCCGGGATATCTCAACAATTCTGAGTACTCTCTGACCTGGCAACTAGTTTAAAAAGTGTTACCTCTCAATAGAAGCCAATACATAGCTGACATGACAGATACATCTTACTGTCCATGCTGCGAGACAGATGAAATAGAAACTGCTGAGCATGACTTTTTCACCTGTCCTAAACTTTGCCAGTTTTGGATGTATGCCAACGAGGTGAAAGTTTACATTGTTTCCGAGCAGTTGGTTTGCCTGGATGGAGCATACGTTATCGACAATGTAGACCAGACATGGGATAGGGAGAAACGAATGGTGTTTCTTGCGATCCTAGCTGTAGCTAGACTAGTGACGTGGACGACACATCTTAAGATAATTGATGGGGTGGAATCTTTTTCTGATCATAATCTGATTTAATTCTTCAAGCATCAGCTTAAAGTTAAAATTAGATGTGATAGGAAAAGATTACATCTTATCGAGTTTAATAGGAGATGGGTACGCACCAATCGTTTTTACATTAGAAGATTCGCAGGATATGAGTACGTGTTCCCTGTTTGAGCATGGCACATGTGGTACTAGGTCTTTTTGGAATCCAGCCCAGTTAACTCTTAAATGGTTTATTTTTTATATTGGTTTGGAAAAAAATTTATCATCGAAGATACTGAATATCTATTTAGCAGGTGTGCTGATGCAACATCATATTAATACCTACTCACACTTGCCAACGGGTTTGTCGCAGATGTGAAACAAGTTGCAGTTTGACACATTTTCGTTGAATATTATATTAAATAGGCATTTTGTTGGAATGTGTCATATTTGAAACAAAAAACATTTAAGGGTTAAGAGAGAACCGTTGGCTATTTGAAAGTGATTCCTGGTTCTGTTTTTTTTTTTTTGAGGGGGGGGGGTATTAGAGCTCATCCAAGAAGCCCACGACCCACATATTATTTTTTATCAGCCTCCCCTAAATTGTATTTATCTTTGAAGAATACCATCCACTTCTATATTCCATCTCTATTTACTCTTTTTTGCCTCCCACTTTAATCCCACTCCCACCTAGAGATCGACCTGCTTGTTTTCGGTTCTGGACAAACCGGAAAACAGTGGGCGGTCTATTCTTAGAGAGGGTTTGGAGGGTCTTACTAACCTTCTCCTCATTTTATTTGGTTGCTTTATTTGCTTTTCTTTTGGGGTGTTCTTTTGTCCCACTCCCAATCATGTTTCACATGATTGTACAGGGTGGGCAAAAATAAGGGTCCTATTTTTAAAAATTCATAACTTTTTTATTTATTGATTTTTTTTTTTCTTTTTTAGAATAAGTAAAGGACCCCTTCCGAAGCAAGCATGAGCCGTATTAGCCCTAAGGAACGTACCCTCATTTAGAAAACATTATTTTTGCTTAAAAAACTCAAAACAGTGTAAAAAACAATACTTTAGTTTTTGTAAGTTTTAAGAAGTGTTTTTCGGCTAAAATTTGTTTTGTTTATTTCAAAAAATCTCGGAAGGGTCAGTCTACACACACATAAAGTTTGGTGAGTTTAACTTTTATTTTGTGGAAGTTATTCAAATTCAAGTTATTCAAATTTAAAGATAGGACCCTTATTTTGGCCCACCCTGTATATATTTTTTGTGAATAAAATTCATCTTAAAACCATTGGGGATATTTTTTAGTAGGATTAAGTTCATAGAGTCAATGTGGTATTTTGGTGACTGTTGCGTAAAAGTGATGGGCAAATTTTGAAAGAATGGAGATGTAGGCCCCCCCCCCTATAAAACCCCAGATATATTCCGATACTACATTAATCAGAGTACTTAGATAAGGGTGAACCTTTACATTAGGGTTTTAACATAGCACTTTCAAAATTGAATAATTTTGAAAAAATTTTTTCAGCCAAAGACTTTTGGAACCATACTGAATCATACTCCACAAAATAATTTAATTTAAAAAAAAAATTATTTTAAATGGGGGATCACTTTCCTATATAAATCTAACGTAAATGGACCACCCACTTTTTGGCCAAGTTCAGGGTAAAAAAGCTCATAGCACTGTCTAAAATTTATATTTTGAGAAAAACAATTTCAGGAGAGGACTTTTGGAACCATAGTGAATCATATTACATAAAAAAAAAAAATTTTGTGAATAAAATTCATCTTAAAACCATTGGGGATATTTTTAAGTAGGATTAAGTCCATAGAGTCAATGTGGTATTTTGGTGACTGTTGCGTAAAAGTGATGGACAAATGTCAAAAGAATGAAAGGAACAATACTTGAGCGAATGGGTCCGAATGTGTTAGTTAAGAGTGGGATAGTAAGCAAGAACCATCACCCCCCCCCCGCTTTACATTTTGATGGCCTTGTGCTTAATTCTGCATAATATAATTTATTTTTGATTTTTATTATGGAGAATAAATTTTCAAAGTGTAGTGTCTGTTCTGTCCAAAGATGGTATAATACTATCGTGGGGTCTGCATTCATGCCGGATGTCTATAGGATGGAAATATGTCACAAACTCCTACAAGGGTTTTGGAGATGGAGATGGAGACCCCCCCCCCCCCCCCGATATATTCCGATACTATATTAACCAGAGTACTTAGATAAGTATATTTCAGTTTGAACATAGGTGAATAAGATCGTGGGGTCTCCATTCATGCCGGGCGTCCATAGAATGGAAATATTTTTAAGCACAGTAGCAATACACAACAGATGAAGAATACAACTGAGGAATTTCCACGGGTCCCGCTACTTTTTAAAATAAATTTTCGTTTACTGCTTAATTTTTAGTAAACAAAAGAAATGAAATAAATATATAAAAATACTAGATTTTAGAGAGGGGTTCAATTGTATTCCTCAAATTTTGTTGTGGGCTATGAATTCTTGGTTAAAGTACAGAATAGTTAACACTTGAGAACGCGTAAACAAAAATAACCCCACATAATTTATATAAAACGCATTAAAATGAAATTCTCTACCAAACCCGCATAGTTTTGACACGTGGACACGATTTGCAAGAGTTTTTATACCGTTTAAAAAATCTTACAAATCGTTAGAAATATGCAGCTTCGGTAAAGAATTTCATTTTAATGCGTTTTATATAAATTATGTGTTGTTGCTTTTAATTTACGAGTGTTAACTATTTCGTACTTTTAGCGAATTTTTTGTGCATAAAATCAAGATTTTTTCACTGATTTCTACAAATTTAAAAGGTGGTAAAGTTGCGGTATAATTGACAGCCGAGAAATCGAAAATACAAAAGAATTACAACTAATAACTTTCACCAAACGAGTTAAAATCTAATTTTCTACCGACCTATATGCTTTTAAAGTGTGAAAACTGATTGTAAAATTGATTATCTCTCAATTTGTTATTGTTAAGTCGACTTATCGAAACAGAAAACAAAAAAAACAAAAAATTGCCTTGATTTCTTGGAGGTGGTTGCATCACCTTGGATAACTTGAAGATAAAAAAATAGTGACATTTTTTTTTAACCCTAAACTAACCCTAACCTAAGTTTTAGGTTTAGTTCAGAAAAAGTCGATTTGGTTCGGTTCAAATTCTGTAGAAGCACCAAAAAATGACTTACCTTACCATAACACTAAGTCTGGGAGGGCTTGCCACTTGGACTTTGGGTTAGTGGAAGTAATTTGTTTGTACTATGTTTTAAAGGAATGAAGTCCCAGCAACAACAGAGAGATAAGCAGCCATTTTGTTTCTTGTGTGGCGAAAAAGAGAGGTTTTAACGAAATCTAATTTTGAATAGAAAATAACAAACTTGAAAACAGTTTCAGACGTTTAAAGTATACAGGTTGATAGAAAAAATAAATTTTAATGCATTTGATAAAAGTTATTTGTTGTATTTTTTGGGGGGGTGGGGGAAGGGATTTTTCTGCTGTTAACTATGTTGTAACTTTATTGAAAAGTTTCTTTAAAAAACTCGCAAAAAGACTACCAAATAATGCCTCAATATACACCGCAGAAATCACAGCCATTAACCTAGCTCTTGATTTAATAAGAGAAAACAAAAATACTAAATTTATTGTCTTCTCAGATTCCATCTCAGCACTCATGGCAATAAAAAATAAAAAAACTACAGACCTGCTCACCACTATAGTAATAAATAGAATACAATACATATAAAAAAAACAAAGCATAATATTATGTTGGATACCTGGCCATATTGGTATTCGTGGTAATGAAGCCGCTGACAGGGAAGCAAGGAGGGCACTAGAGATGAATCCATCAAATACAAAAATACCACACACCGATTTCAGACCAACTATAAAAAAATTGATCATGGACAAATGGCAAAAGGAATGGAGCAGGCAGACAAACAATAAACTCCATAATATCCAGCCAGACATCAAAGAATGGCAAAATGGGTACAGAAAAGTGAGGAAAGAGGAATCGGTTCTGGCCCGACTTAGACTTGGCCACACACATATCACACACGGATACATTTTGAAAGGGGAAGACCCACCTATGTGCTGCGCATGTGATACAAGAATTACAGTAGAACATATACTAGTGAAATGTATGGATTTTGACCTAATCCGTAAAAAATACTATCAAATAGACAATGTAAACAAATTATTTAGCAAGATCGATCCAAATAAAATAATTAAATTTCTTAAGGAAATTAAGTTATACACCAAAATATAGTTGGAAAAAACAAAACTTTTGAATAAAATCTCTAACTAAACTTTGTGAAGGCATCTTAAAACCACTGTTCAATCAAAATTGTATTGGCATAAAATGACCTAAGAAGGGTTGACATGCCGTTAAACCAAACAATCAAATCATCAAATCTTAAATATTTTATGCTATGTTTCCATATGGGAATGTTGCCGTACAAAATGTTGATTAAATTTTTACTTACCATAAATAAAATGGAGTGTATACTTCTTTTTATCCTGAACGGAAAAGCAAATGTGTGAATCCATTTTAAATAAATGTAGCTACAACGAAAACTGTTCAGTGTGAAATGATGCCAGTATTCCTGAAAATTGAATAAGTTTTGCACAATGTTCCTTTTTCAAATGTATACATCTATATATATACATATATATATACATATATATATATATATATATATATATATAAAAATCCCTTTGTTTACTATATATATATATATATATATATATATATGTATGTATGTATATATATATATATATATATATATGTATGTATGTATATATATATATAAATATATCTATGAAATTGTGCAATGTGTAGATTATCTTTATCTCGAAACGAAATAATTATTGCACGGAAAAAGACAGGAAACTTCCTTCACTGTCAAAAACCGAAAGAAGAAAAATGAAAACTTGATTCTTGATATCACCTTGATGATGTCATAATCCAAATGATGTCACCAAAACAAGAAATTCTTACCAGAACATTTTTACATACTATTCGTAATGTAAAAAAAAAAGCCAAGAAAATTAAATGCTTTTGTTTGTGATTTCAAGAAAACTCACTACTTTGGTTTTTACCATTAACGGCATTGGTCTTTTAAGATGTATTCAAATTATATCTTTTATTTTGAAAAGGGTCATTCTTTTAGCTTTTACCAAAAACAACATTAGTCTTCTGAAATTAATTCTGATTTTATTTTGTCATTTATTTTCTTCTTACTGGTAAATGTTCGAAAAACAACACGGAAACTAAGTCAAAAAGTCGGCTACTGATTACATTTTCTTTCTTCCTTACTTTCTTCTTTCTTTTGTATATAAGCAGTTGCAAAGTTTTCTGCATGAATTAGATTAAGAAGCAGTCAGAGAGAGGAGAAAGAGAGAGAGAGAGAGAGAGAGAGAGATTCATAAAGTAACATGTCTGAGAGAGAGAAGTTTAAAAAGAAAGATGTTTCACACCTTTTTATAACAATTCGTGAAGAGATATGGGCGATGTAGCATAAACGGGAGGTGTGCCTTCGTCGGCATCGCATGTTGGTGGTCGGACTTGTGCGCCGGCGTTGGTGGTGGACTCGTTCCGTTGTCGGCACCGATACGTGTCTGTCTCTCTTTTTCGGGTGCACATCTTTGCACTCTTCACTCTATCTGTCCTCTTCCGGTCGTGATTTCGCTGGTTTCATTTGTCAACGTCAAAACTTAAATACTGCCACTTCCGTCGTTTTCTCGCTCACCTGGTTTAAAAGGGGATGAATCGCTTAGCGACCCTCGTGCTAGCACCAATTGTGCAGGCTCCGACACGTTCAGACTTTGCGCTCGACCCTTAGCAGAGGACCGTGCCAGGTGGGGAGTTTGACTGATGTCTGTTAAAACGGTAATGCCAGTGTCTCAAGACAAGCTCAGCGAGGACGGAAATCTTGCGTAGAGCAAAATGGGGAAAAACTTGCCCAATCTCAATTTTCGGTATGAATACGGACCGTTAAAACATGGCATATTGATCCTTTCTGAGCGAAGAGCTCCATTCCGCCAATGAGGTGTAAGAAAAGTTTCCACAGGCCCAACTGGCTTGTGGCGGCCAAGCGTTCATACACCGTTTTTTGATCCTTAAATTTCAGCTCTTCCTATCATTGCGAAGGAGAATTCGCTAAGTGTTGGCTTATGTTTCTGATTTTTTTAGATTAGGATTGATAATTTGTATAATTTGGATTATTCGGACTACTGTTCTCATCTTGAGTGTTATTCTCACAACGTTTCAGCCACTGTAACATTCGGCCTTCTTCGGGTGTATCTTTTCGAACTCGAGAATATTTCTGTCGACCATAGGAATCTCGAACGGAACTCTTTGTTTAATCCACGGGGGTAGCATGCTCTCGTTCAATCAGCCATAACTGGGAGAAGTCTTCAGTAATTCGCAATTCTTTGTATCGGCCGCACCGAGGATTTAACCTTCAACCTTCAGATCTAAGTGATAGTCATCTATAAGTTTTTCCGTTTTTTTTTAGGTATTTCACATGCTCCACACATACTAGAATTACCTATCAAACCTAGTGAAGCTGTGAAGTGGACCTATTTGGAACCAGTGACGTAAAAGGTCCAGTCGAAATCTTTCAACGGTAGTGAATATATGGTTGACTATATAATCCTTAGTGATCAGTTAACATTCGAAAGTGATTAATGAAATCGACAATATTTAAAATTCCAACAACCAATGAAAAAGTTGTTTACCTAATTTAAATTAAAAAAAAAAAAACTTAAACATTTTTTTACGTAGAAGTTGTTCTTTTTTTTTTACTAATTTAATTTAATAAAAAAGTTTGATAAAATTGTCGTTTCCCAACCAAAATGGCGGACAATAAATCGTTTGCAGTTTTCCGACCTCACAAATGACTAAGTAAACCCCAATAATTTTTTTTTTTACTAATTTCCCAACTGTATTTCCTTTAAAATAATTTAAGGTAAATTTTAAATTAGGCCCTGTAGTGTCGAAGATCACGTACCAACGTGATCGGTACGAGAGCAGGAAGCAGCAGCAGCAGCGACATAGCTAGGGACATAGATAGAGAGATTACGACCGTTGATACACACATGTTGTTATAACCCTTGTTAAATAAAGATATGTTTACAACCACCACAATCGACTGTTGTTTATTACCAAACACCACAAACTGGCGACGACGATGAGATGAAATTCTACACAAAAAAAAAAGCAAAGAAAGACATCCACAAAAAAAAAGTGCAAACAACGAACTTTTCTACGAAAAAAAAAACACGAAAAAAGAGGTCACACGTGCTACAAGAGAGAAAGAAAAATATACTTTTTTTTCTTCCAAAGGAAAAGTACAGAAAAAAACGAGAGATAAGTAATTCGTTTGTTATCACATTTATTGTCTTTAAATAACAATCCTTTTGTCATTCACATCTTATTGTCCTTTTAAACAACAATATGGCAAAATTCGTCACATTGGGGGGGCTAAACCCTCCACGTGCGTTAGATACGATCGGAGATCCAGAGTCTTTACATAAAAGATGGGTAAATTGGAAAACCGATCTGGAAATTTTCATACTAGCTTCAGGTGTCATAAATTCTGAGCAAAAAAGAGCTATCCTTTTGTTAACAGGAGGCGAGGGTCTGCGTGAAATTTGGACGAATTTCACGGACGAACAAAAAGCTGGACACGAGGCTAATAAAGAAAGAGTCGATGTATTCCGAACAGCTATAGAACTGTTTGACAAAACTTTCGCTCTAAAGGAAAATATCCCTAAAGCGCGTTCAAGATTTTGGGAGTCTGAACCAAACACGGGAGAAACAGTGAATAATTATATCACTCGCTTAAAAAGTTTGGCGAAGGTGTGCGGTTTCACTCCAGAACCGAACGAATTCGTCAGAGACAAGATCCTTCTTCACATAAAGGACGCGGAACTAAAAGCCAAATTATATGGTGAAAGCAACTTGACGTTGGATCGTCTCATCCAAATTATTGGGACGTACCACCACAAAGAAGCCCTAATTTTAGGATCTACTTGTACGTCTGATATAAATAGATTAAGCGACAGACAAAAACCTAAACCAAGCCACAATGTGTCATCTGCATGTTATAAGTGTGGGGGGAATGGACATTTTGCAAGAGATTGTGTTAGGAGCAAGCATCACAAGTGTGGAATCTGTGGGAAAAAGGGACATTTTGAAGTCTGTTGTTTCTACAGAAACAAACAAACAAAAACGCAGAATAGAAACGAACATGACAGAGCCCCAAAATACAGTCGTTGTGGACGAAAGCAATATCATAACAGAGGAATTCAACAGAGTGTAGGGGAAAGGGAAGATAACAAAACTGGTGGCGCTAATGGGTTTAATTTATTCAAAATATCAATGAGTGAAAATGTAATAAACCTCAAAGTCAGAAACACCACCATCCCTTTAGTGATAGACTCAGGAGCACAGCATAATACATTATCTGTAGAGGACTTCAAGAAAATAGAAAAAGAAAGACCCAAAATTAAGCTCCAGCCAGATTCTACTAAACTATACCCCTATGCTAGTGAAAAACCACTTCCCCTTCTAGGAAAGTGCATATTGAAGGTTGAAGTTCCTAGCACAAATCGCTACATAACAGTTCCATTTTTTGCCATACCACAGGCCCAAGCGTCACTTTTAAGTGGTAGAACTAGTAAAAGACTAGGACTTTTAAGTGTGGGCGTTAACGCCAACATCTTGAACTGCTCGGAACTGGATATATGGACAAGAATACAAAAAGAATTTCCAAAGGTTTTCAGTGGATTGGGAAAACTGAAAAACTACCAATTAAAATTCAAAATAAATCCAGAAATTATACCTGTCACTCAGCCAGTACGTCGGATACCATTCAAGCGGCGGCAATGTGTCCTAAACAAATTGCAAGAACTGGTTGATCTGGATGTAATTGAGAGGGTCAGGGAACCTTCTCAATGGGTGAATCCTTTAGTGACAGTGGAAAAAAGGCCCGAGGACAATGGAAAAAGCGATGTGAGGATATGTATCGACATGCGTAGAGCAAACGAAGCTATCGTTCGAGAACGTCATCCAGTGCCCACGATTGAGGAAACTATACAAGAAATGGCTGGAGGCAAATATTTCTCAAAAGTAGATTTGAATATGGCCTACCATCAAATAGAGTTGCATCCAGACTCCAGAGAAATCACAACATTTGCTGCACCTGATGGGCTATACCGGTATAAAAGACTTATGTTTGGGGTAAACATGGCCTCAGAAAAATTTCAGCAAATCATAAGTCAGGTTATAGCTGGCTGCCCAGGAGCATACAACATGTCAGATGACATCATAGTAGTCGGGAAAACAGAAAGTGAGCACGACACTAGACTCGCCAAAGTTTTCCAACACCTAGCCGAACAAGGACTGACCGTCAATGGAAAGAAGTGCCAGATTAAAATGACATCTATAAGATACATGGGCCACATTCTGACACAAGACGGCTTGAAGATCTCGGACGAAAAGGTGAAGGCTGTAGTTGATGCTCCTCCACCAAAAGATGCATCACAGATGAGGAGTTTCTTGGGACTGGCCCAATTCTGTGCTAAGTTTGTGCCCCATTTTGCTAGTGTAACTGCACCACTTTGGGATCTTACAAGACTAGATTCTGATTGGAAATGGGAAGAAGAGGAACAATATTCCTTTAACAAACTAAAGAAAGGGTTAATTGAAGCGCCAGTCATGGCATACTACAGTGTTGAGTTGCCAACTAGAATCACAACTGATGCTTCTCCCGTTGGCGTGGGTGCAATCATTGAACAACAGCAGCTAAACGGATACTGGAAACCAGTATACTATGCCAGTAGGAAGCTCACACCAACAGAGTCCCGATATTCTCAATTTGAAAGAGAAGCACTGGGAGTATTCTGGGCATGCAAAAAGTTCAGTCTGTACCTCATTGGATGTGACTTTCAGATCCTGACTGATCACAAAGCGCTGGTAAAGGTACTATCACCTTCCTCGAAGCCCCCTTCAGCAAGAGTGGAGAGATGGCTGTTGTTTCTACAACAGTTCACCTACAAAGTCATCCACATTCCTGGCCGAACCAATAAGGCGGACCTGCTGAGTCGACAGCCCGTTGAAAACCCAGACAAAACTGAGGAAAAGGAAACAATGGACTACATCTACAGTATCATTAAAGATACTGTACCTCAGGCACTGACTCCCTGTGAAGTGGAAAAAGCTTCAAAGGATGATGCTACGATCTCCAAACTTCGGCAAGCTATATCCGAAAATGACTGGACCCATTTCAAAGGTACTGCATTTCATGCAATCAAAGATGAACTCTGGATAGCAGGACAAATGGTCATCCGAGGACGCAGGATCATAATCCCTGAGGCACTTCAGGGGCGGGTAGTTGTACTGGCTCATGAAGGACACCAAGGGATTGTGCGAACCAAAAATCGCCTACGGTCCAAAGTTTGGTGGCCAGAGATGGATAGAATGGCAGAAAAGCGAGTAAAAGCGTGTTACCCATGTCAAGTGGTTGGCAAAAATGCCCCTCCAGAAGAACTAGAGAGTACACCGCTGCCTGACCAACCCTGGACCTATGTAGCTGTTGACCTACTGAGTGTCTCCGAAGGGAACTACCTGCTGGCTGTTGTCGACTACTACTCAAGATGGCCAGAAGTTGCGCATATGAAAATAGCAAATGCCAAAAATGTAACGGGTGCACTAGAAATGATGTTCAATCATCATGGATATCCCAACTATCTGAGGAGTGACAACGGACAGCCATTCTCATCAAGAGAATTCAATGAGTATATGAATACTCACGGCATCACCCAGGTGAGAGGGATCCCGTATTGGCCACAGTCCAACGGCGAAGTGGAACGGTTCAACAGAACAATCCTAAAGGCAATTAAGATCGCCAAAGTCGAAGGGAAAGACTGGAGGACTGAACTAAGGAATTTTCTGTTCCAATACCGAACCACCCCTCACACAGTAACCGGAGTATCCCCAGCGAAGTTACTAATGAACCGCGAACTCCGAGGTAAGCTGCCAAGTATTGTAGGAGCGTCCACTGATTTTAGTGACGTACATGATAAGGATGCTCTACACAAACTAAAACGCAACATAGCTGCTGACCAGAGAAGAGGAGCCAGAGACCAACAGATCCAGAGAGGGGACACAGTATTGTGTAAAAATTTACACAGAACAAACAAGCTGGACGCTCGGTTCGAGTCTCAGCCCTATCAAGTTGTGGAAAAGAAGGGAAATGCTGTTCTAATACAACAACCCCAAGGCCAAGTGAGAATGAGAAACGCTGCCCATGTAAAAAAGGTACCCGGCGACATGCAGTATAGTCCTGATTACACCGACGTCCCTAAAGCAGTTTACTCTCCCCCTGATACAACCCACTGGCCCCCTACTTCTACAACAGATATCGAAGACACACACCTCAACCCAATCGATGCACTTCCCATCTCCAGTCCAGACCCTAAGGAAACTGCTCAAGAGCCCCTAACACCGGCCCTAACTGCCCCTAGTGGTTCAATCAGAACACCTAGAGTAAGGTCCACCCCAGTGTGGCAAGAAGACTTTATAGTGACATAAATTTATAAAAAAAAAGAGGGAAGATGTAGTGTCGAAGATCACGTACCAACGTGATCGGTACGAGAGCAGGAAGCAGCAGCAGCAGCGACATAGCTAGGGACATAGATAGAGAGATTACGACCGTTGATACACACATGTTGTTATAACCCTTGTTAAATAAAGATATGTTTACAACCACCACAATCGACTGTTGTTTATTACCAAACACCACAGGCCCAAACAATTGATTTGGGTTTACTTACTCATTTGTGAGGTCGAAAAACTGCAGACAATTTATTGTACACCATTTTAGTTGGGAAACGACTATTTTACTAAAGTTTTCCTAATTTAATTAAAAAAAAATGGTCGTTTTTCAAAATTGAAATTGTCGTTTTCGTCAGTTTAATAGAGTTATCGCCCATACATTATCGTAAGCTGGTACAAAATTGCCAATTTATAACAACTATTTACTCGTATCGTTCTTTACAATATTAATATTGTTTCTCGGGTCTCATTATTGTTGGCAGATGCGCATAACAAGGAGGAACTCTGGCTTCCGGTGGAAAAAGCTTGAAGAAAGTGTCTACGGATGCCTGAAAGTGATACAACAATTTTTTTAATCATATTAATTTCAGACTTTTCTTTTTTTCATATTAATTTCAGACTTTTAATTTATTTGTTTTTATTTAATTGTTTTCAAAACATTTTTTTGTGAAAACCTTTTTTCTTGGAAATGGAGTAACTTCCGGAATCAAACTTTTTTCTTAGAAATGGAAATGCCCTAACCCTAACCCTAACCCTAAACCCTAACCCTAACCCCCCCCCCCCCAAAACATTATTTTCACTAAATATTAAAAAAAAAAAAACATTAGATAAAAAAAACACATTCCGGTGCTCAGAAACATTATTTCTTGAAAAAAAAGAAAAGATTATTCTATTTTGTTTATTTGCTTCAATGAAAATTTTTTTTAAATTTTGAAAACAATCAAATAACTTATTTTTCAAATAGTCTGTATTATGTTGATTATTAGAATATGATGAAAGAAAAGTCTGAAATTAATATGAAAAAAAGAAAAGTCTGAAATTAATATGATTAAAAAAATTGTTGTATCACTTTCAGGCATCCGTAGACACTTTCTTCAAGCTTTTTCCACCGGAAGCCAGCGTTCCTCCTTGTTATGCGCATCTGCCTTATTGTTTCTTAACATTTAAAAACATGTTGTTTCATTGTTTCTTTGTTTCTTCTGTTTTTTGGTTGTTTAATGTTTTTAAAATCAATTGTTGAGCCCCCCCCCCAAAAAAAAACAACAAACTTTTTTTAAATGAATTTAAAAAAAAAATCCAGTATTACAAAATACAAGCATAAAATCGAGATCAGTTATCTCCCTTACAACAAGTTATCTCCCTTACTTTGTCAGCATTAAATATGAACTAAAGAAGGCCACAAAAAGTTATCTATTTGCATTAACGCGAAAGATAAAAAACACCCCCTCCCTCTGTTTTCAACCACGGCTGCCGTTGCGTTCGGACGTGTTAACATGCAACTAATAAAAACCAAGCGGTGGATACCGCCTGCGTTCTCTTCCTGACTTTGTCTCAATATATTGCAAATGCTATTTAAAATTTAAACCTGATAGGCAGACAAAAATGTTATTTCAAATATAAAAACCAAAGCTTTTAAATAATTCATAGGGTACAACTTCCCAACATTTCTTTCAAAGAAAAACTGGCATATTTTGAAAACATATGGTAATTTTTACATGTTTTATAATCAAATGTACAGAGTAAAACACTTGATAAAAAAATGATAACAGGTTTTATATTTTATTTAAAAGAAAATTATTTAATGGACTCTCAGAAGAATATTGTTAAGTCAGTTAAATCCGGGGGTGATGAGATTCTTAAGAAGTATCTGTAGAGGTTAGTGTGTTGAGATGCTTGTTGGAGATAGCCATTTTGTAGTAGCTTCTCTATTCATCTGACGGGGCTTTGCTTGAGATGATGATGAAGAAAAGAGGGTCCCCAGGTTTCATTTAAAAAGACAAACATCTTCTCTAAAATTATATCAACTTTATTTAAAAGTTTTGTCAAACAGAATAGGAACCAGAAGGAGTTAGTAACACAAGAATATAAGACAGGTTGGTTCGGACGACGGTCGTTGACTATAGCCGAAGAAGAAAGAAGGATCACTAATTTTCACTTAAAAAGACAAACCTCTTCTCTACAATTAAATTAACTTTATTTAACAGTTTAATCAACACAGAATAGGAACCAAAAAGAGTTAATAACACAAGAATATAAGACAGGTTGGTTTGGCCGGCATGTATTAGAGAAAAGAAATTGAGTCCAGATCTTTTGATTTCGGTCTTCAGTCTTGTCTTTGGACTCTCCTTCCATCTAAGCCAGGAAATGTGACTTGTCACATTGGTATCTCGGCTGGAGCAGTTCATAAAAGGCGCCAAATAAGCCTGGGTGGAAATGAGAAACGGCACGCATGTGCAGAAGTGTTTCAATCACCCGTGTATCACTACGCGAGTAAAAATATGCCTGTGTTATCCAACCGAACCATGTACCAATCACTACGCGGGTGAGTACGTGTTAGTATAAAATAAAATAGGTCTCAATCATGTGACTTCTACATATCCATTCAAATAGTATTTCAAACTGAAGTGTGACAGACCAACGAAATGCTTTTACCAACTGAAGTGTGACAGACCAACTGATGAACCTTACCTCTTATAGAGATTGAATGGATGCATCTAAAATAAAATGCTTTCTTTTCATTTTACTTCAGTTAGTTCACAGAGATCAAACGGCCTCATTCCTGAGACTAACACTTAATTTTTTTTGTGAGATACATAGATATCCAATTGAAGCAGTGGAGAACGTTAATTTTCCTCTCCCCAATTGACACTTAACTATATTATAGCATTTCTTTCTTGTGGTAT
The DNA here is from genome assembly GCA_963556195.1 of Sepiola atlantica. Taxonomy (NCBI): domain Eukaryota; kingdom Metazoa; phylum Mollusca; class Cephalopoda; order Sepiida; family Sepiolidae; genus Sepiola; species Sepiola atlantica. The sequence goes on along the minus strand of OY744532.1, from coordinate 71,669,066 downwards.
TTTCTTGGTCTTGTTGGATTCCAGAACACGAACTTATTTGGTCTGGTGGAATATCCAGCTAAGTGCTGTTACTAGAGGTAACATCACTAGGAGAAGATGCGATATTACTCGTATATGCCAGTGTGTAGTCACACCGAGAGGATCTTATTTAGGCTTTGAATACTATGTTACTTTGAAGATTTGGTCAGGGTTTACTTGTAGAGTGATGTATCCTAATGTCAGGTAGTCCTGACAAACCCTTGTACAGAGAGACCGAGGACACTTGAGGATCATGTCTAGTAGGTAATTATATATATATATATATATATATATATATATATATATATATATATATATATAATTACCTACTAGACATGATATATATATATATATATATATATATATATATATATATATATATATATAATTACCTACTAGACATGATATATATATATATATATATATATATATATATATATATATATATTCAAACTTTCTCCTGTGTGTTTAGTGATGCAAATGCTATTTCAAACTTAGGCATGACAGACCAAAGGAAATTCTCTTTCAAAAGGAAACAAGACAAACCGACCGACAGACAGGTCCTCTCATAGAGACACGAGGACGCATTTTAAAAACAAACAAAACAAACAAAATGGTTAAAGTTCAACGGGTGAAAAAACGTTAATTAAAATGCCATGAATAAAAGGAAAAAAGAAGAAAAAAAAAAATTACAAAACTTAACATTTTTTTACCTTTTTTGTTTTCTATTTTTCTCTGTTCCTATTTACTTGCCTCCCCACGAGGGCAGAGTTAGACACAAGGTTGGTTTTTAATGTGGGGAAAATTCAGCCCAGCCCCCCCCCCCCTAAAAAAAAGGAGCACTCTGGATTGGAACAAAAATAAAAATTTCCTCAGTCTAGAAGGATTTCTTCTTCACTGATTGAGGACAGAAAAGATGATGTATAGTATCAGAACAGATACTACATCTATTTTGTTTTCACATGAGTATAACACTTCTCTCATTCACGCACGTTGACACAATAACAAGCTGAAAAGAGGAAATGTTCAAACTCATTTATGCTTGTGAACAACCACTCCCACACCCCAAATTGTGATTCTGCCCTTGAGAATCCCCACGACCCCCGTCCCCTCAAATGAATGTTTTTTTTTTTCAGATTTATGTGCAAAGTTAGTCCTCAAACCTTTCATTTGGTACCACAATCCCTACAACACATCCAAAGGAAATTAAATTTTATAAAAACAAAAGCAGAAAATTTGGAAGAAATTCACATTTTATTGTAGTTGAAAGAACAGGAACCATTTTTTTTAATGAATAAAAGTGGAAGGATCACTCCACCATTTTTGATTTATGCATGAAATTGATTGCTTTTAACATGATGGAGAAGAGAAATAAAGCTATTTCCACCTGCAATTTAGCCACACTACCAAAATATCCTTCAATTAACATTTCTCGGATAGTTGATAGAGAATAGAATTCATTATATCATTAGCATACAACCCAATGTTATATGTCACATGATAATTAAACATGAACAGGTGGAGTATCCCGGTCTTGGCCTTTGTTTGTTTGATTGTATAATAACCCTTTTTGGTTATTTAACGGAGAAAGGTTCAATCCTTACATCTAGGCACATTTCTTTCAGGACTTTATGCAAAGTCTTTTCGGCTTGTGTTCACTCCACCATCATGCATTTCTGTGACACACGGGCCCCAAACGCTTCTGATTTGCAACAGCTTCGGCATAATAACTGTGCCATGATCAGGTGGATGTACGGCAGCAAACTAGAGAAAAGAATCTCTTCAGTTGTTCTCTATCAGAAGTTTGGTCTTGGTGGGATTTTGGATGCCTTACCTGCTCAGCATCTCTGGTGGTTTGGCCATGTACAGCGTGCCACCTCTTGCATCAATTTAATAACGCATAATGATATCCCAGGCACAAGAGTGCGTGGAAGACCAAGGAAGACCTGGCTTGAGTGCGTATTAAGTGACTTGACTGCTTGCAATACGACTGGTATTAACCCTTTGGATCGGACCGCATGGAGAGCAGGCGTGAGATGTTGCCTGATGTTGCCCACCCCAGAGTCCAGGACACTCACAGCACCTTAAATACCAAAACCGGATGATGATGATGATGAAGCTGACCACAGCATACCTTTCTAAGAACACAAAATGCTTTAACTTTAAATACCAATATCTGATGATAATGATGAATGCCGAAATACAATAAGTTATTTAAAACAATTTATTGCATATAATAACTTGAACACAACTTGCATTTTGCCCAGAACTGGTCGTGGAGCGATTGTGGGTTCATACCCCCACCCGATATTTGTGTGTAATTGGACACAAAGGATCTGGTAGGATTTAAACTCGATATAACGGATTCCATCACCTGCGATTTTATCCAATACGCCAAGCATGCACACCAATTGTCTTTGGAGATGCCTTGAAGGATGGAAATTCCTACCCAATATTTTACCCCTCTTCCCGGATTTTTATGTTATGTGTGTTGGTGGGGGAAGGGAGTAATTTTAATTTAATGTATTATCTGATGAAGCAAGGTATTGACCATTTGGTGAGAAAGCCAAAGTGAGGATCGTCCCCCGATGACCTTGCATAAGACGGACATATTTCCCATCATTGATACTCCACAATCAAACGCTACGATCCGTTGATCCAGTTGCAACATACATGCCTTTTGAATGGAAATCGATATGCTACAAGAAAGAAAATAAAAAAAAACAATTGTAGCAGCTTACATGAATAAACTATTTTCTGTCGATCTACTTGAGTCGTGTTTCAGCTTGGCGGTGATGTGATCATCACCTCTTCACCAGGTGCAAGTCTGAATCACTTTGGCGCAGTGGCCGGATCACGTGATTGGCAGAGAACTCGAGTTTTGAAATTGTATCCCAAACAGACGTAGATCCTACTTTCTCTTCTGTCGGCCCAGCAAAGAATCGACGAATTCCGGGATAAATTGTATTTCGTCTTGTATATGTTCACCATACTCAACCCAATGTATTATCCTTGTTTTGTTCCTGTGTTTCTCCCACATAAAACTACGACCTGCCTGTTGTTCAATTGTATTACGTCATAAATAAACGTTACACAAACCAATTTTGGCTGAGATCAAAGTGTAGTATCTGTTCCGATGGATACTGCACGCCTGTCCTGTGCAGTTCTAGGAGGTCCACCCTCCCAGGCTTTGCCCCCCCCCCTCTTTGGGGAGGAGTAAGTTTATTGCTTACTGTCTGAGGCGCCCCTACCGGGGAATGCCGACGGGGCTGCCCAGGCAATTTTTAAATGGCCAGAGTGCTCACCTCTCGAGCGCTGGCTTTTCAAACCCCACTTTCTCGACCCGATCTTGGGTCACATCTTACTTGTGGGAGTAAGATAAAACTGGCCTTGTGCCTAACTCCTGGGGAGGAGTAAATAAAACCAATGCACATATCCTTGTTCCTTTGTTCCCGTCTTTATCTCATCTTAAAATTGGTTTTATCAAACTAAACGATAAATATTAAAATGTAAGAAAAAAAAGCCAACGTATACCATATCATCTGCTTTCATTCTCTATAATCAAACTTTTTTGTGATTTTTCTTTTTTAAATTTCATTTGATTACTCACCATTAAGGACAAAATTACAATTTCAAACGAACATTTATGAAAAATGAAAAAAAAAAAACTTGGCCGATGGATGACTAAATACTAAAGGCCAATATTATCGGTTATATGCTTATATTTCCTATTAAATATTAAATTGCTTTTAACGCAAATAAGTCACACGTGAATAGGTAAATCAAAATAAATTGTTTTGGACTAATTTCTCAACTGTATTATAGTTTAAATTGCTTTTTTTTTCTTTTTTTTTTAACTTAGTTCACCCCCCGAAAAGGCAAATTGCCACTGTAGACGTAAGGGGCTACTGAGAATTAGGGTGAAAGTTAATTTTGGCTAAGATCAAAGTGTAGTATCTGTTCCGATGGATACTGCACGCCTGTCCTGTGCAGTTCTAGGAGGTCCACCCTCCCAGGCTTTGCCTCCCCTCTTTGGGGAGGAGTAAGTTTATTGCTTACTGTCTGAGGCGCCCCTACCGGGGAATGCCGACGGGGCTGCCCAGGCAATTTTTAAATGGCCAGAGTGCTCACCTCTCGAACGCTGGCTTTTCAAACCCCACTTTCTCGACCCGATCTTGGGTCACATCTTACTTGTGGGAGTAAGATAAAACTGGCCTTGTGCCTAACTCCTGGGGAGGAGTAAATAAAACCAATGCACATATCCTTGTTCCTTTGTTCCCGTCTTTATCTCATCTTAAAATTGGTTTTATCAAACTAAACGATAAATATTAAAATGTAAGGAAAAAAAGCCAACGTATACCATATCATCTGCTTTCATTCTCTATAATCAAGCTTTTTTGGTGATTTTTCTTTTTTAAATGTCATTTGATTACTCACCATTAAGGACAAAATTACAATTTCAAACGAACATTTATGAAAAATGAAAACAAAAAACAAACTTGGCCGATGGATGACTAAATACTAAAGGCCAATATTACCGATTATATGCTTATATTTTCTATTAAATATTAAATTGCTTTTAACGCAAATAAGTCACACGTGAATAGGTAAATCAAAATAAATTGTTTTGGACTAATTTCTCAACTGTATTATAGTTTAAATTGCTTTTTTTTTTTTTTACTTAGTTCACCACCAAAAAGGCAAATTGTCACTGTAGACGTAAGGGACTACTGAGAATTAGGGTGAAATTTTAAGGGGTCATCCTAAATTGGGAGCTGTGCAGTGAGATGCTTGTTACTGGATGAATATTTAATATAATTAGATCCTTCCTCTCCAAAAGAAAGATCCAGGTTGTCCTCGATGGCCGTTCATCCAAACAACATGACATAAATACAGGTGTACCCTAGGGATCGATCTTTAGATCGTTATTGTTCCTGATTTTCATAAACGACCTCCCTGATGACATTATGTCTATGATGAGTATATTTTTTGACGACACCAGACTCTACTCTCGTCATGTGGGTAAAACGGATGTGCACATATCCGAATTTCTCTACGGATAAGTATTTCGGCATCTACGACTCATCAGCATAGCTTGGCTAATATATATATATATATATATAGTAAAAAAGAAGTGTGGTAAATAAATACCATCAAAGCTTGTTATAGATGCAATATGTATTTTACAAAAAAGAAAAGACAAATCGAAGACGATTTTTTTTTTTTTCCTCTTTTTATAAACTAACATTAAGTATGTATGTAGTTTATAGTTATACAGATATTTCGCTAATAAAATTAGCTTATTCATTGTAGTTGAAAATTCCGATGTAATTGGAAAGCCCGCTTCTGTTGGTGTGAGCCGGCGAGTGGGATGTTGTTTTTTTTTCCTCTCTCGTATGAAATCACGCAAGCACGTGGAAGGTTATAGTTTAAAGGTTCATACTTTTTTTTTTTTTTAATAAGCATCCGTTTGAAATTTAGTAAAAAAGAAGTGTGGTAAATAAATACCATCAAAGCTTGTTATAGATGCAATATGTATTTTACAAAAAAGAAAAGACAAATCGAAGACGATTTTTTTTTTTTCCTCTTTTTATAAACTAACATTAAGTATGTATGTAGTTTATAGTTATACAGATATTTCGCTAATAAAATTAGCTTATTCATTGTAGTTGAAAATTCCGATGTAATTGGAAAGCCCGCTTCTGTTGGTGTGAGCCGGCGAGTGGGATGTTGTTTTTTTTTCCTCTCTCGTATGAAATCACGCAAGCACGTGGAAGGTTATAGTTTAAAGGTTCATACTTTTTTTTTTTTTAATAAGCATCCGTTTGAAATTTAGTAAAAAAGAAGTGTGGTAAATAAATACCATCAAAGCTTGTTATAGATGCAATATGTATTTTACAAAAAAGAAAAGACAAATCGAAGACGATTTTTTTTTTCCTCTTTTTATAAACTAACATTAAGTATGTATGTAGTTTATAGTTATACAGATATTTCGCTAATAAAATTAGCTTATTCATTGTAGTTGAAAATTCCGATGTAATTGGAAAGCCCGCTTCTGTTGGTGTGAGCCGGCGAGTGGGATGTTGTTTTTTTTTCCTCTCTCGTATGAAATCACGCAAGCACGTGGAAGGTTATAGTTTAAAGGTTCATACTTTTTTTTTTTTAATAAGCATCCGTTTGAAATTTAGTAAAAAAGAAGTGTGGTAAATAAATACCATCAAAGCTTGTTATAGATGCAATATGTATTTTACAAAAAAGAAAAGACAAATCGAAGACGATTTTTTTTTTCCCTCTTTTTATAAACTAACATTAAGTATGTATGTAGTTTATAGTTATACAGATATTTCGCTAATAAAATTAGCTTATTCATTGTAGTTGAAAATTCCGATGTAATTGGAAAGCCCGCTTCTGTTGGTGTGAGCCGGCGAGTGGGATGTTGTTTTTTTTTCCTCTCTCGTATGAAATCACGCAAGCACGTGGAAGGTTATAGTTTAAAGGTTCATACTTTTTTTTTTTAATAAGCATCCGTTTGAAATTTAGTAAAAAAGAAGTGTGGTAAATAAATACCATCAAAGCTTGTTATAGATGCAATATGTATTTTACAAAAAAGAAAAGACAAATCGAAGACGATTTTTTTTTCCTCTTTTTATAAACTAACATTAAGTATGTATGTAGTTTATAGTTATACAGATATTTCGCTAATAAAATTAGCTTATTCATTGTAGTTGAAAATTCCGATGTAATTGGAAAGCCCGCTTCTGTTGGTGTGAGCCGGCGAGTGGGATGTTGTTTTTTTTTCCTCTCTCGTATGAAATCACGCAAGCACGTGGAAGGTTATAGTTTAAAGGTTCATACTTTTTTTTTTTAATAAGCATCCGTTTGAAATTTAGTAAAAAAGAAGTGTGGTAAATAAATACCATCAAAGCTTGTTATAGATGCAATATGTATTTTACAAAAAAGAAAAGACAAATCGAAGACGATTTTTTTTTCCTCTTTTTATAAACTAACATTAAGTATGTATGTAGTTTATAGTTATACAGATATTTCGCTAATAAAATTAGCTTATTCATTGTAGTTGAAAATTCCGATGTAATTGGAAAGCCCGCTTCTGTTGGTGTGAGCCGGCGAGTGGGATGTTGTTTTTTTTCCTCTCTCGTATTAGCGAAATATCTGTATAACTATAAACTACATACATACTTAATGTTAGTTTATAAAAAGAGGAAAAAAAAAAAAATCGTCTTCGATTTGTCTTTTCTTTTTTGTAAAATACATATTGCATCTATAACAAGCTTTGATGGTATTTATTTACCACACTTCTTTTTTACTAAATTTCAAACGGATGCTTATTAAAAAAAAAAAAAGTATGAACCTTTAAACTATAACCTTCCACGTGCTTGCGTGATTTCATACGAGAGAGGAAAAAAAAACAACATCCCACTCGCCGGCTCACACCAACAGAAGCGGGCTTTCCAATTACATCGGAATTTTCAACTACAATGAATAAGCTAATTTTATTAGCGAAATATCTGTATAACTATAAACTACATACATACTTAATGTTAGTTTATAAAAAGAGGAAAAAAAAAAAATCGTCTTCGATTTGTCTTTTCTTTTTTGTAAAATACATATTGCATCTATAACAAGCTTTGATGGTATTTATTTACCACACTTCTTTTTTACTAAATTTCAAACGGATGCTTATTAAAAAAAAAAAAGTATGAACCTTTAAACTATAACCTTCCACGTGCTTGCGTGATTTCATACGAGAGAGGAAAAAAAAACAACATCCCACTCGCCGGCTCACACCAACAGAAGCGGGCTTTCCAATTACATCGGAATTTTCAACTACAATGAATAAGCTAATTTTATTAGCGAAATATCTGTATAACTATAAACTACATACATACTTAATGTTAGTTTATAAAAAGAGGAAAAAAAAAAAATCGTCTTCGATTTGTCTTTTCTTTTTTGTAAAATACATATTGCATCTATAACAAGCTTTGATGGTATTTATTTACCACACTTCTTTTTTACTAAATTTCAAACGGATGCTTATTAAAAAAAAAAAAAGTATGAACCTTTAAACTATAACCTTCCACGTGCTTGCGTGATTTCATACGAGAGAGGAAAAAAAACAACATCCCACTCGCCGGCTCACACCAACAGAAGCGGGCTTTCCAATTACATCGGAATTTTCAACTACAATGAATAAGCTAATTTTATTAGCGAAATATCTGTATAACTATAAACTACATACATACTTAATGTTAGTTTATAAAAAGAGGAAAAAAAAAAAATCGTCTTCGATTTGTCTTTTCTTTTTTGTAAAATACATATTGCATCTATAACAAGCTTTGATGGTATTTATTTACCACACTTCTTTTTTACTAAATTTCAAACGGATGCTTATTAAAAAAAAAAAAAGTATGAACCTTTAAACTATATATATATATATATATATATATATATATATATATATATATATATATAATAAATGATATTTTAATATTATACCTAGATACAACGTCGTTTCAGGCTTTAGGTTCTTCTCAGTGTAGGAAAGTAGCAATCCTCAGAAGGGTTAGGGGCAAGTAAATAGGAACAATATGGTAATAACATTTTATATACACACACTATTAAAAAATTCAAATAACGGGTGATAACTCCAATCGTCAAGCATAAACAAGACCGTACCCCTGAGATAAACTGCCGGTGACATAATATTCGACGGCAGCAGGCAGATTGAGATGTGGGCTGAGCACTTCCAGGAACTTTACTTGGTAGAAAACGTTGTCATGGATGCAGCCACTGAGAGCACCATCAGCCTACCTGTTAAAGAAGAGCTAGACAAGGCTATTGGCAAAGCTCAAGAAAAAAATAACATCCCACCTGAAATCATCAAGTTGGGTAAGAAAACATCCCTGTGCCACCACCTGTACAGCTGCTGCAGCAATGCTGAGAAGAAGAAACAGTGCCTCAGAAGATTAGTGATGCAAGCAGCATCACTCAATACAAGAATAAGGATGATCACGACGACTACAACAACTACCGTGGAATATCCTTCCTCAGTGTTGTTGGGAAGGTCTTCGCCCGTGTCTTCTTCAACAGGCTGCAGTTGCTTGCAGAGCATGTATACCCTGAGGTACGGTGTAGGTTTAGAGCAGGAAGATCAACCTTCTCCAGAAAAAATGCCACAAACAGAGACAACCACAGCAGTACATCACCTTCATCGACCTAACCAAAGCCTTTGACCTTGTCGTCAGCAGAAAAGGAATTTTGACTCTGCTGCAGAAGATTGGATGTCCCCCCCCGGCTCCTGAAAATTATCACATCTTTTCATGAGGACATGCCGGGCATCGTACAGTACGATGGCTCTTCCTCGGACCCTTTCCCAATAAAAAGTGTGGTGAAACAGGGATGCTTACTTGCCCCTAACACACTTAGGCATTTCCTTTTCTCTGCTGTTGTCCTGCACCTTCAACAAGTCGGAGGATGGAATGTACCTCCTTACCAGAAGCAGTGGCAGCCTCTTCAACCTTGTCCGACTTCGAGCTAAGACCAAAGTGTGGAAGATACGTGAGATGCTCCGCTAATGATGCAGCACTGACGGCACACTCTGAAAAAGCATTGCAGCGACTCATCAACTGCTTTGTGCACACATGCAGAAAGTTTGGCATAACCATCAGCCAAGATATAAGCAATACCCCAAACATCATCATTGTAGATTACACCCTTGAGACTGTCGAGTACCTCGCATACTTCGGCTCCACCATCTCCAGCAATTTCCCTTTGGACGCAGAACTCTACAAACGTATCGGCAAGGCAGAAACAACCATGGCTCGTTTGATGAAGAGAGTCTGAAACAACAAGATGCTAACCACCAACACTAAGATGAAGGTGTATTGGGTCTGCATGCTCAGTACACTGCTCTACATCAGTGAATTATGAGCCTTGTACTACCGCCAAGAGAACAGGCCTAACACTTTCCTCAGGAGAATCCTAGGAATCTCAGGAGAATCCTAGGAATCTCAGGAGAATCCTAGGAATCTCAGGAGAATCTTAATAATCACCTGGCAGGACCACGTCTCAAACAAGAGCGTCCTTGATCAAGTGAACATTTCAAGCAGGTTTGCTCTGCTCACCCAATGACGACTCCGGTGGCTTGGCCATGTCAGGCAAATGAACAATGGGAGGATCCCAAAGGATATTCTTTATGGCGAGCTTGCAACCTGTTCCAGACTAGCAAGAAGACCTGCCCTATGCTACAAGGATGTATGTAAGCTAGACATGAGGGAAGGTGGCATCAACCCAACAGACTTGGAGTCTGTGGCTGAAGACCGCAGCTGTCGGAGAAGAGCTATAAAGGCATGCTCCAAGAGGAGTGAGGAGAGGAGAAACCAGTAGTGGAGGGAGAGGAGAGAGCGCAGACGGCGGAAGGCTGCAACAAAGCTCTTGCAAGCAGACACTATCTACATCTGTGCCAACTGCAACAGAGTTTGCCGATCCAGGATAGGCCTGCACAGTCACAGCATATGCTGCAATTCAGCAATGGACTAATTTGAGGCACAGAACGCCATTGTCTCCTAGGACAAATGGATGCCAACAATTAGAAACAAAAATCACTTGCCACTAGTGACTAATTCGGATTTTGATGACACATCTTGATGTTCATAACCCCCCCCCCCCCGGGAACCTCAGGTCGTAGTATAGTTTGTTGGTTAAATGCATACACATATGCATACTAGCAGGCTAAAAATGGCTTAATGTGGTCATATTTACTTTAAATAGAGAAAGTTATACGTTTCTAAAATTATATCAAACTTAAGGTTAGATTTGCTAATTTAAAAATATTTTTTTTAATTATTTAAAAAAATATTTCTTAAATAAATGAATAAAATATTTCCACTGCTTGTCACTAATTCTTCTGTTCTTATTGAAGTTTGTTATGTAATATCCGATTAAAAGTGGTGTGTCTTGGTACGCACATGTATGTTATGAATAAAATATTACAACTGCTTCAATGCCTTTTAAATTTGTAATTTTTAAACCAGTAAGGAGACCAATAAATGCAGGCTTTTTTTTTAAAAATAAAATATTATTTATTTAAAATTAAAATTTTCGATTCATAAAAGAATCTTCATCAGGATGCTACAGACAATATTTTTTTCTTTTTTTTTTAAACGACATGTTGTCACTTATTCTTCTGTTCTTATTGAAGTTTGTTATTTTCTCACTTTTTGTTTCAATTCTTTTTTCCCTTTTTCTCTTTACTGCCTAAAAATAATATCGCGTTTTCATGACATTAAATTTACAATCATTGTGAGAATTCATTTGCACATTTCAGTTTTAAGGCCATTTCTTTTCTTCTTCACCGACGACACAAATGAGGCAGTTATGGTTTTCTAGATTTCTTGATATACTTACATTAACATCCAAAGCGTGTCTAGCAACTGTATGCATGGGGAAGATCCGATCCGTAGACCAAAGTTTGCTCATCCCATCATAGGAACACTTACAAGTTGCTAACTCGACTGGAAACACAAAAGAAAACCTAAAAAATAAAAATTAATTTGGGGTTTGAGGGCTTTGTTAACTATTCTGTGCTTTCCCTCTATCAAAGAAGTTTCATATTTTAATCCTCATAAAATCTAGTCGGTTATTGCTGCTGTCAATATAATGGATATGTAGTATTGATTTACTCCTCTCCAGGAGTTAGGCACAAAGCCAGTTTTTATCTTACTCCCACAAGTAAGATGTGACCCAAGGTTGGGTCGGGAAAATGGGGTTTAAAAATTGCCTGGGCAGCCCCGTCGGCATTCCCCGGTAGGGGCGCCTCAGGCAGTAAGCAATAAACTTACTCCTCCCCAAAGAGGGGAGTCGAAGCCTGGGAGGGTGGACCTCCTAGAACTGCACAGGACAGACCCATAGACCGGCGTAAATCAAGCCCTGAAGGCCAAGACAATACCAGTCTATGGAGTGCAGTATCCATCGGAACAGATACTACACTTTGATCTTAGCCAAAAGGCCAAGAACATAATGGATATGTAGTAGATTGATTTGTCTTACTGTAAAAAGAAAAACAAAACACAAATAATAATAATAGTACTACTACTACTACTACTACTAATAATGGCAAATTTATAAATTAATACCCTCAGCTACCCCCCCCAATGAGATTCTACTTTTTTTAGGTGATTACATGTGAACGACTTAGTGCAAAAAACACACTTATTTTAGAATTTTCAGTGGGAGAACAGTTTTGTATATAAATTTAACGTAAACTGATCTTCATTTTCGGGCCATTCTAACTTTATGGGATGTTCACTGAATTTTTTTACCAGTAACCCTAAGTAAAACCATGCGTAATCACTTAAAAAAGTAGACCCCCCCCCCCCCCAAAAAAAAACACACACACAATTTATTTCCCAGAGCAAAATAAACATTTTTGGTTGACTGATCTAAAACGGTAGAATCTCTCGGAAATGGGAGCTCATTTTACGTTAAATTTATGTATGAAACTGATCCCCCATTCTAAATTCTTAATTAATTGTTTTTTTTTTCAGTGTGTTCACACAAAAAAGGTAGAATCTCATTTTTTAGGTCGGGGGTAATTACGCGGTGACCGTACAAAAGACCACAAAAATAAATTAAACACAGACAAAAGTCTATCAACGAAAAAATAAATAAATTTTTTTAAATTAAAAATAAAATCGTTTTATTTATTTTTTTTATAATTATCAATAACTGTTTATCAGTAATTTTTTTTCTTTACAAAAATGTTTATATTTCATTTTTAAACATTTTTTCCTTACTTTCTAAATATTGCATTGTTATGAAATTATCGGTGCTTGTTTTCTTTTATTTTCTTTGCCAGTTCGTAATTATAACTTTTTTTTGTGAAAATAAAAAGGTATTATTAGAGCTCTACATCCTATCCTGATTCACCAAAAAGTTAAAAAAATGCGATTCTCCCTTTTTTAGGCGATTACATGTAAACAGGCTGAAAAACTTAGTGGTAAAAATAAATAAAACAACAAAAAATCAGTTTTGCATATAAATTTAACGTAAAATGAGAATTCCAGCGTTTTAAGGACATGTAACCAATTTTGTTTGTTTTAAATCTTGGCCATGTTGATGTTCCTGATCAAACTTTAGTATTAAATACGTCATTGTTAAAAGTCATAAAAACACTCATCTTTCCTACTACTAAACCTGGTGGTAATACGAAAGATAAAACGATTACGTGTGGTTATATGACTTTGCCGGTCGGACTTCGGGTTAGTGGTAAAAAATGTTAGAAATGGGGGATCATTTTGCGTTAAATTTATATGCCCAAATAACCTCAACTCTAAATTCTAAAATAATAGTTTTTTTTTCTAGTGTGTTTACACGTAATCGTCTAAAAAAGTAGAATCTAATTTTTTGTTGGGGAGGATAGGTACTTTTAAGTGTAGATATAATTTTTTTTTATTTTATAAACTTCTAAATGTTTTCCATAGATGTATTCTATCCAAGATTTTGATAAACTCATTGTGATATTTTCATCTATATATTTCACCTCTGCCTTTTTCCTATCAATCCACTTGTGCCATTTTTACCTAAATTAATATAAATAAAAAAATCTTAACGTTTTTTTGTGGCTTAAAAGAATCCTATATTCAAATACAACAACGTTTTCAAAGTGCAGACCTTCCTTATTATTCAAAAACATACGCCGACGTGATCTCGCACACAAAACTAGACATCTAAAAGCCTCACGCGTGATAACTACACAACGCAGAATCCTACAATATAGATCAGCCAAAGGAGATTAAAAAGGAAAAAAAAAAAGAAACAGTATTAAATGCTTATTTACTATTGATGAGGGTGGTTTTATCCACCGAAAGTCTCAAGAACTTAAAATAAATAAATGCCCATTTCAATATAAAAAACTTATTAACGTTGATTTTTTTAGCTTAAAAATTTCTCTCTCTCTCTCTCTCTCTCTCTCTCTCTCTCTCTCTCTATATATATATATATATATATATATATATATATATATATATATATATATATATATATGGGGTAAGGTACACAATAATTCATGAAAATGAAATGCCGTGGTCGACAAAATGTGTGAAAAATGACAAACGGAAAACATTCGGCGCTATTTATAAGGTGGTAAGCAATAACTGACCCGGATGTGTTGACTAAATTATTTATAATTTTTAGATACATATACATATATATACATATACACATATATATATATATATATATATACATATATATACATACACACATATATACATGTACACATATATATATATATGCATATATATATACCTATACATATACACACATATATACAGATACATTAGACCTCTTCAAAATTGACCTTTTTCTTCAAACATATGGAAACTGCTATTATTCCCATTCTCCAAGGTCTAAATTAGCTAAATATACCAGTTATTATGATTTTGGACCTTGGCTATGCTTGCCTCAAGAGCCATGTAATTTTATTGTTGACGTTTTTCAAAAACGCTGCAAAATATGGGATATTATGTCCTTATTTTCATTGTAGCTTTTCAGAGGTTGGTGCTATAGCATTGAAAGTGGTACCAAATGAAAGCTAATAAAATTGTCTTGCATATGGTAGTAAGCACAATAAAACACATGAACACCTGTGTAAATTTTAACTAATTTTAATGCACAAACAGCTGGGACACTACAAAAAATTAGTTTGGTAGTATGATAGCACTGCACTGACACATATATTGCATATAAAACTGTCAGATAGGATGTTACTAATACATGTATTATCACTTGTTCAATGTGGCTTTTTTGAAACTGTCAAATTTTTTCCTGTGGTACTCCACAACTTGTAGTAAGCAGCTTCTTTGCTCTGGGTCACTTGTGATCTGAGTTGCAAAGTCACTCATTAGTTTCACACCTCTCTCAGCCACATCATTGGTCACTTTCACTGACCTCACAAACTTCTGTGCATTCCT
The DNA here is from genome assembly GCA_963556195.1 of Sepiola atlantica. NCBI lineage: Eukaryota > Metazoa > Mollusca > Cephalopoda > Sepiida > Sepiolidae > Sepiola > Sepiola atlantica. The sequence goes on along the minus strand of OY744532.1, from coordinate 71,654,058 downwards.
GTAGCTGTCATTGTCTTCCCAGGTGTCAGCAGGAGTAGTGAGCCAGTCACATTTCACTCGAAGAGCATCAAACAGAAAGTGAGACTCTGGCCCTACCAGGTCTGTGAGAACTGTAGCTGCATTGATGACAGGAAACACTGGCTTGCCTTTCCTGTAACTCTCAGGTTTCTCTGTTTCTGACAGCTTGACTGCGAGCTTCTCTTTTGCAGACTTGGTCATGCTGGCATGTGAACTGAACAAGGTGAATGGCACTAGTTCCTGGGTCAGATACCAGAGGTGGTTGTTCATTTTCTTGAGAACAGAGGTTGCCAGTTCATAGTCATACTGCTTGTATTGCAGCATGTTCTTCATAAGCTGGAGGTCATGGATAGGTGCATCAGCTGCAGATGTGGTGGTCACCCAGTTGCTGGTGTAGAATAAGGTCAGGAACTTGTTCATCCTCTCCAGCTTGAAGATAGTGTCCGTGTTGTATTTTAGTTCCTTGGAAAACATGAGCATCTTCATACAGTAAATGTTCCTGGCCATCCAGCGGGCTTGGTGAATGGCACCTGGCTTGGCCCAGTGGATACCTCGAGGAGGTTCCTCACCAAGCAGGATCAGGCACAGCTCTGCCACCTCTCTGTAATCTGCCCTCGGACTTGCTTCCTCAAGGAAATTGCTTAAGACTGCAATTGTGCTTGTCTTCTTCTGTTTCAAGTCTTGTTCAACTAGGCCCAGAACTCTTGGGCAGTCCTTAACCAACTTGTCCCACTTCTCTTTCACATTGCTGAACATTGGGTTGTCAGGACTCTTGACCTTGCTGAACATAGCCTCCCATACACTTCCAATTATTACCTCTGATATGTGATGGCGACAAGCGAAGTAGAATACCTTTTTGCCTAGTTTTTCTTCAATAAGCTTCGCTGCACCCTTGTTGATGCCACTGTTGCTTGCTGTGGTATCAAATACCAAGCCTACAATGTTGTCTGTGAGACCCCATGCTTCTATCAGTTCCAATGTAGCATTACACTGTTGGATTCCTGTGGAACTTTCTATGAAGGGCACACCAAGCAGCTTCCCTTCTTCATACTGTGGAGTACCAGAGACGAGCACTGCAAGACTTTCCACTGGGTATCTTTCACCAAGAACATCCCGTAGAAGTTTTCCATCCCAGTGTAGTGTGCAGTAATCTGGCGGACTTTCCTTGAAGTTATTCATGTAACTTTGGCACAAGTTATGACGAGTGTTTATCCTATTTCGTCTTGTAGTAGAGGCTGATATAACAAAGTCATCAAGATCTGCGCCTCCTGCCTTCAACACTGCAGACACCATGGCTGTAGTCTGGTTGTCAGAGAGTGACAACCGATCTGCAGTGCTACAAATCTCTTCACTGGTCATAACTGAGTGTGGAAAGTGTAAGGTTATCGTACTTGGTTTTGATGAACAGCTTGGTGTTGTCTCAGTGTATTCTGAACCCTCACTAGTACCAGAGCCTTGACTGTTCTCTGGGTCTTCATCACTTGAAATTTTCCCAACTTCTGCTGCTGCAGCAGTCACTGATGATAACATTCTCTCTTCTCTTTCTTCTCGGAAGCTTTTCTCTCTAGACTTCTTCTCAAACACCTTATCATGACCTGACATGTGTGCCAGGCGAGTTGTCTGTTGGTCCAAGTAGAAATTGACGTCCTCTTCCTTGGTCTCCTTTGTGAGCAGCCTGTTGCTTCTTATCTCCTCCACAACATCCTTTGCTCCAATATCAAATAACTTGTCTAAGTCCTTCAGAAAGTTAGCTCGTTTCTCTTCCTCTGGTTTGTTATTTCTTCCCTTGTTTTTAACAATTTTCCTGTACTTTTCATGGAGGATCATGAAACGGTTGACTGCATTTGGTCTAGTTAGTGTTTTAATCCTTGCCATATTCCAGAATGGCAAAACAACATCCACTGTATCATGGGCTAAAGACCTATTGTCACTGTTGGGATTATCATTCCTCAAATGCAGGAAATACTGGAACACATGGCGATTAGTAGGAAGTTGAGAGCCCCTGATGCTGGAGCTGGGTTGCCCAATGAGAAACACATCACTGAATGACCTTGTGGCACGAGTTGCCACCTTTCTTCTCTTTTCAGTTGGTTCATCCAGTTAACTTGTATCGCTGACCACTTTCCCACAGCATAGTTGTCTTCCAGATGCCATGTTGTCAGCAGTTCACAAATCTTAACAAATCAGCTTTACCTTACAATCTGAAATGAAAAGATAAAACATACTTAGTGATAA